>BSBM01000935.1:0-600000 GCA_027924585.1 Larix kaempferi
GAGAGGAACTTGCACAGAGCACGCTCTAGGCACAGTCAATCCTAACAACGTGCCCCTCGGATCAAGAGAGGATGGTGGGTGCACAGTCAATCCTGTTGTTGGCATCGTGCAAGAACATGAACTAGGCTGGTGAAGAAGCTCGGGAGTTTGAGTCCTCCCCAGAGATGTGAGGTCAAATGTGCAGCCTGTGAGTGTTCTATGGGTGGTGGGATTGCGGGCTCTCTGGCGAAGTTCTAAAAGATGAGCTCTGCAGATCAGATTGGCTTCAGGGCCCTGGAGGCCCATATGACGTTCTACACGCAATTTAGGGCGAACCCTACTGTGCGTCTGTCTTGTTGGCTCCATGAAGCAGCTGCTCAGGAAGAGTCTCAGAATTCTTCCGCCTCTAGAACGCATTGACAAAGATCGGGTGATAGAACGCATTTTTTATTAACAAAGATGTATTCAGGAGTTGGTTAAGATGAAAGCACCCTCTAACCGAATCCATTTCTTTAACCTAAGATGACAGAAGAAGGGGGAGACATCAGGCTTATTTTCTTTCTCGCTTTAAAGATAGATTGATCATTTGGGTTTTGATCCAGGTTTTTTAAAGATAGATTGATCATTTGGGTTTTGATCCAGTCTTGAATAGATAGATTGATTATTTTCTTTCTCGCTTTAAAGATAGATTGATCATTTGGGTTACATGTATTGAAATCCAGAGCGACAAGAGAGAGTCCGCTAAGCAGTTGGCCCTACAGCAATGCTATCACTGGCCCTCTAGAGCCCCTATAGACGTAAAGGTTCCGAAGGCGTAACTTGACAGCCCTTCAGTTTTCCAGACTTCGAACCCATGGATCTAGGGTGAAAAATGCTATCTGAAGACTTTAGCTTTCTATCTTAGTTTTTGCTAGTTGAATTCCTTTCCATTCCAAAGCTCTTAAGAGTTCAAAAAACAGACGGTGTTGGCAATGCCTGAAACAACAGGGAAGAATGAGACAGGCATGTCGTTTAGGAGAGAGTAGAGACCCGGGATGGCAGGTGCAAGCGCTTGCTCTCCTACAAGGCTAGAAAGGACGGGATAAAGTCCTTAAGAACTAATTCTAGGCGGAAAGATTATGAAAATTCACTCAGTCATTAGAAAAATTCACTCACTCATTAGAAAAATTCACTCAGAAATTCAGTCTTTGGTCAGATTTAGTTTCTTTCAGATTCTTAATTTCTTAGGATAAATAATTTTGGTGCAGATAGACTAGCCAATCTTGCCAACGAGTCTCAAACTATTTGCCCAATCCCAAGCGACAACTCCAGTGTTTGGCGCCCTGTTGTTAGCCGCAGAAGAACTTCATAAGCAGCACCAAAGTCTTCCATTGGGCAAGCTTAATGAGGACCGTGTGGCCACTCCTCAAGGGGCCAAGTCTTTCAGTACTTTCTGTATCCAAATGGAAAAAAAAGGAAGGTAAGCAAGAGAAATTGTAGCCCTATTGGCCGCAGATCGATTGTCACGATCTTGCCTCCTATGGAAACAGAAATTGAAGACAACAATCAGCGTCCAATTGCCCAAGACATGCAAGCAAATTCCACAGCGAAGGAATCTCACGGAAATAGAGGCAACACACATCGTGATAAATATTAGCTTTTATGTCTAAGTTCTTCTGCACTTTGATTCTGGGAATTTTTTACAGGATACAATCAGGGTCTAGGGGGACTGGCAAACTTTTGAAACATTTTGTAAACACTTCAGTAAACTCTACAGATGCTCTGTGTTTCCTCCTGTCAGCATCTTTTGCCAGCTTAAAAGGAAAATCATCTCTCTGTAACTCACTGCTCTAAGCCGCTCTTTTAATATAATTCTTTACATCATCTCTCTGTAACTCATGTTTCTCTACAAATAAAACAGAGAGCAGATCTGAAGATCCTAAGCATGTAGGAAGCAAAAAGCGCCTCCACGTCTCGAAGATCGCAAGTTCGAGTCCTCCCGAGAGACGTGAGGTCAAATGCGCTGACAGAAGAGTGCACTCAAGGAGTACATAACAGGCGTGCGGGCTTTGTTGCATACGTTGTGAGTTTAACTGTTGCATACTTAAAATTAAAAAAAACTTATTTTATTTTCATTAAAAAAATATTTTTCAATAACTAATTTAAAACATTCTATATTCAATAACTAATTTAAATCATTCTATATTCTAAGGTTTTCAGTTTCCACAATGACGATCCCTCACGGCAAATGAGCAGTTTCTGAATAGCTTCGGTTACGGCAAATTGGTATCCCACACTATTAATGCACTATGGTACCGGTAATAACAAGTAATTAACAGTAAATTGTCAAAATTTAACTAATAATCAACCTACATTTTCCTCTTAAGATAAGCACGTGAACTTAATTAACGGGAAAAAATGACTTCCTGTACATTAAAAACCTAATTAAATTATTTATAAACAAAATGATTTCTAAAACATATCTATAAAAAATAAAAAATAATTAACTCGAATTGAATATTGTATATCTATCAAATCGATCTAACATTGAAGTTTTATGTTGAAAACACCAAATAATTATGACAAAATAAAGAACGTTTAAAACTAATTATGAAAAAAAAAAACCAAATCCATTAAATAGATTAAATAGATCTGACAAAATGAGCTTTATGTTAAGAACACCAAATAACTATGACAAAATGAGCTTTATTAAGAACACCAAATAACTATGACAAAATGAGCTTTATTAAGAACACTAAATAACTATGACAAAATGAACTTTATGTTAATAACACCAAATAATTATAACAAAAAGGAAAAGTTTAAAATTATCACGAATAATGAAGCCAGAGTAACGTCCTCACCTCATAAATAAACATTGAACATTGGATTGAAGAACATAATTTTTTACTTTTCATTATGAATCACCTGCAATGAAAGATAAATATAATATATTAAATCAGTTTAATAATCAATAACAAGAAAAACAAAAAAATGTTTTTTATAAAAATGTTTAAGATTAATAATCAAATTAAACATAACTTAATTAGTTATTATTAAATCTAAATAATTTCAATTTTTAATAAAAACAAAAAAATCAGTAAAAATAAATCTTCTTAAAAGAATCTAGGAAGGAAAAAGAAAAAAGAAAAAAAGACACTGGAATCAATAATAACTTCTTCACTATTAATTTTGTTCTTCGTGAATCATCCATACCATGAAATATAAGACGAATATAGAATTTTATAGAACGAGTACGAGTAGTCGATAATTGGAGGGACGGTTCAGCACCGCACAGCCGCTGGCTAATCGGACATAAATCAAACAAGCGGCATAATTCTAATATTAAATATTGTCTATCTAACAATCCTCCTACCTCACGGCAAATGAGTAGTTTCTGTTAACAAAAAATGGTAGATTTAATTATAGTATGGGTATTAAATATTATCGCATTATGTAACTGTAATGCATTAAGAAATTAGTGTATGTAAGGCAGTAATAACTAGTAATTAACAGTAAATTGTCCATAATTTAACTAATATTCAACCCGCTTTCTATTACATTAAAACCTAATTAAATTATTAATAAACAAAATGATTTCGAAAATAAATCTATAAAAAAATAAATAGTTAATTCAATTTGAATATTCTAGATTTATTAAATTCTGACATTGAGACTTTATGTTGAGAATGACAAAATGAAGGGTAGAGTAAGTCACAAACAAATTATTTTTTAGCAGAGCTTTTAAAAGTAATTATGACAAATAAGGAAAAGTATAAAATTATCATAAAAATGAAGCGAGCTAAGTACTTATCTGAAAGAACATAATTTTTTTACTTCTCACTTTTGTTTTTTTATGAATCACCTGGAACGAAATATAAATATAATATTATTAAATCAGTTTAATAATCAGTTTAAAAGTAATTATGAAAAAAAAGAAAAGGATAAAATTATTATAAAAATGAAGCGAGAGTAGGTACTCACCTGAAGAACATAATTTTTTTACTTCTCATTCTATCAAATCGATCTAACATTGAAGTTTTATGTTGAAAACACCAAATAATTATGACAAAATGAAGAGCGTTTAAAAGTAATTATGACCCAAAAAAAACAAATCCATTAAATCGATTTGGCATTGAAGCTTTATGTTAAAGAACATCAAACAAAATGAGTTTTATGTCAAGAACACCAAATAACTATGACAAAATGAAAGGTAGAGTAGGTAATTATGAAAAAAAGGAAAAGTATAAAATTATCACGAATAATAAGCCAGAGTAACGTCCTCACCTCATAAATAAACATTGGATTGAAGAACATAATTTTTTACTTCTCATTATGATTATATTAAATCAGTTTAATAATCATAAAAAAACAAAAAAATGCTTTTGTATAAAAAGGTTTAAAATTAAAAATTAAATTAAATATAATTTAATTAACTATTATTAAATTTATATGATTTAATTTTTAACCAAAGCAAAAAAAATCAATAAAAAATAAATCTTCCTAAAATACAAAATAAACACTGGAATCAAAAATGAAAAAATGATTCTTCACTTCTCGATTTTGTTCAACATGAATCATCCATACCATGAAATATGAAAATAAAACCAATTAGTGGATCAGTGAAACTTAATATTAATAAGAACAAAATTAAATAAAAGCATAATATTTATAACAACAAAATTAAATACATGTCACCTTTGTCACCGGCTCCAATCTCCTCAGCCTCTTGGTCACCGGCTTCAATCTCCTCAGCTCCAAATGTCAGGGCTCTGATGTTCAATGTTAACCATTCTCCCTGCAGGTCTTACGAACGATCTGTTCGTAGGCAACCTTGCTATGAGGCACGCATCCAACACTGCATCAGAAATATGGTCAAATAATATGGTTAAACAAACAATTAAAACACAATTGGTTAAACAAACAAAACCCATAAGAAGATCTATATAAAACAAAACACAATTGGTTAAACAAACAAAACCCAGATCAGAAACCCATAAGAAACCCTGCAACTTTATATAATTGATGACGGATCCTTAATCTAGATCACAATTAACGATGACAGATAAGGAAACATAACATAAGGAAGAGGAAAAAAGGAAACACCCCAAACCCTGATAAACCCTAAAACAAATCATCAATAATAGCAACGATGTTGGTGACGAACCCTTATAATCTAGATCACAATTAACGATGATATAGCAAACACTCCAAACCCTAAAACAAATCATCAATAATAGCAACTCTACTGAAACCACCCTTGGCCTCCCTCTCAGGTCTCAGGTTGAGAGATAAGGAAACATAGCATAGGGAAATGGAAAAGAAGGAAACACTCCAAACCCCGATAAACCCTAAAACACTCCAAACCCTGATAAACCCTAAAACAAATCATCAATAATAACAACTCTACTGAAACCACCCTGGGCCTCCCTATCAGGTCTCAGGTTGAGAGATAAGGAAACATGTGATAGGGAAATGGAAAAGAAGGAAACACTCCAAGAATTGCTATGAAACATTAAAAGAATTCATTAAATATTTTTTTCCATCAAGATAGAGATCGAATTAAATATTCTATGTTGTTGAATTGCTTACCCATTAATATATGTTTGAGAATTCACCACCGTGTCACTCTTTTCCACCCACCGGAACTTCTTTCACCACCGTGTCACTCTTTTCCACCTTTCGCTTGGATTGCTCAGCAATTCGGTTTCGACTCATTTCATCTTTTGTGGATTGCGGATGAGTTCTGTCATCGCCCTTCTATCGTCGTTGCGGATGAGTTCTGTCATCGCCCTTCTATCGTCGTTGCGGTGGTCTCACTCCCAGCCACAAATATGTCCTGCATTGAAAATGAATTAAACATCAGAAAGAGAACCCTAAATACATTTTCCCAAGTGGTGTTTGCAAATGAAGATATGTTTCCTTATTAATATTTTATGCAAATGAAGATGAAGGGTGAGCAATACGATAGGAAATATCCCATCAAACCGAGTTGAAAATTCGTGGTCAATAGGCAGCTAAAGCTTTACAACTAAGTAGCATCTGATACGGGCGACAGTAAATTCGTACCCAGTCGATCCTCTATGAATTTGTCGATAACGTCATATATATCTTTCTGGAACAGATTGCATTAAACACCATCACTTGAGGCGAACTGAGGATCGAACACCATCTGATGACAATTAGACACGAGATTGAAGGCGGTCTGTCCAATATCCACACACTTTCCCGTCACATCTTGGAAAATATGATGAATCATTCGATTTACTTGATCTCTTGATCTGAAATGTTGCAGAGCTTCACAGAAAAGAACCTTGGCTTCCTGTGTCACGATCATGGGTTTTGAGAACCTCCTTTGCCATGGTGAAAGACGAGATCACCTGCAACAGATTTCCCAAGAAGAAGGATAAACCCTAAAAAAATCAAAACGGTCAAAAATCAAACCCTACGCCGAAAAGAAGAATAAACCCTAAAAAAATCAAAACGGTCCACAATCAAACCCTAAAACAAATATATATGCCAGAAGAATCCACCAAAGAAGATAAATAAAAGAATCCTTGACAATTAGACACGAGATTGAATAAATTCTTCACCTATAGTTTTTGTTCTTCATAAATCATACATGATTATCATGAAAGATTAAAACAATTCATGAAAGACAGAAAAAAAGGCCATTAAATCCCATTAAATCGATCACAGAAAGCCATTAAAGCCATTAATTCCATCCTGCCTTGCCATTCAATCTTGGTAGCAGTCCTAAACGCCTGGGACTGGAGGTGCTTGCTATGGATCCGTACCTGCACCTGATGCTGGATCTACCACTGGATCCACTGTATCATCATCAAGACAACAACAAAATTAATTAAATAAAAGATATCATCAAGACACGGCCAAATTGAATTTTCATGTGTATGAATTGCTTACCCATACAGTGTCCAACTAAAGTAAGCAACACCATGACTCCACGAAAATAGTCTCAGATCTCACGCTCCAAACCGAGACCACACCAGACCTCCCTCCTCCCTCTCAAGTCTTAGGTTTCGCAAGTAACTATGACCACACACAAGGAAACGCATCCCTCATGAAGCATGGACGAAGAGTAGAGCAGGCCTTCATTACCAAACAATGGCTTTAATATAAAAACCATCTCCCAGACATATACCGCCATCATCTTGAAAGAAGCCGTTGGAAACTACAACGGTACTCTTAAAATTTAATTTTACATTGTCTTATAACTATAGCTTTAATCGTGGTTTGATTAACTATAGGTTTTTTATTTTTATTTTATTTTTTATAATAGAATATCCATACTTTTGAGGATTATTTCGTTCTTTTCCCATGCACAACTTTATTTAGCACAAAACTTTTGATTTTTATACATTTTAATTTTTTATATTATGTATGTATATTAATTATTTATGTAATGCTATGTATTTTAATTATTTAGCACAAAACTTTAAATTATTAGTTTAAACCTCCTTAGTGAATTTTTATGTTAATAATATGAGTATATAAAACATGGAAATATTTTTGTTTGTCTCGTAGCCTTGTTTTCTTATAAACTCGAGTAGCTTTAGACTCCATACCATTATTGAGCGGAGACATCTATGTATTTGGGGTTTCATGATAAATATCATAGTTAGGATTAAATTGTGATAGGTTGCTTAGAAAGATTTGAGTAGTTTTAGACTTCATACTATTATTGAGAGGAGACATCTATGTATTTGGGGTTTTATGATAAATTTTATAATCAGGATTAAATTGTGATAGGTTGTTTAGAGAGATTTTGAGAGGTTAGTGATAACTTAGTTAGAGGTTGAAAATATTTATGCTATTATTTGATCAAGGTATTAAATGTAAACATCCATGTTGCTAGACAATTGTTAGTAGCCTTATATAAAAGGTTCTTTTCTTTGCTTATAGCTTCTTTTCATTTCATCTTAAGCAATAGTGTTGGCAATGTCTAGGACATTGCCACCTCTTGGCTTTTGTTTATGTATATAATTTATTTCACCATATAAATTATTTCATGCTATTGAAAGGTCTAATTTTTTTACAATTTAAATTTAATATCTCTTAATATTATTTTATTTTTAAAATGATTTTATTAATATTTGATATTATAACATAAACAAATGTATTTATTTATTTTATAAATAATCATAATAATAATAATAATAATAATATGAGGATGTTTGTTATACATCAAATTTTGGTGTCTGAAACTCTTTTAGACAAATGACCTTCTCCATAGTCATTTGTATATGCCTTGCTTTATTAAGATTTGAACATATAACCTATTAGAAGGAAACATATTATATATATTATTAGATACAAATTAGTAACAGAAAAACCATTTATGTGACTGTAACATATTACAACATCATAACAAAAACAAGAGGCGTGAATAAAATAGAACAAATATAGAAAATGAGACTTAATAATATCATAATTTGTATAATTAAATACATCAAATAAATTCATGAATTACTAAAGTGAAATAAACCCTTTAATTTTCCCACCGGGGTCAGTTGATAGGCAATATCCTATCACGTCCATTCATATTGGGGAATAAACTATTATACAAAAATGAGAAAATATGTTGCCTTGTATTAAGGGGCCAAGGGGGCTTAATTATGTTATATGGAAATACAAATATTAGGGTATATTTTATTACATTTCGTTTAGAAGCGGTGTAGGGGAAGCAGAGAGAAAATCAAGGGATAAGGGCATGAGGTATTTAGTTTGATGGACGAGGGATACTCAATCGAAATGTAGGATGGTTGATGCTAGTGCTCTATTGAAGGGTTTTCATGTTTCTCATGTGCTTGATTGGTTAATGGATCTTCATATTGTTAATGGAATTGAGGTAATGAAGGATTAGGCTTTCTATATTTTATGTGATTGTTATCAATTGGAAGTGTAGTTTAGGTGCATATTTTGTGTCTAGAAATCATGTGTTTTTTTATGCCTTTCAATGTAGTTTTCCTCCTTGTGTCCATTTGAATTTTTTTTCCTCTAGAAATTTCCTTTTGTGTGATCTCTAAAATCAACCCATCCACTAGAGAGCATCTAGGTTTGTGCATTGTGACCTTATCCATTTATAATCTTCACAAAGAAAGCCTCATGCCATCCTTTGTTGACCCCATTTTCCACTGTATAAAACACTAGCCTCCAATTCCTTCATGACTCTTATATTTTACAAAAACCAAAACACTTTGTTTTTCTAAAGTTACTATTCATTTTCACCATGTATTCCATTATTAAACTCTAGCAATCCTACCCTAGGGACTCCACCTTTGAGCTAGAGAAGAGATAACATAAAGGGACAAAAAAGGTTAGGTGTGGTGGCAATGGCCTCCCTCTTAGTTTTCCACAATATATCATTGATTTTAGGAATTCAATCTTAACATGCTAGTTTGTGAGCTAACATGGAAGAACAAGCATCTCTAAGATGATGGATATATTCTTAATGGTAGAAAAATTAGTGGAGGAGGTTGAAAGATGAAACTATTGGGTAGGAAACAATGGCTTATATGATCATGTGCTTATTCTTATATGATTATAAAAGGAGGATAGAAAAATTGCATTTCATTTTAAATCTAATCATGATTGGTTGGCTAAAGAATATTTTATACTTCTTATTAAAAAAATGGGAAATGTTATGATCCTTGTCAATGAGATTCAGTTATGCTTGAATTTTCCTCCAATCTCAAACAAGTTAAGAAGTTAGTTGTAGGGAGTGAAAAGATGAAAAAAGAAAAAATCAAGTAGACATAGAAAAGGTAGAAGAAACATAACCACTGTTTTTGAAAATAATGTCAAATGATCTTCCAATGATAAAGAGTTGCTAGATTTAAAGACACTATATGATTAAAAAATGAAATTTTAGACAAAGAGGAGGTAGAGTGGAGGCTCAAAAGTAGATCCATATGGTTGGAAGAGGGGCATATTAGCACTAGGTTCTTTCACAATTATGGCAATTTTAAGAAATGTGTAAATACAATTAAATGGTCAATTGGTCTTTCTGATGGGTCAAAGAAAAAATAATTTGTTCAGAGATTGTAAAAGTTAACAAGGTTAATTTTCAAGATATTTTCAAAGATCCAAAATCTTCAAACATAGAAGAATTATGAAGGTGATAAGGATTTTCCTTAGAGGTTTTGAACAAAGGGTGAATGAGAGCATAGAGGCATAAGTTACCAAGGAGAAACCATCCACCCTTGGAAAGATAAGGTAATTTGTGATTTCACATGAGCTCTGTTCTTAGATCAACCAAATATCCTAATCTCCAACATGATTTAGGGATGGTATGCATTCTTTAGTAAATAATGATTTAATTTATAAGAAAATTGCAGCAAATTTTATCACCTTTGAAGGAAACCTCTAAGTTTATACTTCGTGTCTCTTTTTCTAGCGTCAATCGTCATATCAATGCTTGAATGACCCATAAACCTAAACAACTTGTATTTCTTTATTTCTAAAATATATGTCATTTTAACCTTTTCTAATAATATGTATAAAACCTATTTTGCTCTAATAACCTTTTCTAAAACTTTTTCTACTCTACCAAAGCTTAATCTTATGATTACGTCGAAAGAATCTATAATCATAATAAAAATGGAATAAATAATATCATTGTTATTATTATAAATATAATATAATCGTAATTCACATTATGAGATGACTCCTTGATAAGCCTGACCTAAACTATGCGTGTCTTTGTCATATAATCAACCTTCTCTTATGATATTTGATTGTAGAAAGGAATCAACCTTTCATTTTTTTCCCAATAAATAGATACAAACAAGAGCCACGAGGTAGAAATGTCCCGTGCCATGGTTAATAGGTTGCTTTGGAAAATAGAGACTTGCCATAGAGAAGAAATTGCCAAATGAAAAATATAAATAAAAAGTATGTATGCGACTAAGATCATGACCTATATCTCTCCGCATGGAAACATTTAGATAATTCTATCTTGTTTCAATATAATATTACAAAGTATGGTCCCCAAAGCATACCTTCAATAAAATTCCTATAATCACTAGACAACATATCCACTTCTTAAAGTAACTTCTACAAAGTAACTTGAACCAAAACCTAGCTAATTAACCATTAGAGTCTAGCTACTTAAATCATAATATAATTGCAGATTAGATAATACTAAAGACTGGAATACATCATAAATTATTAGAATAGTGATTTCATTACATTGAAATAAAAAATGATAAACCATTTTTTTTCCAAACTTAAAATGTCCTTTGTATCTAACCAACCATTTTTAACTTGAAAAATGAACGATTAGAAAATTGGTTAGTATTCACAACTAAATTGTTCACATGGACAAAAGGACCAAAAAAAACCATAGTATATATGCCCATACTAATCGACATTCAAAGGGGTTGAAGCAAATTATATATTTTATAAATTCTTAAAGGCATATTCTCACCTAAATTATAGGAATGTTAGGGGTTGAGGCAATGCATATTCATGTTTGAGGGTATGAGGTAGTCACTTCTAATTTACAATTCATGCACATACTTGTTCAACTAGCACTTCAACCAAGATCATAATGAATGCTTTTAAACATTGGGTTGGGTTATAAATAGTTTATTTGAAGTCTATTGGGATTGGATGTACTTTAAGCATGGATTAAATAAAATTAGTTGGTGAATTATGAAGTCTATTCATAATTCTTTTAATTCATTCTCACCAATAGACTATATGGTATTATTTTATTTTACGAGTGTTACAACATAATTCTTTGTCAAAGAGCTTGGAGAGAATGTCCCTTGGAAATGAAGCACGTGAGACCAAATCAACAATATCCGATATGCCACACCAAAAAAAGTAACTACATGACATTTGATACACCATACCAAAAGAAGCACTGACAACTGTTCTGAGTTCAAATCAGTAGCAGTTTCAACTTTTCGGCTCGGTTATCGTTCTTCTCTTGCGAAAGGTTTGATAAAAGACATGGGTTTTGATAATGGATACCATTATAGACTGTACTTAGACCAGTGTACAGTCAGTGTAATTGACTGTAAATGTAAATCTGCCAATCTGTCAGTGCATTGATTTTCACCTGAACACAGATATGAACCAACATCTAGATGTTGACGAGAGACCGCAGCCCCATCCGGGCAACAAATTCCGAGGATAACGTCAGCACAAAACAACCAATGGAATTGGGGATAAATATGTTTTCCTAAAATTTGGTTTAGTAAAAAAATAAACCATGCCAAACATTAGCGATATAACAAATTAATCTAATGTACGATGGAGATTAATAGTGATGCGCAATCACTATATGTTCCGCTGCGCAGGACATAATAAGATAGATAGATTTGGATTTAGAATATATAAAAAAGCTAGGAACTCGGTCGATTCCTAATGGTTACTGGGTCAATTCATAATTTGGTGGGTGGCAAGTCAATTCACAATAAATGCAACATTTACTCACGATTGAGTGTCGAGGAAGGAAGCTTTCTACTTGCCGCCTACCACCGATCTAATACATTTAAAATTCTCAAATAGTAGTTGCACTCCTGCTTTCCCCTTTCTCCGAGTCTTATTTAGGCCTGTGGCTGACATCCCTGTCAAGCGAAAAACAGAACTAAGGAGAGTGTTGGAGCCATGAGACAAGTTTGAAATTTGAAGAATCGGCAGTCTGCAAGTTTACCAGATATCTATATCTTATGTAGGTGCGAGTCTATAAATTAGTTTGTTGGTTGAGTTTCTTTGTAAATCAAATAAAGAATTGACAGAGTGCAAGTTTACCAGGTATCTATATCCTATGTAGTTGTGAGTCTCTATAAATTAGTTTGCTTGTTGAGTTTATTTGTAAATCAAATCTCTTTTATTAAATTGCATGTAAATAGCTAAATTTGCATGGCATGCCTCGGATTTGCTCATTTAGTGGATGTTAATACATCCATAGATATATAATATACTACATACTACACTATAAAGGCATGGAGGGGAGGGGGGCTTAATAAATCCTTGAAAACATTCACAGAAGGGAAGTGTAAACTACCAGCCTACTTCAAATAAAGTCAACCCCTTGTTTTTAGTCATGGCATGTAGTGGGATAACATATTGGAAGGTTCCAATTTGAGTTAGCGAAAATAGGGCTTCTCGTTGTTCAAGAAGAGAAAGGCAGCTTTGAACCAAGATGATCGTGGGCCTTTTGGGTCTTGAATGAACTACGCAGAGATCCTAGAAGCCTATCTATGATTTATTCTTCCGTCCATCTCGATAGCCAAGCTGTATCCATTGTTGATCCATAAGACATGTTACCGAGGAGAGCCCTCATTTTATTGAGAAGTGGAAAGCTTGCAAAAGGTAGTGGATTGTGAACCAAGTTAATTTTGAGCCTATTTTTATTGGTGGAGGCACGAGACCTAAGTTTGATGCAGTGCAACAGAAATCCCTCTTGCGGGAAGCCATTGAAATGCTGAAGAATGCACCTCACCTACAACTCTATAAATTAGCAGAAACCATAGGGTCATTTTCCATAATCTGTAGAGATATATAATCACTGGCTGGAATAAATGGACTGTTTATTCAATGGTCCTGGTTCATATATTTTTTTTTGAGCGAGCGCTCGGAACCCTATTTTATTTAAATACTTTTTGGATTCTAGCTATTAGAGCAGGGCATTACCTGTCACGATTCATGACTACCAGCCTCCAGTAAGTAAGACTATATATAAACCAGATGTATTTAAACGTCATAATAACCCTCGTATTGTTGCCATTATTCTCCATTAAAAAGGAGTGCTTCCCTTTTTTCCACTATCTCAAACCAGAATTAAGAACATGTGTTATCTAGCTAGATTTAAATATATTTATGGTGAGTTACGGCTATATGGGATCTTGAGTACCTTCGTGACTATTTGTGGCAGGAAAGTGTGTATTGTAGCAGTGATGGAACAAAATTTATAAATTAAATTACTTTTTTTTGGCCCAAACTATATATGTATATATATAGTGGTATTAAAAGCTAGTGGAATTAAGATAGAAAGAATTATTCGTAACCAAATGGACAAATACCTCGGTAACAATCTCGAGGAAGTGGAACGACGCAAAGGTTGGAACTTGGTCTGTGCCGAGCTATTCCAAATTGAAGGATATCTAGTGTGTTGGGTAATCACCTATGCAGAAATAAATGCTCGCTACTCAACCAATACTCATAAAATAAACTTCAGATTCGATTTGGATAGATTAGTTAAGAAGGACCCTCTGGGTAAGCAAAGTTTTAATACTCTAATAGAAACTCCAGTTCTTCAAGCATCGGTGTATGGGTCTTTTAAAGATATGGATCAATTCCCCCTTTATTTCTCCATTTTAGGTTTGCTCATATTGATTGCTCCTTGTAATAGATCTTTTTTCTCAAAGTGTTCATCTTGTTTGAACCAATGAACCAATCAAGGCATGCGTACTAGTGACTGGTAGTTTTTTGGTAGCATATTACGTTCTTGTGTATATTGGTTAGCAGGCTGCATATGTGTTAATCTCATATCAGTTAGAACGGATGAATAATAATTGTTGTGCTGAAAGGCTTTGTAAAAAGAAAGTTGTAAAGTAGACAATGAGGACTAATTCAACTATAATAGCCGCCATGGCAATTATTGAATTTCCAATAGATTGATCACTTCCTTTGGATTTTTTACATATGAAATATTCTCTTTTTAAAACCCTGACCCTAGTTATAAAACTAACTGTTTACCTCTTTATGGAGCCCCCCACTAACATGGATCACGCCTCTAAGCCTTACCATGAATTCTCTTGCATTGAATCTGTAACATAAATTTGCACAAAATTGAAGATGTTGCTAATCTAGAAGACCGAGTGAGCCAAAACATATGCTACAAATGTATGATGTTATCACACTCGGAGTCATAAAGGAAGGTAACCAAAGGATAGGTTGAATTCCCCCATCTAAACCATTTTTGATCAATTTTATACAAAATGAAAATAGTGGGGGAAGTTGGGAATTACCCAATCTACTATCCATAGTGCTATTTTCATTTTTAAAAACGTTATTTGTGAACAAAACTTAAGGGTATTTTTCATTTTTATAATAAACACTTTTGTAATATGGATCTCTGGTTGGGGTTAATACATCAAGTTCTTCAGCAATATCCCAACCTGAATTCACCATATGCTGGATTATCCATACATTATAATAAACACTGTGTGTTCACATCTTTGCTCTGGACTTTGGCTTTGAGGTATATGTCATATTACTCTGGTCTGCAACTCGTTCTAAGTTTCCACCACTAAAATTATTGCTTTAAGCAATTTGTGACTGGAACCTTCACCTTCGTGAATCTTCAGCTTCCTACATTTTAATTATTCCCTTTCATTACTCTCGAATTAAGCCTCCAAGCTATAAGTTGTGCTATTGCCTCATCTTAATTGAATCCTCCATGACTTGGGACCACCCTCATTTAAACAATGGTGATGTAGACCTCTCGCCTTAACCTTACCGATTGAATGGTCGTATTGCTCCAAATGAATGCGAAGGAACAACTATATTATGTGTTCTCCTTTTGGATATAAAATGGTAGTATTGCTAAAAATAATGTGAAGGGATAGTTATATTTCACAATCCCTATTGCGAGTTTGAATGAAGGTATCTCCCTTGCGAGCGCGAATGGAGGAATCACTCATACAAATGCAAAAGAGTTCACATTCTCCTTTGCAATTGCAAGGAGGGCTATCGGGTTCGTCCCGGAGATTGTGAATGCCCAACTCACTCGTGCTCACTCCCCACTTCGTGAGCCCTGAACCTTCACCTTCATTCCTCTGAGCGCAATAAGTTATTGTGAAAGACCACCAGACATGTATGACTACTCTCTATAGCATTTTATGAGTTATCCAGGTGATAGTTTTTCCTTCATATTTCTCTCTGCATGTTCCAACCAGTATTGGATGCAGTGTCCCAGCTTTAGTGGCATATTCCGAGATTTGAATGGCTAGCTCTATTACAACAGTTTACATGCCTATAGTTTGGGATTCCTTCTAGTTAGCTCTCTCCAAATATCGGTATGTTTTTGGTCTAAAATAATCCAAGTAGAATTAGGAGACCCCACTAGAGAGAAATTTATCTTAATTATCTATTATAGAGGAAGAGAGATCCAAATCTAAACACATCTTTTAAAATATGATTTAGATGGATTGATCCTACTTTATTCTATATATATATATTATCTACTTTCAAGCCCCCTCTTTTAGAAAATTAAGTTTATTCAAACATTCTTTGATGAAGATAATGATGGTTATTAACATCCGCTTTAGTATACGAACTTCAAAAAATGTAAGGAATCACTTGGTTTTCTTTAAAATTATATTTATGTGTTTGAAAAACTTTAAGAAAATCATTCCTAGATTGCCATAGTTGTGACAAGTTAAAATGTTAGAAATGTCAATATTGTAAGAGAATAGCCTCAAGCAAGGAAGAAGCCCCTATGCACCCATTCGACAACTTCACCTTATTCTCGGGCTATTTCACCAACCACTTGTTAAGTTTTTATTTTATTTTGGGAATGCCCATTTTTTCATTTTAATTTATACCAAAATCCACAAATTTGAACTTAGTAGACAAAATAAAAACATAAAAGCATCATAACATAACCCAAATGTGAAAACCTTCATTATGAAGCCATAAAAAGTTAAACCATAAAAACCTAAAACCACTTAAATTCCTCAATGCTTGTAAATTTATTTTTCTTTTCATTAATGCTTGTGAATTTATTTTTGTTTTCATTATTGCTTGTGAATTTATTTTTGTTTTCATTAATGCTTGTGAATTTATTTTTCGTTTCATTTTGTAGTGCTCTAGTTTAATTTTATTTGTTATTTTTTTTATTCTTTAAAAAATGGAAAAATGTGACCAAAATAGTTTTAATCCTTTGATAATAGTTGGAGGATTAATAAAACAAGAATATAGAATGGTTGACCTCTCCATCTTTTGTTTCACTTGGACTCTACCTTGTTGTTTTGTTTGGTTTCTGGTCCCTAAATCATGAAACATATTTTAGAAACCCCAAATATTTTAGATGGAAACCATGAGGACAAGCTTTGTCCAAGCCAACTATTGTAATGAAAATGTATAACCCCAATTTTATCCTATCCATCTCTTCTTATTTCTACATGGATTGATGTGCAATAAAGACTTGAGTGACCTCTAGAAAGTAATGTTATGAACAAAACCTCTCCTTACCTAAAAAATTACGTGAGTTTTAGCAAATGCCTCTTTGATTTATTGTTTCCTTTGTCATGTTGTTTCAGTTGGTCTATGTCTCATTTGCTCATTTTCCATTTAATTGTCAAATTGTGCAACTTTTCTTGAAAGCCCCAACTTATCCTTGTAAAAAAATATTTTTGGAGGTGAAGTAGATGCTAAGACACCCTGGATCTCACACCCTTAATCTCCCTCTATGTGCATATGCAATGTGATGGTTCTCTAGAATTAATTTGGCTATAATATGCTTATTTTTCACCTAAAGCTATGTATGCCTTCTTTGTGAGACTATTCCACACCTTATACATATAATAGTTAGGGGCCTGAGATTCTATCAATATCGATCCCTCGAGGTGTGCCCGAGGTACTCTAGAAGTATTTTGGGCTAGCCTCCTTAGTACGATCTCTTAGACCATTTGGGGCTAGCCTCCTACACATGACCTATTGCAATTTCGACTTGTTGCATAAAATTTTGGTGTTGACCTTTTTACGTAAAATTAAGAAGCCCCCCCCCCCCCACCTCAAAGGTCCTTCCCCTAGTGCTTAATATGGGTTCATCGGATCCCCATTCTCCACTATGAAGCCCCACCCTTCATTTATGGCTCACATCCCCATTGTGTTACAAGTCTCGATATGGAAATCATATCATGCCTATAGGGAAAAGATTCCCTATGTAAGGCTTGTGTGATGGCATAGTGGGGCATGCATATCCAATGAATGGAACTATTATGCCCCACCCATTTTTTGAATGTCTAGTGGGTTTATTGGGAATCTTATTTAATATCTACAAGAGGTAGTTAATTTTCTATTGAATAAACCAAATATTTCTCAGTTTTACTAGTTCAATGAATTTCCTTCTAAATAAATTCAAATTTAGTTTGAATGTTTCAACACCAGTTTGACAAATGTATGTTATCATTACCATGAAATGGTATCATATAAGTTTCACCATCTGTGTATCTTTATATCTATTGCATGATTGAAACTTAACAATGGATATTTTTTCCTCTCCCGTAAAGATAAAAAGAATTAGATATATTAACCCAAGAAAGGTAACTAAATGTTGTTAATTCCCTTGATTGCAAGAATAAATGTAGAGGAAGTAGAGGTAATTCATTGAATCTTGTGAATGACCCAAATCCAAGATATGCACATGATAATATGGTGTTATTGGAAAGTAAGAGAAAGTTTTCTATGTTCATTTGGGTTCAAACATCAATGATGTTTGTTTTGATAGGAAGGTAGGGAAGCCCATCCACGAAAGGGTTTCAATTTTGTATTTTTATGGAGTTAGATTTATTAAGCTTATAGAAAACATGAGCTTTGTATGCTATATTTGTATTTACATGATATAAAATTGGTAGATTGGTAGGTTGTGGTTTGAAACATCTGTATTTTTCATTTTTTCTAAGCATTGCACTGACTAATGGACTATTTGTTTTTTATATTCTTTGTTGCATTGATCTCTTGACGGGTTTCCTTTTACTCATTTTACCTTCCCCATTACTATTTCATTGGTTCTTCCACTATCCAATGCTACAAATTGATCACTCGCCCCTGGAATCTCAATGGGATCATTGCTAGCATTATACTACTATTTTGTTTAGCATCTTGTTTGCTTATACTAAGATGCATTAGGGATCCTGTTAAGTTACACCTTGATAATATGATATAAAGGGGGTATTAAAAATGGATGCCTACAATATCTGGTGAAAATAGGGGTTTTCTTAATTGGAAAGGTATATTGGGAGGGGGTTCAACAATACAATTTTAGGAGGCATTTTCCAATATTTAGTGAAATTAAGGATATTATTTAATATCCTGCGAACGATCGTGCTATGTAACAAGTTCACTGAGGGAACCCCCCATGAATTTTCCCATTTAAATGGATGAAAAGAAACAACTTAACTTCAATAAAATATCCCATCCCATAGGAATGAGAACTCGTGGGAATATTTTCCATTACATTGATTTGCATATAATACTACATAAATAAATCATGTTTTCATGTGAACCTACTCCCACATATAGGGAAACAATAAAAAATGAAAGAAAAATACATATAGGTAAGCATTAAATAAACATGAAAGAAAAATAAATTAAAGTAGTTTACATGAGATTACCTAAATAAAATCAAAATATTAATAGAGGATGAGTCCATTATTGTATTTTCTTCTTTTTTCAAATCATTTCCTTATTATCTATTATATATTGACATGTGCATCACTCTTAACGATGAGTCTTTTCGTAAATTTGAGCATTAACTATTGATCCAATGTTTGTTTATAGATTTCACTCTCCATGAGGAAGACAAAGGAAAGAATCTTACTCATTTCCTAGTATATTAAATAACAAATTAAGGCAACCAATGGAAGATATCTTATAATTTCATTTTACAAAAAATCTCTTCTCTTTCATGGCCATAGCATATTCGGGTGGATATTCTAGGTTACATATTTGAATTTTTGGAGTTGAAAGTAGATTTTTAAGCCCCACATCGACATTGTTTGATTTTTCATTTTTAGAGTTGGACAGCTATGCATCACATTTCCATTAGAAAGTAAATATAGGAATATGTTGATAATAATGCCTTTGTCAAAAATCCAAAATGAGTTTTCTATTCAAGAAACAACATATGGAGTATGATTATGAAGAAAAATAACTAAGTTAGGAAATTAAACACATTTTATGACTCAAAGAGTTAACATAGAAGTGTATGAGCGAATTCTAATATTTCACCCAAAAATCCATGCTAGTCATAACATATTTGATTTATGAAATCCTATCGAATGTTAAAAAATGTGGGTTGGAAATTATAAATCTAAGAGGGAAATTGGTTACAAATATGAGGAGATCATGGATTGACAACTAGAAATCTAAGAGGAAAATTGGTTACAAATATGAGGAAATAATTTTAAATTCCCTTCAAGAATAGGTTGGTACCTTGTCAACCTGTGTAGTTATGATTGTGTTGGGAAGCTTGATGATTAAGGGAAATCCAAACTAATAAGAGTGAATCGGTTACAAAATGAAATTAACCCCTAGTTCACGTTAAGTGGGGTCATAATCATTTATAGTTCACATGGTTTTAGAAGGGAATAAATTAGGAATACGAATGCAATGAATGGAAGAGAAGGAATGGTTGGCCTCTAATCGAGTGTTTAGGAAAATATGCACATTTATGGCCTCTCATAGTATATATTTTGGACCCATCCATTGTCCATATAGTCTAGATTTTGGATCATGACTTGAGAAAGTCGTCTCCTTCAAAGGTACACTTTTGAACTTTAAGAATCCCTCGTCCTAAATGTCACTCTACTACTTCTTGTTGATGGTGTTCATCCCATTCATCTCGATGGTTTATTTCCTCCTTGTCCTTTGCTCCCAAGGTATTGAGGGTTCTAAAGGATTTGATTGAGAGTTATTCTTTAATTCTAGATATAGGTACCATACTAATTGGCAATAGCATCCCTCATTGAAGGCTAAATTTGGATTCAACCTAATTCTATCTATAATTCTAGATCACCCTATTGAGTTTTTCCTTGATCCTTTTATCCACATATAATCAATAAACATTCTTTGAAAAATATTTATTTGATATTACTCATGGGAAAAAAAGCTTCTAAACAAAGCTTGAATTATTATCCATTTATATCCAACGGAAAGTGAATGGCCAAATGAAAGCAAGAACCAGGAATTGGTTGGGAAGTGAAAAATGTATCACTTCGATGTCTCTATATTACGAGAACTTGTGTTAAAAAAATAGTGTTACTAGAATAATTTTATATATTCAAATGTTTACATTGTTCTATTTTATGAACTTAAAATAAAACGAATTATCTATATTAGGAAACTAAATTCTTTCCTTTATGAATGAAGTACAAAACAAAACAAAATTATTTTATCAAATTATCTTTAAAGTGCATCATGGATAATACATAGAAAACTCCACTTTCGTGAAGGATTCGCTACAGCTTGGTATGTGCAAGTTTGGGTACAATAATAGTTGAAGAATCCGAAACAATCCATACCTTTGAAAACTAGCTTAAGGGAGACCAGCTTCTCAATCCACTTCCACGCAGATCTGGGCACAAGAATATTGACCCTTGGGATCAACTTGATTTATGTATTTCCCTAGACCATTCCCTATTGATTGCAGAGAAGGAGGATTCCATCAGTGTATCGGTAAACTGGGAAAGCGAACCCAGATAGGAATTGCTTTGGGAACATCTAGGGATGGATCAAAATCTGGAGTCCACCGATTTAAATACAGTCCTTGCGGCCCCATGAAGTAAGGACCGCTTCTGAATATCAAATCCCTATCTTCTTTTGAGATAAATTCAAACAGGAAGAAACATCTTCCTACTGCATAGCAGGTTACTCTTGCAGAGATTAGTGGCCTCCAATTTTTTTGAATCCAATTGTCCATCGTGCGAGGAGAGGGCCAAAGCCCTGTAAACTATCCCACTAATGCACGATCTTCCAGGGAAACAACGACTTTCATTGGTTGATCCAGAGGGAGGGAGATTGTCGGGACATCATCCAATTTCTTTACAAACTTAGGCACCGGATTGTGCACCGAAATTTTTCCTTGCACGTTAATCAAGTGCCTGAATTCTTCGGCTTCTGCTGCAGGCGGCAGGGAAGGCGGTAGATATCCGCCTCCATTGGACCCCATGGAAACGCACTAGCTAAACCTAATTCCAAACGCATGTGCGCCCTAATCAAGTCTCAAGTTGCAGCGATAAAAAAATTCTTCCTCGATGTCTGAGTTAATTAATTAATCAAATAATATGAATCTATTTTAGGAAGATGTCTGAGTCAACTAATTAAATAATATAGGTTAATTAATTAGATACTTTGCGCATATGATTTTTATACATTTAATAAATTAAAATAATATTGAAAAATTATTTATAAACTAGCCCTTCTTTAGAAATTTAGAAATATTTGCTTTCCTTCGACAATGAAGGGTAAATTTAAAACTATGGATTTTATTTGAAGTGTATTTTAAAAAATATACTTCAATATTTGGTTGGCAGACCTTCATCGGGTGAGACAATTGCTAAGTATTATTGGAGCCTTGCTAAGTAGAGCTCAACAACGCATGCAGAACAGAGATTGTGTTCAGTAGTTTCGATCAATAAAAAAATTGGGGCTATTATTATATGGAAATAGGGACCGCGCTGAATATATCGAATCGTTTTATTGAGTGGCTACTGATGCACCTGTCTGTGCTATTGAGCTACCGATACTTCCCAGACTTAACAACCAACTTTCCATCTTAATTAAGAACCACCTTTCCCTCTCGGAGTTAATATGAAAGACTAGACCCCTTCGGAAGGGCTAAGGGCTAGGAAGTATTCAATTTTGATTGCTGCTTAGTTGCAAGAAGTGTTCAAATTTGAACCCTTCCCGACCCTTCCAAAGGGTTCTAGCCCTTCTTGGAAGTGTAAAGTTAAAATTTCCCTTTAAAAAAAAATTAAAATCTGAATTTTACCCTTCCAATTAAAAAGGACATAATTTATATAAACATTTCAAAAGAAGGGAAACATTTGAAATCACCCATCCATTTAAATTTCAATTTCTATGTTGAAATTCCTATGCTATAAAATTTTGACTCATCATTCAAAATATTGGAAATATCATAAATTATAATCACTCACTCACTCATGTCATGCACTCACTGCCTATCTATGCAAGATGACGAATGACGACTGACGACTATGAGGCACTAGCCTTGCTAGCTTATCCCGCTTAGAATTGTATTAGTGGTTCTCTTCGTTTGGCAGATTGATTACTACTGTTATTTTGACTGTATGCAAAGTCCAAGTATTTTGACTGTGAATAAATATTAAATGTAGACCTACAAAACAGGTTTCTGGAGAGTCTGTATCCATTTTTGCATCCACCTTTTGAAGTCACAACAAGATCCGTCAGGATTCTGTTTAATGGTGCGGCCAAAGCATGTCAGAATAACTCTCCACGAAAACCCATATACATTGCATGCCACATTATTTATAACTCTCCATGAAAACCAATACCCTAAGCTTTGATAGAGACAAATAGAAAATATTGGTGCAGGGGACTATTCTTCGAATCCTATATGTTCATGGGTGCTCCGAGTTAGAAGAGTTTCCATGGCTATTTCATACATTATCTCAAAACACAATCAACATTATACCCTGATTTCATCGTCTAGACAATGCGTTCTTATTTATTAATAACCTGCTAACAATGAATGCGTTTGTATTTATTAATATAACCTGCTAACAATGTCATCACAGTACATTTTTAATGGAGCTTATAATTATTCTTCTTACCCATTCATGAATGAATGAGAGACTACATATTATCAATATCTTCCATACTCATGAGTTCACATCGATATCTATGGGAGTGACAAGATGGAAATGACAGAGGAGATATGGATGGGATTAACGCAAGACTTGTTAGTTCAAGTTCTAGCAAGACTGCATATGGAAAGCATTATGAGGTTTCGCCTAGTTTGCAAACGATGGCAAGGATTGTTTCAATCCTCAGAATTCAAGCGATTAGTGACTACCTTAGTGATTTACTCTACTAAGGCATTTCTCATTTGTTCAGGGGAGGAGGAAACAACTAACTGGAGTTGGGTGGAGGGATATGCCACATAGTATCGCTATCGTAGCTACAAGAAGTTGAACTCATTGATCCCATTGATCTAGTGGTCGCACCATTAGTGGTTGAGATCGATACCCACCAGAAGTGACAACAAAGGATTCACCCACAATACTCTGGTAAGTTAAATAACCTATGTTGGCATTAAAATGGATTCATAAGATAAATGTATTACATTATTTTGTTCTTTGCTAGATTCCTGGGACAACCTAATTGTAGCAATAGGGCGTGCTAATTAAGTGACTTTAAAATTTGATGAAATAGTATCATCCCTGCTATCAGAAGAGATGAGGAAAAAAACCATGGATAATCATAGTATGGATGCCTTGTCTGTGAGAGGTCTCCCCCAGGAGAGAAACAAAAATAACAGATCCGAGGGGAGATCTAAATCTAAGGGTAGATCTAAATCCCTAGGAAAATTGATAAGTGTTGGAAATGCAGTAAATATGGGTACTATAAGAAGGATTGTAGATATAAGAATGTTGAGGAATGAAAGGGATCTAAGGATACCTATACCATGGAGGTGAAGAATTCCTCAGAAGGAGGGGATGTGTACCTAGCTTCCACGGGTAATCATTCAAAACGTGATATATGGTTTATTGACTCAGGTGCGTCATGTCATTTGACCCATCATAGGGAGTGGTTATGTGAATATGAAAAATAGAATGGAGGGATTAGAACTCTCCCTGGACTACTACACATTCCAAATCTAGCGAGAAACTTGATATCTGTCGGAAAGATGGATATTGCAAGTGTAAAGAATGTGTGTGGAGATGCTGGTTCAAAATGGTTTGAGGATCAATGCTATTGATGAGGGGTGTTCGATATGGAACTCTATACAAACTATTGGGAAGAACCATCATCAGTGAATGTAACAGTTCTGTTGTGCCTGAGGGGGTAGATACAGAAGACAGATCCCTAATTGCATCAAGAGGAAAGACAATGATATGGCATCAAATATCGGGGCATATCGGAGAGACGAGCCTTCAAGCATTATAAGATAAAGATATGGTTCAAGTTATGATTGATTTCACTCTAGATTTTGATTTATGTGAACATTGCATATATGGAAAATATAATCAAGTAAGATTTGCATTTGGTGCTACAAGAGCAAGGGGAATTTTAGACTTAATACATAGTGATGCATTTGTACCTATGCATATTCCATCACTAGGTAGATCTGTGTATTATGTTTCATTTATAAATGATTTCTCAAGGAATGCATGGATTTAAATTTACTTTGAAATAAATCTAAATTATTTGCTAAGTTTAAAGAATTTAAGGCTCTCAGTAGAGAACCAAACAGAAAAGAAAATAAAGGTGTTGAGGAAAAATAATGGTGGAGAATTCTGAGGGAATGAATTCGAGTAATTTTGTAAGAAGTGAGGTATAGAAAAGCAGAATACTACTCCATACACACATCAATATAATGGAGTTGCCGAAAGGATTAATAGGACGATGATGGAAAAGGAAAGGAGCATGCTAAGCAGTGACGGGATAGGACAAGAATTCTAGGCAGAGGCAGTGGAGACATCATTTTACTCGGTAAATCGATCACCCACATCAACATTGGTTGAAAAAACTCCACAAGAGGTATGGACTGGTAAGAAACCCTCTATTAAGAATCTAAAATATTTTGGTTGTGATGCTTATGTACATGTTCCAAAGGAGAAAAGGAGCAAGTTGGATAACAAAGTTGAAAAAATGTGTCTTGATTGGCTATAAAGATGGTATGAAATTTTTTAAGCTTTGGAATCCTATAACTACTTGAAGATTGTCTATAGTTGAGATGTTGTGTTTAGAGAGGTAAAAGAAGTTCCTAGATAGGAAGTGACTCCAATGGAAAAAGAACTAGAGAAAATCGAGTTTGAGTTGGAAGATGAAGAATTTGGCTTGACGGAAGAAGCTAAAGAAGAAGAAGAAGAAGAACCTCATACCCCAATTTTGAGGAGATCATCTCGAGAAAGAAGGAATCCAGAAAGGTATTCCCCTCCTGAATTTCAGTCTAATTTTTCTTTGTCTATTACTAATGATGATCCTAGAAATGTGAAGGAAGTTGTTGATTCAGATGATAGTGATCTATCGAAGAAGGCCATGGTTGAAGAAATGGATGCCTTGGAAAAAAATGAAGCTTGGGATCTAGTTGAGTTACCATTTGGAATACAATTTGTTGGCAGAAAATGGTTGTTTAAAAAGAAGTTGAATTCAGAAGGTAAAGTTAAGAAATACAAATCCCGCTTGGTAGAAAAGGGATATTCTCAAGTAGAGGGAATTGATTTTGGTGAAATATTTTCTCCTGTTGCAAAATTAAATTCTTTTAGATTCCTTCTTTCTATTGCTACTGCTTTTGATCTTGAAGTAGAGAAGATGGATGCAAATACAACATTCCTACATGGGGACCTAGAAGAAGAAATCTACATGAAGCAACCTGAAGGATTTATCATAAAGGGTAAGAAGGAGTTGGTTTCCAAGCTGAATAAATCCCTTTATGGTATAAACTAATCTCCAAGGATGTGATACCAAAAGTTTGACACATACATACTGGGACTGGGCTTTGTGAGAAGCAAAGCTAATCATTATGTCTATTGTAAACAGGTTGGAGAACATTTTTTTTATGTAATGTTGTATGTTAATGACATGTTGTTGGTTGGAAATAACATGAAGTTTATTAAGGAGGTGAAAATGCAATTATCCTCCAATTTCGACATGAAGGATCTCGGTGGTGCTAATTTCATCTTGGGGATGGAGATCAAGAGAAACCATGTAGAAATGAAACTCTCACTACAACAAAATATCCCGTTAGGGGTGGTTTTGGCTTGTGGGGGTCTTGGTAAAGCCCCCCTTAAAAGTTTTTTTAGACCTTTGGAGGCGGTCTTTTAAAACCACCCCTAAAAGTCATGGAAATTAGACTTTTGGGGGAAATTTTTTTAAATCCACCCCCAAAAGTCCTAAAATTTGACTTTTGAGGGCGTTTTTTGGAAAAACCCCCCTAAAAGCCCAATTCTCATGACTTTTGGGGGCTGTTTGTCAAACCCCCCCTAAAAGTCATGAGAATTGAACTTTTGGAGGCAGTTTTTTTGGAACCCCCCTTAAACGTCAAGAGAATTGAACTTTTGGAGGTGGTTGTTTGAAACCCCCCACTAAAAGCTCAATTCTCATAACTTTTGGGGGTGGTTTGTCAAAACCCCCCTAAAATTCATGAGAATTGAACTTTGGGAGGCGGTTTGTTTGGAACACCCCTTAAAAGTCATGAGAATTGAACTTTTGGAGGCAGTTGTTTGAAAACCCCCCCTAAAAGCCTAATTCTCATAACTTTTGGGGGAAATTTGGCAAACCCTCCCTAAAAGTCATGAGAATTGAACTTTGGGAGGCGGTTTGTTTGGAATCCCCCTTAAACGTAATGAGAATTGAACTTTTGGAGGCGGTTGTTTGAAAAGCCCCCCTAAAATCCCAATTCTCATAACTTATGGGGGCGATTTGTCAAAATCCCCACTAAAAGTCACGAGAATTGAACTTTGGGAGGTGGTTTTTTTTGGAACCCCCCTGAAAACTCATGAGAATTGAACTTTTGGAGGGGTTTTTTTGGCATTGAACTCATGAGTATGCATAGGTATTTTAGCATTGAACCATGACATATGCATCGAGAACCATGTCTAGTATTAGAAAGAGGAAAATGTCTATCATATCTCATTTGTAGGCTAATGATTCCCTATGGAGGGTATGTGTGGTGGTTTGAGGGCTTGAAAATGGACCATGAGCTTAGAGAAAAATGTTATGACCTAAGACCCTTATTTAACCTTATATCATAACATGGGCCTTGAAAATCATCCCTGGTGTGCCCTTCCTCAAAATGGTGAACATATCTCGCATATAGGCCAAGATTCCCCATGTAGGCCTTGTTTTATAATCTAGGCCTCCATTCATGGGCCATGATCCCCAAGGTAATTCATATGGCCTTGTACCCTAAAACCTTGGTCCATGGCCTAGGGACTGAAATCCATACTTGATGTGCCAAACCTCAAAATGGCCAACATATCTTACTCATTGGCTAAATATTACCTATGTAGTATATGGGGCCTTTGAGGTGGTCTAGGGCATCACACATGACCCATGAGCCCCTTACCCTTAGACGTTATGTTTTGACTTGATAATATGGCCCAATCAATGATAACCATTCTTGGTCGCATAGAACTTGAAATGGTCATTTATTGCTTGTAAGCCAAATATTTCCCACATAGAGATGACGTTATGGACTAGGGCCCCATTTGTGGGCCTTGATCCCTTGAGGAAAATGTTATGGCCTAGGACTTTATATGTTTTCCCTAGAACATGGACTAGGCCATGAGAGCCATCCTTAGTGTGCCAAACTTGAAATGAACACTATATGCCACTTACATGATAAAGATTCCCTTTATAGGGATTGTATGGTGGACATAGGCCTATTAATGTCACATGATCCCTAGAGACAAAATGGCCTAAGGTAAGGTTGATGCAGAATAATTATCCTTACTTACATGGCATATTTGGATGTGTGAGGTTTTGAGTTTAATTAATGTGTCCTCCCACCATGTAAATGGTCAGCTTTTGCCTTGTATTTGTACCTTTTTCTTGACACATTAATCACATATTACATTCTTTTACTCCCTCGAATTCCTCACTAGTCATGTCTTTGACAAATGAAGGTCAATGTCCAATCTATGATGATAATCTTAAAAGGTACTATGATGGAATGCCCTCACCGTTTGGAAATTTTTGTTGGTAATTGTAACTGGTATGTCAAATCCACTCCAAGTATATATTAGGTCCACATAAAGAAACAATAAGAACAATGTAAGAACATCTCTCCATGCTTGAAACAATGCATATCTCCATTGTAGCATTCTTTTAAACAATTTGTAAGCCTCCTTGATTTTCCCATTTTATATGCAATCCCAAATCACAACATTCCACGAGACAACATTATTCTCAAGCATGTTATTAAACATTGTTGAGCTTTGTCCATCCTACCATTATGGGCATATTTCATAAGCATTATAGTCCACAAAATGGTGTCTCATTGAGACATTCTATAAGCCATGTGATGAGCATATTATAATCAACCCTCCACACCAATTGTTCCAAGTGAAGATGGCCTTCTTTGGAAATACATCCACAAATTATCAATGCTCTAAAAGGTCCCGGAGAATCTAGCTTGCCGCAAATATCCAATCTTTACACTCATAATTTCTTTTCAAAGTGGGACATTGTTGTGGTTAGACCGTATTCTCTAATGATTCAATGTTCCTAATTGGGGAGGACCTTAATCGTACTTAATATTTCCAAACATTAATCTAGAATTTGTCACAGATCAATGAACTCATATACATTAGTTATATTTCCCTTTACCCTTGAGTCTAAAGTATAAATCACTAGTCATCTATCAATAGGTGGTAAGTTGGTTTTCTAGATCCATGTTTATGGGATTCTACATCATTGCAATAACTATTGAAAATCCTCTCAATCCTCTAGTCGAGCAATCGCATCCTCCCCATATCATTTTGGTGAATTTATACATGTTATACATTTTTCATTTTGTTTATTGAATAAACACTAAGTCTAGTTTTTCTACTCTTATTTTTGTTTTCAAAATGATTTGTTTCTTAGGTGCATTATTGCCCCTTATGCTCCACAAGAGAATTTTCATTTAGAAGGCCTAGGAATTTGAAGAAATGTCTCCTTAAGTGAAATTGTTTGTCTTGGGTTAATTAATTGCTCCCTTTTCTCCTTCAAGTTATCATTGACAAGTTTCTTGCCTCGTCCCAACTTAGATTTTGTCAACTTTGTGGGATTTGTGTCTATTCGTGATCATTTCTTATGGGAACTTGACAATCCTTCAACATTTCTATCCTCCCATTTCCATTTATCATGTGCTAGTGTATATTCACCAGTTGCTAACTTGAAAGGGAAATTATAAATGTTTTATTATAATGCAAGGATAATAACTCCATGTCCACTTCTTCCACATCCTCCTCCTCCTATTGCATTCAATTCTAATTTATATATCTTCTTTATGCTCTCTTTTCCCTTTTTAGTATCAAGGTCATTTGCAATATTACTATTTTACCATTGCTACAATCTCATTCCTTATCCTTTGTTGATTCCATTTCTTTGGTGTGGTTTCTATCTTAAATTCATTTAGTTTCATGTATATAGCCTCTTATTCGGTCTCCTAGTTATTTTTTCTTTCTCCTCCCCTCCTTGGATATGATTTTGATTTGTTGTTTGATTAGTGTGTATTGTATCCTTCATTATTAATTTCTCTTTAATTTCATTATGATCTTGATTGTATTCTTTATTTATTCCTTGAGATTTATATCCCTCCTTCTCCATCTTCTCATGGTTATTCACCTCATGAGTGAGTTTAATGAAGCAAGGGACCTTGGTTTGGGTTTCTTAGTGGCACCACCTTCCCTTTCCTCTAAACTACTACTCAACCATCATAGTTCCTATTTCCATTATCCTCCACTTGCACATGTTTAACATTAAGGGGGTTGTCCCATAGTTAATGGCAATGCTAATTGCATTTTATGTTAGTGAAAAGGGATATTCTCATAGTCTAGATTTTGGACCCATCCATTGTCCATATAGTCTAGATTTTGGATCATGACTTGAGAAAGTTGTCTCCTTCAAAGGTACACTTTTGAACTTTGAGAATCCCTCATCCTAAATGTCACTCTACTACTTCTTGTTGATGGTGGTCATCCCCTTCATCTCAATGGTTTATTTCCTCCTTGTCCTTTGCTCCCAAGGTATTGAGGATTCTAAAGGATTTGGTTGAGAGTTATTCTTTAATTCTAGATATAGGTACCATACTAATTGGCAATTCCATCCCTCATTGAAGGCTAAATTTGGATTCAAACTAACTCTATCTATAATTCTAGATCACCCTATTGAGTTTTTCCTTGATCCCTCTATCCACATATAATAAGTAAACATTCTTTCCTCCCTACCTACCTAGGTCATCGTTGATCATCTTCAATGGTTCCCTACCATCAACAATTTATCATCTACCGAATTTACCAAGAATCACCTATGGCATTTTAGCCTTAGAAGTTAGAAGCATGTGCTGGATTTAGATACCCATTTCTCTAGACAATTTGAAAGTGCTCTCCTATGGCTATCAGAGACTTGGAGCTACTAATTTTAGTAAGATGTTATTTTCAATTTTTCATAAATTTGATCATAATCTAAAAACAAATTTTAATGAAACTCTCCCATGTTTTTTCTTAAACATGAAATTGTTTTTGTTATTTTTATATTGAGCTAGGTTTTAACACTTGTGAATGACAAAGGAATGGGTTTAGACTCGTGACTGACAAAGGCATGGAAACAGGGTTTTGTTATGGGAAGCTCCCAATCCCACTTTGTACACTTCCAATACTTCCAAGTTACAATTTATAAGTCTTGTTCCTAAAATCTTTTCAAGTATCTATTCACATTTTTTTGAAAAATATTTATTTGATATTACTTGTGGGAAAAAAAGCTTCTAAACAAGCTTGAATTATTATCCATTTATATCCAAGGGAAAGCGAATGGCCAAATGAAAGCAAGAACCAGGAATTGGTTGGGAATTGAAAAATGTAGCACTTTGCTGTCTCTATATTACGAGAACTTGTGTCCAAAAAATAGTGTTACTAGAAGAATTTTATATATTCAAATGTTTACATTGTTCTATTTTTATGAACTTAAAATAAAATTAATTACCTATATTAGGAAACTAAATTCTTTGCTTTATGAGAAGTAAAACAAAAGAAATTTATTTTATCAAATTCTCTTCAAAGTGCATCATGGATAATACATAGAAAACTCCACTTTCGTGAAGGATTCACTGCAGCTTGGTATGTGCAAGTTCGGGTACAATAATAGTTGAGGAATCCAAAACAATCCATACCTTTGAAAACTATCTTCAGGGAGACCAGCTTCTCAATCCACTTCCACGTAGATCTCGGCACAAGAATATTGACCCTTGGGATCAACTTGATCTATGTATTTCCCTAGCCCATTCCCTATTGATTGCAGAGAAGGAGTATTACAGCAGTGGATCGGTAAACGGGGAAAGCGAACCCAGACTGGAATTGATTTGGGAACATTTAGGGATGGATCAAAATTTGGTGTCCACCGATTTAAATATAGTGCTTGCGGCCCCATGAAGTAAGGACCACTTCTGAATATCAAATCCCTATCTTCTTTTGAGATAAATTCAAACAGGAAGAAACCTCTTCCTACTGCATAGCAGGTTACGCTTGCAGAGATTAGTGGCCTCCAGTTTTTTTGAATCCAATTGTCCATCGTGCGAGGAGAGGGCCAAATCCCTGTAAACTGTCCCACCAATGCACGATCTGCTAGGGAAACACCGACTTTCATTGGTTGATCCGGAGGGAGGGCGATTGTCGGGACATCATCCAATTTCTTTACAAACTTAGGCACTGGATGTTTTCCTTGCACATTGATCAAGTGCCTGAATTCTTCAGCTTCTGCTATAGGTGGCAGGGAAGGTGGTGTATATCTGCCTCCATTAGACCCCATGGAAAAGCACTAGCTAAACCAAATTCCAAACGCATGTTCTCCCTAATCAAGTCTCAAGTTGCAACGATAAAAAAAATTCTTCCTCGATGTCTGAGTTAATTAATTAATCAAATAATATGAATCTATTTTAGGAAGATGTTTGAGTCAACTAATTAAATAATATAGGTTAATTAATTAAATACTTTGGGCATATGCTTTTTATACATTTAAAAAATTAAAATAATATTGAAGAATTATTTATAAACTAGCCCTTCTTTAGAAATTTATAAATATTTGCTTTCCTTCGACAATGAAGGGTAAATTTAAAACTATGGATTTTATTTGAAGTGTATTTTAAAAAATATACTTCAATCTTTGGTTGACAGACCTTCATCGGGTGAGACAATTGCTAAGTATTATTGGAGGCTTGCTAAGCATAGCTCAACAACGCATGCAGGGCTGAGATTGTGTTCAGCAGTTCCGATCAATAAAAAAATTAGGGTTGTTATTATATGGAAATAGGGACCGCGCCGAATATATCAAATCATTTTATCGAGTGGCTATTGGTGCACCTGTTCATGCTATTGAGCTACCGATGCTTCCCAGACTTGACAACCAACTTTCCATCTTAATTAAGAACTACCCGTCCCTCTCGGATTTAATATGAAGGACTAGACCCCTTCGGAAGGGATAAGGGTTCTAACCCTTCTTGGAAGTGTAAAGTTAAAATTTCCCTTCAAAAAAAAATTAAAATCTGAATTTTACCCTTCCAATTAAAAGGGACATAATTTATATAAACATTTCAAAAGAAGGGAAACATTTGAAATCACCCATCCATTTAAATTTCAATTTCTATGTTGAAATTCCTATGCTATAAAATTTTGACTCATCATTCAAAATATTGGAAATATCATAAATTATAATCACTCACTCACTCATGTCATGCACTCACTGCCTATCTATGCAAGATGACGAGTGACGACTAACAACTATGAAGCACTGGCCTTGCTAGCTTATCCCACGTAGAACTGTATTAGTGGTTCTCTTCGTTTGGCAGATTGATTAGTACTCTTATTTTGAGTGTATGTGAAGTCCAAGTATTTTGACTGTTAATAAATATTTAAATGTCTACAAAACAGGTTTCTGGAGAGTCTGTATCCATTTTTGCATCCACCTTTTGAAGTCACAATGGGATCTGTCAGGATTTTGTTTAATGGTGCGGCCAAAGCATGTCACAATAACTCTCCACGAAAACCCATATACATTGCATGCCACATTATTTATAGCTCTCCATGAAAACCAATACCTAAGCTTCGATAGAGACAAACAGACAATATTGGTGCAGGGGACTATTCTTCGAATCCTATATGTTCATGGGTGCTCTGAGTTAGAATAGTTTCCATGGCTATTTCATACATTATCTCAAAACAAAATCAATATTATAACCTGATTTCGTCGTCTAGACAATGTGTTCTTATTTATTAATAACCTGCTAACAATGAATGCATTTGTATTTATTAATATAACCTGCTAACAATGTCAACACAATACATTTTTGATGGAGCTTATAATTATTCTTCTTACCCATTCATGAATGAATGAGAGACTACATCTTATCAATATATTCCATACTCATGAGTTCACATCGATATCTATGGGAGTGACAAGATGGAAATGACATAGGAGATATGGATGGGATTAACACAAGACTTGTTAGTTCAAGTTCTAGCAAGACTGCATATGGAAAGCATTATGAGGTTTCTCCTAGTTTGCAAATGATGGCAGGGATTGTTTCAATCCTCAGAATTCAAGCGATTAGTGACCACCTTAGTGATTTCCTCTACTAAGGCATTTCTCATTTGTTCAGGGGAGGAGGAAACAACTAACTGGAGTTGGGTGGAGGGATATGCCACATAGTATTGCTATCCTAGCTACAAGAAGTTGAACTCATTGATCCCATATATCTAGTGGTCGCACCACTAGTGGTTTGAGATCGATACCCACTAGCAGTGACAACAAAGGCTTCACCCACATATTCAACATCAACATATCTAGATTCACTAGTCCCACGGGAAGATGTAAAGGCACCCACCTTTGCTTATGTTTATATATCTGGATAAAATGGGGATAGAATTGCTTCAACACCCCTTTTAAAAGGGGTGGAGGTCAGCATTGGAGTGAAGGTCATGAACCATGTACATATGGCCTCTAGCTAAGAAATAGAAGATACGAACCTTCTTTTCAATTGGAGTTATCCTAGTTTCAGTATCCTATTAATAAGAGTAAGCTTCCACTAACTATATTCAACCTATAAATATCATATTATGCCAAGATTTTCCATTTACCCCATTTTTAAACATAATAGAAGATCTGCCATTTTTTAAAAATTTTACCCATATTTTAAATGTTTGGAAGATATGTCATTTATCCTATTTCTATAAAATGTTTGTTTTGGTTTTTCTAAAGGAGCTATTCTACTATTGTTATTGGCTCAGTTTATCTACTTTAATTCAGAACTCTATGAGAATAGTTTCATAAAAAGTGGAGAAGAAGTAACTTTTGAATAGTTGCACGTGGTTTAAATGATTTGCTTATACTAGGCAAAAATAATTTTTTGTTCAATAAATGGATTTAGTTATCGATGCTTATGCTGTCCCCAAAAATGGTTTATATATTTACAATAATTGTTGGGGTGGCTCCCACTAGATTGCTCCACTTATTTAACTAATTTTTAGTGGTTGCGCATTTTTTTATACAACCAACAACTCTAAACTATATATGCCTCTCTCCCTTGGTTCTTTTAGACCATTGCTAGTTGTAGAAATACCGAAATGATCCTCCTCAATAGAACTCGATCAATAAGTTTGTGTTTTGCATTTATGCTTAGAACATCTTAGAGGTAGGACCCCCTTAGTGATTATGAATATATTGAGAAAATATGTAGAAAGGGTATGCAAAAGATAGTCGAAACAACCAAACTAATTTGCATCATAATTATCCCCACAAAAATAAGTTTCCTTGGGAAAAAAAACCAACTTCGCATTATAATTCTCCCCCCCAAAATAATTTTCCTTGGGCTGTCGTATTTATCATTAGAAATTTCTGATCAACAAAGAAACCAGAATGATTACGGACTCTTAACCATATGCAGACCATCAAGTGTTGGAAGGTTGATAGACAAATGACAGAGGCGAGGAATAACAATATTTGGTGGAGTGGGCGCTGGAATCTTTGACACTACTAAGAAAAATAGGTGGATGCACCAGGTTTTGAGTTCAAATTATATGTACGGGATACTCTACCCTGTTGGGTTAGTCAAACAACTAGAAACAAATCTACCCAAATAGAGATCCAGGTAGCAGGTAATGGTTCTCACCTCACTGATGATAGGATGCGGTTTTGTTCTTTACAAAAGCATTAATACAAGGTTTGAACTTGGAATAAAATATTTATAATGAAGTAGGGATTTCTACGTTACGATCTCTTCCCCTATCTTCCATTCATATGCAAGGGAGAGTGATGTCTGTGGCTTTTAATGGGGAACTAGTGAATTTTCTGAACCCGAATCAATGATCAATTGACCCATTTAGATATGAGGGTGCGTGATTATTGGGGATTTTAATGGACCATTGAATTTTCTAAACCAGAATCGATGACCAGTTGACCCTGTTAAGGCTTAACATTATGCACATAAGTTAAAATTCAGACTAAAACCAAAGAGGAGAGGAGTGGTAGAGAATGGGGGGATAAAGGAAAGGAGCTAGCATTATCCCTTGCATCGGTAATGGAGAGGATCTAGGTTCAATCATTAGACAAGCATTTGAGGTTGGGAAGTTGGAATCCCTATTGCAACAACTTCAAAATTTTGAAATAAAGGACTTATGCAAGGTGCATAAAGAGGAATTCATCCATGCAGTGGATTAGCTCTGTGGGGTTTTAGTAGATGCAGATGTGTTAAAGAATGGGTTGGCAAGTGAGAATTATCAACTTCAACAAGTGGGTAACTCTCTCTTGGATAAAGTTGAAGAGATCCTAGAAGCATATATAGCTAATAAGAACTTAGTAGAAGCGACCCAGTCATTAAAAACATGTGTGCACACCATGGAATTGTGTGTGAAATGTAACTAACATGTTAGGAATGATAGCTACTAACCCACATTGAAAACTTTAGACTTGATTGAAAGATACTACTAGCACTAAATTTTGGTAGTTGCGCTTCAACAAATGCTAGAAAAGAAGATCCTTGAAATCAAATCCTACATTGAGAAGAGAGTGAACAAGGAATTCAATGAATGGCTTGTGAATATTAGGACTACTGCTAAAGAAGTTGGCTAGTAGGAAATCAAGCAAGCTTCTTCAGCTTGGCAGAGAGAAGAGGAGCACTTCAACAAATGCTAGAAAATAAGATACTTGAAATCAAATACTACATTGAGAAAAGAGTGAACAAGGAATTCAATGATGGCTTATGAATATTAGGAGTACTACTAAAGAAATTGGTAACTTGGCAATCGGGAAAGCTTCTTCAGCTTGGCAAAGAGAAGAGAAGCTTCGAGGCCAACAAAAGTAGGAAGAGGAACAAAGCAGGTTAGGTGTAAGGGAATGTGTATATGCTTTAGACACTAAGGACACATAATATGTTGATGTTGTTTTGAAATTCGACATCACTCTAGTTTATAAAGGAAACACCATATCCAGACCTGTCTTGGGATCCAAGACCATTTATAGGATTACTACTATAAAAATTGTCAGCTACAGCTCAATTTATATTTGCAAATCTCATAAGTGCATCCTTTTCTAGAATCACATAAGTTGTTCTTTGACCAGATTGTTGGGTTATTCATAGTCAAGGACCGTGTTTTGAGGATGGATGGAGGATTAATTTCCATTGCCCAGGTGGAAATGTTGTGGGATACAACTGTAGTAAAGATGAGATCTAGTTTAGAGGATCAATTTTTCGCATATGTAGGTTGCAAGGCATCATCTGCTTATCAAGGACTATGTAATTCTGCTTGGTGTGGATTTGAGAAGATATGGATACCAGGTAGGCCCTTTGCTTGACGTTTTGGACAAGAACAGAGACATATATCATGGACTTATTCTCAATGAATGAAGAAAAAAGATCAATTATGTCCTTTCTAATGACAAATACGAACATATAGTGATGAAAAAAGAGTATGAGTACAATATGAGTGTGTTGGCATTCCATTTACAGACATCAAATGTCATGCCTACTTTCCCCTCTATTGCATTGTTTTCTTCCACAGTGCCTAATTGTTGTCGCATTGTGAGGTCATTCATTGAGGATTCTATGAATTGTATGTCCTATGGAGGTCACTGATAATAGATTATGATGTTTGCATGTAGGGAGTTGGATCTTGTTGGCAACAAGCAACAACCTCTTCACTTCTTGACAAAGTGAAGAGTGATCAGTCCTTATGTGAAAAATGAATTAAAATTTATATAGAGCTCCTTCAGAATCTTTGATTCTGAAGGTGCTCTTAATCAAAGAAAAAGTAATTAATGACTCTAAAAGCTGATAGGGACTTGATCATCGAACTTGGCTTTCGAATGAAGGATTGATAAGTTTCGTAAATTCTCATTGAAAATTGTTTAAAATATTGAAAAGAGTTTATGTGACTTAAGGGTTTGTGTCAAAGAAATATCATAAAACTCATTGTTTAGGGTATTATTAGTCTCAAGACTAAGTGAATTTGGGAATCTAATATCATAAGTAATATCCTATCATAAACTTTGTCAATATCATACTTAATCGATAAATGATGGTTTATATAGGAAGCGTTTCCCATATGGTAAATACCCTATGTAATGATACATACTATAGTGTGTTAATACCATGTATAAAGGTTTCGACTTAGTGTTGTATATATATAGTTTGTACATATAAATAAAATAAACACCAAGCTGGCCATTGGATTAATACCTACTCAACCTTAAAACGCAATCTATGCTTCTTCACATCACGACGTAATATCATAGAATAATGATGATCGTTGGATGAACTAACCATGCGCTAAATCAACGGTTAAATTGATAAACCTTTGGATCGGTGAGCTGGCATGGAAACGTGGCCTTCACCACTTGACAGACTCGACAATTGTATGCATTTGGTAAAACCATGTTGACAGTGTTAATTGCTAACACTCATTACGAACTACGCCATCGTACCTATTAATAATGAACCACTGTCAATAATCAATGATCTTAATAATGGTTATATCAGTTGTCATATCGCTGGTTCGCCAAGTTAAGCAGTCTTCGTATCGCTGTTTCGTTAAGTTAAGTAGTGGTCACTACTTGGCAGGGTCAAAACGCAGATAAGTTAGCATAAGCCATGGTGTAGCATGAAAGTTGTAATATTTATCACCATCCCACTAAAATGGTAGGTTCAGAGATTTGATTTTGATCAGATTTCGAGCATGTGAAGTTTTTTCTAGCATGTCGTGTGTGTGGATACCTATTCCCTCTATTTTCACTTTCCCTTTCATTCCACGGCTAAGCCCAGACAGTGCTGAAGAAACCATGTCTCCTCTGAATCGTTTTGAAATCTCAGGGTATGAAATTATTGAAGCTAATCAGGAGGTTGCCCAGAAATTCGAGAAAATGGGATGGACTCATTTCTTTCAAAGCTTTGATGGTCATCATGTGGAGATTACCAGAATGTTTGCAATGGGTTTTAAAAATGACAGGGTGCGAATTGGGGGTGTTGAGTTTGTTATCAATGAAGACAAAATTGCTGAAGCCACGAAACTTCCCCAGGTGGGAGAACGCTGGTTTAAAGGCCTTATGGTGGATAAGAAGAAGTGTTTGGCTTTGTTTATGCCTTTACCAGATAAAACGAAATTGAGAGTAGGCGTGCCTGTAAAATTTCTCAAGCCCGAGTGGAGAGCTTACTATGAAATCTTGGTAAGATACGTAACCTGTTGTGGACGTTTTTCCCATTTGCATTTGTATCATTTACGGTTGTTGTTAGCGGTAAAGGGTTATAAACTTAATTTGCCCTTCTATCTGTGGCAAAGCCTGAAGAAAATGTCACAGTCTGTAAGGAACTTTAATAACCCTGATAATAGTCTGTGTCACCATGGACTGATTAAAATTTTACTCCAATTTCAATTATCCGCAAAAGGTCGGTCGTGGGATGAATTCCTAGTCGATTGTAAATTGGGGCCAACACAGCATTGGCCTAATTCGTCTCCTCGAGCTCGTAGGAAACGAAAAATCATAGATCCTGAGGATGATAGCTCAGAGGATAATGAACCAGAGGCCATAAGCACGTCTGTAGACGATGAGGTAGATAAAGATGATGATAGGTTTTCAGTTCCTTGCAGTTCTAGGGAAATTTTAAATGAATCACAACCCGATAATAATGATGGAAACCCTGTAAAATTAAAAGAGGGATCAGCCGAAGACGAAATTGATAAACCTGCTGAATGTGATAAAATTTCTATGCATAAGCTGAACCATTTGGCTCAGGTTTGTTGTGATAAGGAAGGGTCGAAAGCTGGAAACTTGTCATCTTCACGTAGAATCACCAGAAGCATGCATAGTCGTCATTCTACTCCAAGGTATAGGTCTGATCCACAGACTTCCAAATCTACTATTGCCGAACCCGCAGTTGTAGATATTGAGGATGATGTTCCGATACCTGTCCCTAGCGCAATGGGTGTAGGGAATTCCACCACTGTCCAGGGGAATGATGTGCCATCGGGTGAGGTCGAGGGAAATCAACTAGAAATAGATGTTGACACTGTACAATTGGAACCATCACACAATCAGCGTTGTGATAGTCCTCGTTCTCCTCATGTAGCCAGCGAAGACGAAACCCTACAGCAGGTATTAGGAAATATCTATCAGGATAAAAAAGCAGAGTCTAGAGGAAAACGCAAACAGTATACGGTCTTGTTGGAAGAAGAAAATAAAACGTTCAAGAAAGAATTGTTAGAATGGATTGACAGGTGGAAAAAGGCCAACGTGAAAAAGAATCAATTCAAGAAATCTAAGAAATCCATATTAAAAACAAACCAGATGCTTTTGGAACGAATTGAAAAACAAAATGTCAAAATTATCAGGTTGAAAGCTAAATTGGCCGAAGCTAGAAGAGTAGTCGCTCTTCATAATGAAGCCTAATAGTTCTTTCCCTTGTTGACAGGTAACGATTATTTTGATTTAGCATGTCTGTAAAATTGGAGATTTTACAGGCATGCATTTATAATTTTGTTTTAATATTTCGGTTAACTGTGTTAAATCGTTTCTGATATGATGTATTTATTGAATTTAATGCAGGAGGGTTTTATCGCCGCTTTCTTCCAGGAATGCAGGATATGGTGGATGCGTTGGCATGAAAGTATAGCTGATCTGTTACAAGTTGGAGTATTCTGAATGGCCAAGAATGTTCTGAGATGTCTCGACTCAGGCTAGTCGATTCTATTTTTAGTATTTGGTGTAATTAGATGCTTTTATGGTTAAGTAGTTTCCTATAATGTTGCATGCAACATTTATAGCAAAAACCGACTCTCACTAGTATATGAAGGAAGATTTTTGATGAACTCGGGATGGATGAAGTGTAGAAGAAAACTTCTTGAAATATATTCTATTGCTAGTATTACTTCAAACTTGAAGCTGAAGCTCTGTTGTGGATAATACTGGATATCTACGAATGATGCTGTGAATGGTATTCATTTTTGGGTTTTATATATACCTATATTTCAGTTTGTCATCTTCTGTTTATATGTGAACTCTGTATGCTGTGTCATACTCATGTTTAAACAATTTCTCACTTTGTCGTCTCAAGATTAGTTATCGAATGCATATGTCATTGTGGTTTGTTCATTAGTGTGTTCACTATAAACATTAGCTTGAATGATATAACTTTTTGTTTATTTAAAGTTTCATCTATATGTTAATGGTGAATTTTAGATAAACATTATCTCAAATTTGAATGACTGTCTTGAACAATAATTATTAATCAGTTCTGGAAGTGAAATTTGACTGTGTCTTTTAGGTTGAAACTCAATTCCATTTCTATATAGCAGAGCAATTGTTGTTATAATTTAAACATGTTTGGTTTATATCATACTTCAATTTTCTGTTATAAGATTAATGATTAATCTTAGTTTCAAATCTGCTCTCAGCTGAGATAGGGTTAAATAGGATAGATAGATTAGTTTTAAGATTTATTTTATTTTTTGCATTGTTAAATCATTATGCATACTGTAATTAAGCTTTTATATTTAGAAAATTTCACAAAAAGAGAAGTCTTTCTTTCCGAAAGCAGCTTTAGGACATTTGTAAATATATAGATAGGATAAACATTAGAATAGGTTAAATTTTGCTAGTTTTTAGGTTTCCTTAAGAGACAAACTAGCTGGTAGCAGGACCATAACCTGCGAGGTCTTGTCAATTTAAACACACCGGATACTGCTTTAAGTTGATTGTGTGGATAGAACCTCTTTATTGGCTCTGATTCATAAAATCGGGCCAACAAATGGCGCTAGAAGGAGGGCATGAATTAAGTAATGGCAGGTGAAACTAATGAAACATTTCCAACCAGCCAACAATCTTCGGAAATTAGTAGATCACCTCTTAGTGAAACTGTAAGGAATATCCTTGAACGTGATCCTATTACTTCTCCATTTACTCCCGCACAAAGTGCTCAAACTCTAGAAGAATCCAGACATATCCTTACTAGAGCTTACGCAAATCAGTTAGGTATTACTCCAATAGATTATGGTCTTCCTAGACAACAGCGACATAACCCACAATTGACCATAGTTACAGCAGATTTGGAAATAACTGATAATACTCCTCAACATCAAGCTGAAAGTTATCAAAGACAGATCACACAAACCAATACCACAAGGAGGTTAATTTCGGGAATTAGTTCTGATCAGCCACCTTCTCCTCCTGAGTCACCACCTAACAGTCCAAGATCTTCTCATTCTGAGAGTTCTTCTAGTTCTCAAGGAAGTCCAATGGCAGGAAATGCAGGAGGAGGAGGTAATCCTCCACCCCCTCCACCCAATCCACAGCTCCCTTGGTTAAGGGCAGCTGCTGTAGCAATTCCTGGGGTACAACACCCGTTACCAAAACATTCAGATAAAATTCTTCCTAAGTTTAACCCAGATGACAAAGAACCAGCAGAGGTGCATATTGATAAATTCATGTTAGCTGTTCAAACCTTAAATGTTCAGCATGAGGATGTTGTCTGTCGATTATTTCCTCTCACTTTTGAGGGAAGAGCCTCTACCTGGTATTTTTCATTAGTACAAGGATCTATTACAAACTGGGAGGAATTTAATAAAGTATTTTTAGATAAATTTGGGGAAGATAAAACACCTGCTCTTTTAGCCCTAGAATTATCTAGAATTAAAATGGAACCCAAAGAAAGGATTAAAGACTTCAATCAAAGGTTTCTAACATTAAAAAATAAAATTCCAATTGCTTCTCAACCACCGGAAGATATAATCATCGAAAATTATACATCAGCCTTACCTAGGAATTCTGGAATGTTTGTTAAGAGAGCTGGAAAAACAACACTGATAGAAACATTTGATGAGGCAATTAAAGTAGAAAAAGATTTTATGTCTTATGAACCAGAAAGGAGTGGTAAAACTGATTCTTTTTCTCGAAAGAAAGTAGAAAGATCTAGTTCAGATAAAGATAAAGCTTTCGATGTGGAACAGCTACAGAATGCTATTCGAACGTTAACTAATGAAGTTATTGGGTTAAAAAAAACTAGTTCTGAAGCTTCCCCTTCTAGGGATTACTTCAGAAATCAATTTAGACCAAACCCAAACGCAAACAATAAGAATGCACCCCCAGATATAGCTGCTAATGAAGAGATCTTTAACACAATTCGAGCTGTTCTCTCTTTATCTGAAACAACTAGTCAAGAGATAAATCAGAACAAAGAGGATGAAGAATCTGAAAATGAAGATGAATCAGAAGAACCTCAACAAATCAATGGACACTTCTGGGATAATTTTGTGAAAAAACATGAGAACAGAAGCCCACCCCCAGGACAACACGCATATAATACGCGTAGTAAAGCAATTGCAAATACTCCTGGTGCTTCAAGCTCAACTTCAAACACTGATAATAATAACTCACAACTGAACAAACAAACTCAGTCAAATAAGGCTACCCAAACCATTCAAAACGCTCCAAAGTTGGATTTACAATATGACATAATTGAAGATTTGAAGAAGACACGTGCAAACATTAGTATGTACGATCTCCTTCAAATCTATCCAATGCCTGGTAGTCCTATTATCAATCCTGCGGTAATCACGATCATCCCTAATACAAAGCAAAATGTTGTTGCAAACAGTTTAGGCAATGATCCAACAGCAACTGATAAAGGGAAAACATCAGCTGATAAAGCTTCTTTGATAGGTAAGAACTCTAAGTCAACTACACCTCCATTCTTACTTACCTTTGAAATTTTTAATAGAAATGTCCACAATTGCATGGTAGATTCAGGAGCATCTTCTAATGTTATGCCTTTATCTGTGTGTAAGAAATTAAATGGCAAATTTGTCCCATCCAATGCACAAATAACTCAATTAGATAGAACAAATGTGAAGGTTGTCGGAGAGATGAAAGATGTCTTAGTTAGGATTGCTTGTAATCCTTCAGTCTATCAAATCATAGATATCGTAATCGCTGATATACCTGATGCATATGGACTGTTCTTAAGTAGGGATTGGTCTCAACAGCTAAATGGTTTCTTTGCCACTGATTGGTCAACCTTGTGGTTACCAAAAAATGGAAAAGCAAATCAGATAAAGATACAAAGAGAAAGGTACATGAAACATACTGTTACAGAATTACATGATCCTAGTGAACCTGTGTTATTTTCTGATTCCATTATGGGAAACTACATGTATGAGTTAGGTTTTGGAGATTTCAAAGCTGAAAACTCTCTCCTTCCAGTAAGCAGCCAGCAATCTGAGATTTGTAATGTGACAGTTATTTCTCCTAACTGTTCCCTTAAGGAGACCATTGGTGATGAAAATAATGTAAATAATGTAAATATCATAGAAAGCAAAGTAATTGCACATAATTCTATTTGGACTCTTTATTTCGATGGTGCAAAATCTAAGGAAGGAGCGGGCGCCGGTTGTCTGCTAATAGATCCTCAAGGTAATAAGACTTGTATAGCCTGTAGACTAGAATTTAGTTGTACAAATAATATGGTTGAATATGAAGCTTTTATTCAAGGATTGAAAAAAGCAATCGATTTGGGCATCAAAGAGATTGTGGTCTTTGGCGATTCAGAAATCATCGTTAGACAGGTGCGTAATTCCATTCATTGTTTATCTGAACATTTGCAAAGTTATCAAAAGGAGGTATGGAATCTTATTACATATTTTGATGCATTTAACATAAATTCTGTTCCTAGAAGTCAAAACCAAGAAGCAGACTTATTGGCAAATGTAGCTTCCAAATTGATTCCTTCAGAAAATTTTTCGCCAGAATTCTTTTCTGTTGAATTAATTTTTAGACCTTCCATACCTGATAACATTTTTAATTGGCGTGTGTTTGATAATGATACACAGGTACTGCATTTTCTGACAAATGATGGAATTTTTAAAGATTCAGCGATAGATGAAATCACTCACGACGACAATTTACGAGATTTTTCGGTAATTAATGATTTTTGTTCAGTTGAGAAGGCTTTTGAACAGGTAAAACCAGTCCCCAACTCAGTATTGAGATTAGAAAAGTTTTTTGATCTGCAGGATAAGTTTAAATCAGTTCCAAATTGTAAAACCAATAGCTCTTGCATGAAATATGAAACCATCAATTTGGGAACGGAATCTAATCCCCAAACTATAAACCTAGGAATAGATTGTGATCCTGTAGAAAGAACAGCTTTCATAAAATTATTTAAAGAGTTTAAAGATATATTTGCGTGGACATATGATGACTTAAAAACATTTAATACTCAAGTCATGCAACATATAATTCCAATTAAGCAAGAATCAAAACCTTTTCAGCAGAAATTAAGAAAATATCACCCATCATTAGAACCAACAATAAAAAAGGAATTGAATAAATTGCTAACTGCCAGGATCATTTTTCCTGTCAGACACACTCAGTGGATAGCAAACTTAGTTCCAGTTAGAAAGAAAAATGGGGATATTCGATTATGTGTCGATTTTAGAAATTTAAATAAAGCTTCTGAAAAAGATAACTACCCAGTTCCACCCATGGAACAAATTCTTCAGAAAGTATCTGGGGCTGAGATACTGTCTCTCCTTGATGGTTTCTCAGGGTACAACCAAATATTAGTCTCCCCGGATGATCAATTAAAAACAGCTTTTAGAACTCCATGGGGAACTTATGCATACCGCAAGATGCCCTTGGGATTAATCAATGCGGGAGCAACATTTCAACGAGCAATGGATATTGCCTTTAGAGGCTTGATTAATCATTCAGTCGTTGTTTATTTGGACGACGTTACTGTCTACTCTAAACATCGCCCTGATCATCTTAACCATTTGAGAAAAGTGTTTGAACGATGTAGAAAATTTGGAATATCTTTAAATCCTAAGAAAACAATATTTGCTGTTTCAGAAGGTATCTTGTTAGGATGTGTAGTATCAAAACATGGAATCATGATTGATCCGGAAAGAACACAAGCTATTTCAAAGATTACTTTCCCTTCCAGCAAGAAAGGAATGCAGTCATTCTTAGGGAAAATAAATTTTGTCAGGAGATTCATCCCTAGTTTTTCAGAGACTATTCGTCCTTTGCAGAAAATGATTAAAAAAGATGCTGTGTTTAGTTGGGGACAAACTGAAAAAGAATCTTTTCATAAAATTTTAGAAGCTATTTCAGAAGCTCCTAGTCTTCTAAGTCCAGATTTTAACAAGGATTTTATATTATATACCTTCGCTTCTGATATTGCGTATGCAGCAGTGTTAACTCAATTAAACCAACAAAATAATGAGGTTCCAATTTCATTCATGAGTTCAAATTTCAAAGGTGTTGAATTAAACTATCATGAAGTGGATAAACAAGCTTATGCTGTTTTTAAAGCGGTAAAACATTTTCGTCCTTACTTGTTAAAATCCAAATCGAAAGTAATTGTACCTTATTCTTCAGTAAGAAATTTGTTGGTACAGAAGGATTTAGGAGAAAAAAGGGCACCTTGGATGACAGCTCTCCAAGAGTATGACCTAGAAATCAAACCATCAACAATAGTTAAAGGGCAAGGATTGTGTAAACTAGCTGCTGAAGCTGCTCATTTGTCTGATGATAAAACCGAAATTGTCATTGATGAAGATTTACTTACTAGAGAAATTTATTTTTATCCACCACCTCAAGATTCCTGGTACACAGACATACGAGTACTTCTGGAAACAGGGACTGCCCCTGATTACTTAGATCCAAGGAAGAAAAGAGCACTAAGATTGAAATCTACCCCGTACTTATTAATAGATAATGTCCTTTTTCGAAGAAATTCAGATGGGGTATACCTCCGGTGTTTGGATAAAGATGAAACAGAAACAATTCTGAAAGAATTGCATTCTGGACCAGCGGGAGGTCATTTTGGTGGAGAAACCACAGCTCATAAAATTCTTAGGGCTGGTTATTATTGGCCTACCTTGTTTCGAGATTCTTATACTTTCGTTAGAAGGTGTCAAGAGTGTCAACTTGCCGCAGGAAAAGTTAAAAAATCTGCTTTCCCTTTACAACCTGTTTCAGCTGAAAGACCTTTTCAGCAGTGGGGTATCGATATAATAGGTCCAATAAACCCTCCCTCATCAATGCGACACAAGTACATAATAACTGCAACTGATTATTTCACTCATTGGGCTGAGGCTGCACCATTGAAGGTTGTGAATACTAATCAATTTATATTATTTCTGGATTTCTTTATCATAACAAGATTTGGGGTTCCTGATTCTTTGGTTTTTGATAATGCATCATATTTTTCATCAATTGAATTGAGTCAGTTCGCTTTAGAAAAAGGAATAAGAATCAGGTATTCAGCTAATTACCATCCTCATGGGAATGGTCTGGTTGAATCAACAAATAAAAATTTATTGAAAATTCTTAAAAGAACTGTTTCAGTTCACCATAGGAATTGGCATACAGAATTGGTTAATGCTCTCTGGGCAGACAGAGTAACTCCAAAGGTTGCAATAGGTAATTCACCATTTTTCTTAGTGTATGGGACTGAAGCTATTCTTCCACCAAATTTATTTTTACCTTCATTACAGTTAGCTCAGTCTGTCCAAGAAGAAGAATGCCCAGCAATGGAGAAAAGAATTAATGCATTATTAAAATTAGAAGAAGAAAGAGAACAGTCAAAACAACACTTTAACAAACATCAACAGATTGTTAAGTCGTGGTTTGACCAATCATTTAGTTCTGATCGTGAATTCCAGGTGGGAGACTTGGTCTTAAAATGGGATAAAGCTCATGAAGTTAAGGGTAGTCATACTAAGTTTCAAAAACTTTGGTTAGGCCCCTTTGTTATTTCTGAAAAAATAGGTCCAAGTACCTTTCGATTGCAAACACTTGAAGGACAGTCCGAGACATTCCCTGTGAACGGACTGATTCTTAAGAAATATTTCTGTTAATAATTGCTGTCTAAATTGTATATACTTATTCACTGTTTATAAATAGTTTTTATATTTTTGTATATTCATTAGCAAACTGTATATGAGTCAATATCTGTCAATGTCAGATATTTCAGGTTGTTAAAATTCATGTATATAACTAGTCCTCAAAACAGAAATATGTGATTAACAATTGTAATTAATATATATCAATAAGATCAGTTTTCTCACCAGTCTTGAAAATTTTGACTTGAACTGAAATCTTTTAAAGTTGTTCGGGTTGATCAAAATTTCTTGAGTTTGTAAAAAATCTTCGTTAGTTCTATTTATAAGTGTTTCCCGTATTTTTCTTTCATCTGGTTATTTTCTTAAATAAGGATAGTTTATTATATATCTTTCTCAAAGCCCGTGCTTTTGAAACAATTTTACAGATTTTTATCATTGGTTTAGAAAACTTTTGTCATTTGAAGACTGTCTAGCATCTGTTCCAGCTAATAACAAGCTAAAGTGAGAGACGGAAGGTCTCAGTAATGAGCCGGTCTGATCAGAATCATAAATATCTCTGGTATGACATTATTAGGAGACTAGTAATGGCTTTTGGTCTTAAAACCAAGAGATAAGGGGTCTCATCACGAGCCAGCTGATTCATTTTCTGGTGGTATTTATGACTGACATTACTATTTGGTTACCATGCTGGGTAATGATCTCTCATTTTAGTTAAAACAAAATCAATGAAAATCCCAATAAAACATAACTTTTGCCTGAAGAATAGGAGGTCTCAGTAATGAGCCGACCTAATCATGATCATCAGTGTTGCCTGGAATAACTTCATTTCTGATCACCAGGGTGATGGCTTTTGATTTTAAATTAAAAGACAGGAGATCTCATCACGAGTCGGCCTTCTTATTTCAGACAACTCTCGTGAATGATACTATCACGTTGGGACACCAAACCCAGGTAGTAGTCTTCAGACAGAATTATCATTTAAAAGAAAAGAACAGCAAAGCAAGAAACAAGAAATTACTAAACCAAGGAACAGGTTCTAGATAGTTTTCAGAGGAAAGGTATTCGAGGCTGATGGTAAGATCATCCTTACTAAGAAGCACTGGTTTTGATAATGATATCTGTAAGCTTATCTCTAATCATATGTTTGTTTCAAAAGATGAAAAATTTCTGGGTTATACTTATGAATCTGAATAAATAAAGGTTTGATATGAATAAAGGATTTTGATTATCTTTAACATGTTTCTAAGATTTCGTTTTAATCATCTTGTTTTAAGCAGAGATAACTGGTTCTCCCAGGTCGTCGCCATTTGTTGGCAGCAAGCAACAACCTCTTCACTTCTTGACAAAGTGAAGAGTGATCAGTCCTTATGTGAAAAATGAATTAAAATTTATATAGAGCTCCTTCAGAATCTTTGATTCTGAAGGTGCTCTTAATCAAAGAAAAAGTAATTAATGACTCTAAAAGCTGATAGGGACTTGATCATCGAACTTGGCTTTCGAATGAAGGATTGATAAGTTTCGTAAATTCTCATTGAAAATTGTTTAAAATATTGAAAAGAGTTTATGTGACTTAAGGGTTTGTGTCAAAGAAATATCATAAAACTCATTGTTTAGGGTATTATTAGTCTCAAGACTAAGTGAATTTTGGAATCTAATATCATAAGTAATATCCTATCATAAACTTTGTCAATATCATACTTAATCGATAAATGATGGTTTATATAGGAAGCGTTTCCCATATGGTAAATACCCTATGTAATGATACATACTATAGTGTGTTAATACCATGTATAAAGGTTTCGACTTAGTGTTGTATATATATAGTTTGTACATATAAATAAAATAAACACCAAGCTGGCCATTGGATTAATACCTACTCAACCTTAAAACGCAATCTATGCTTCTTCACATCACGACGTAATATCATAGAATAATGATGATCGTTGGATGAACTAACCATGCGCTAAATCAACGGTTAAATTGATAAACCTTTGGATCGGTGAGCTGGCATGGAAACGTGGCCTTCACCACTTGACAGACTCGACAATTGTATGCATTTGGTAAAACCATGTTGACAGTGTTAATTGCTAACACTCATTACGAACTACGCCATCGTACCTATTAATAATGAACCACTGTCAATAATCAATGATCTTAATAATGGTTATATCAGTTGTCATATCGCTGGTTCGCCAAGTTAAGCAGTCTTCGTATCGCTGTTTCGTTAAGTTAAGTAGTGGTCACTACTTGGCAGGGTCAAAACGCAGATAAGTTAGCATAAGCCATGGTGTAGCATGAAAGTTGTAATATTTATCACCATCCCACTAAAATGGTAGGTTCAGAGATTTGATTTTGATCAGATTTCGAGCATGTGAAGTTTTTTCTAGCATGTCGTGTGTGTGGATACCTATTCCCTCTATTTTCACTTTCCCTTTCATTCCACGGCTAAGCCCAGACAGTGCTGAAGAAACCATGTCTCCTCTGAATCGTTTTGAAATCTCAGGGTATGAAATTATTGAAGCTAATCAGGAGGTTGCCCAGAAATTCGAGAAAATGGGATGGACTCATTTCTTTCAAAGCTTTGATGGTCATCATGTGGAGATTACCAGAATGTTTGCAATGGGTTTTAAAAATGACAGGGTGCGAATTGGGGGTGTTGAGTTTGTTATCAATGAAGACAAAATTGCTGAAGCCACGAAACTTCCCCAGGTGGGAGAACGCTGGTTTAAAGGCCTTATGGTGGATAAGAAGAAGTGTTTGGCTTTGTTTACGCCTTTACCAGATAAAACGAAATTGAGAGTAGGCGTGCCTGTAAAATTTCTCAAGCCCGAGTGGAGAGCTTACTATGAAATCTTGGTAAGATACGTAACCTGTTGTGGACGTTTTTCCCATTTGCATTTGTATCATTTACGGTTGTTGTTAGCGGTAAAGGGTTATAAACTTAATTTGCCCTTCTATCTGTGGCAAAGCCTGAAGAAAATGTCACAGTCTGTAAGGAACTTTAATAACCCTGATAATAGTCTGTGTCACCATGGACTGATTAAAATTTTACTCCAATTTCAATTATCCGCAAAAGGTCGGTCGTGGGATGAATTCCTAGTCGATTGTAAATTGGGGCCAACACAGCATTGGCCTAATTCGTCTCCTCGAGCTCGTAGGAAACGAAAAATCATAGATCCTGAGGATGATAGCTCAGAGGATAATGAACCAGAGGCCATAAGCACGTCTGTAGACGATGAGGTAGATAAAGATGATGATAGGTTTTCAGTTCCTTGCAGTTCTAGGGAAATTTTAAATGAATCACAACCCGATAATAATGATGGAAACCCTGTAAAATTAAAAGAGGGATCAGCCGAAGACGAAATTGATAAACCTACTGAATGTGATAAAATTTCTATGCATAAGCTGAACCATTTGGCTCAGGTTTGTTGTGATAAGGAAGGGTCGAAAGCTGGAAACTTGTCATCTTCACGTAGAATCACCAGAAGCATGCATAGTCGTCATTCTACTCCAAGGTATAGGTCTGATCCACAGACTTCCAAATCTACTATTGCCGAACCCGCAGTTGTAGATATTGAGGATGATGTTCCGATACCTGTCCCTAGCGCAATGGGTGTAGGGAATTCCACCACTGTCCAGGGGAATGATGTGCCATCGGGTGAGGTCGAGGGAAATCAACTAGAAATAGATGTTGACACTGTACAATTGGAACCATCACACAATCAGCGTTGTGATAGTCCTCGTTCTCCTCATGTAGCCAGCGAAGACGAAACCCTACAGCAGGTATTAGGAAATATCTATCAGGATAAAAAAGCAGAGTCTAGAGGAAAACGCAAACAGTATACGGTCTTGTTGGAAGAAGAAAATAAAACGTTCAAGAAAGAATTGTTAGAATGGATTGATAGGTGGAAAAAGGCCAACGTGAAAAAGAATCAATTCAAGAAATCTAAGAAATCCATATTAAAAACAAACCAGATGCTTTTGGAACGAATTGAAAAACAAAATGTCAAAATTATCAGGTTGAAAGCTAAATTGGCCGAAGCTAGAAGAGTAGTCGCTCTTCATAATGAAGCCTAATAGTTCTTTCACTTGTTGACAGGTAACGATTATTTTGATTTAGCATGTCTGTAAAATCGGAGATTTTACAGGCATGCATTTATAATTTTGTTTTAATATTTCGGTTAACTGTGTTAAATCGTTTCTGATATGATGTATTTATTGAATTTAATGCAGGAGGGTTTTATCACCGCTTTCTTCCAGGAATGCAGGATATGGTGGATGCGTTGGCATGAAAGTATAGTTGATCTGTTACAAGTTGGAGTATTCTGAATGGCCAAGAATGTTCTGAGATGTCTCGACTCAGGCTAGTCGATTCTATTTTTAGTATTTGGTGTAATTAGATGCTTTTATGGTTAAGTAGTTTCCTATAATGTTGCATGCAACATTTATAGCAAAAACCGACTCTCACTAGTATATGAAGGAAGATTTTTGATGAACTCGGGATGGATGAAGTGTAGAAGAAAACTTCTTGAAATATATTCTATTGCTAGTATTACTTCAAACTTGAAGCTGAAGCTCTGTTGTGGATAATACTGGATATCTACGAATGATGCTGTGAATGGTATTCATTTTTGGGTTTTATATATACCTATATTTCAGTTTGTCATCTTCTGTTTATATGCGAACTCTGTATGCTGTGTCATACTCATGTTTAAACAATTTCTCACTTTGTCGTCTCAAGATTAGTTATCGAATGCATATGTCATTGTGGTTTGTTCATTAGTGTGTTCACTATAAACATTAGCTTGAATGATATAACTTTTTGTTTATTTAAAGTTTCATCTATATGTTAATGGTGAATTTTAGATAAACATTATCTCAAATTTGAATGACTGTCTTGAACAATAATTATTAATCAATTCTGGAAGTGAAATTTGACTGTGTCTTTTAGGTTGAAACTCAATTCCATTTCTATATAGCAGAGCAATTGTTGTTATAATTTAAACATGTTTGGTTTATATCATACTTCAATTTTCTGTTATAAGATTAATGATTAATCTTAGTTTCAAATCTGCTCTCAGCTGAGATAGGGTTAAATAGGATAGATAGATTAGTTTTAAGATTTATTTTATTTTTTGCATTGTTAAATCATTCTGCATACTGTAATTAAGCTTTTATATTTAGAAAATTTCACAAAAAGAGAAGTCTTTCTTTCCGAAAGCAGCTTTAGGACATTTGTAAATATATAGATAGGATAAACATTAGAATAGGTTAAATTTTGCTAGTTTTGAGGTTTCCTTAAGAGACAAACTAGCTGGTAGCAGGACCATAACCTGCGAGGTCTTGTCAATTTAAACACACCGGATACTGCTTTAAGTTGATTGTGTGGATAGAACCTCTTTATTGGCTCTGATTCATAAAATCGGGCCAACAGATCTGCAACATATCAATCTATCTTACTAAGAAATGGTGAGTTCCTATGTCAGCAACATGAAAATATTATCACAAGTTTACAAAGATCTATATTCATTAATCAAAACTCATTAAGATATAGATTCATTTAAGAATTAAATTCATGCATGATAAGCCAAATTCAAACTCTTAGATGGTAGAAACTTGAATCCATTCATATTAAAACTAAGAAGAAGTACATCCTTACCAATGATCTTGGTGTGAATCCCTCTTCCATTGTCATGATCTTCCCTTCCTTCACCCTTGCTTTTGAAGAATTTGAGCTCCTTCTCCTCCTTCAGAATCTCTTCAACATGCCTTTGTTCCTCCTTTTGTGTCCTCTACAATGCCTCCCATTCCTTTCTTATATAGCATTGGGAAATGAGCCATCATGTTTCTCTTTTCAATGTGGGATTATCCCTTTTCATCTTTTTTTTATTATTTTAGCTCAAAACCCACTTTTCCATAGTTTTTAGGATTTTTGCACAACTTTAACATACTTTAAGTACAATTAATGCACTTTAATGCTTTCATCTTCACTTATTGGTTGGTTTAGCTTAGTTTTAGACCTTTTATGAGCGGTTCAGTCACTGAAATTGGTCTTGTTAGGTTCTTACTGCCTTCACCTAATCCTTCCATTTATAGGAGATGTGATTAGATCAGAGAGGACTTGTCTCTAAATGTACTTATGTTTCTGTCTTCATGTTGCGGGCGCATGGTAAAAATGTGCTTCTTCTATCACATGACTACGGTGTTAATTTGATTGTTAACAATCACATGTACTTAATATCTTGGAACTAGTTCATCATCTCTATATCTTTATGTATCCATTTCATTTTATTGCTTGCCTTTTTTATACTTTGTGAAACTCCAATATTTTTTATACCCTAGGTATGGAAACATTTCCTAAGACATGCATATTTCTCTAAAGGTAAACACCATTATTGAATATTTAGGTTAGACTTGGAGACCTTCTCTCTCTCAATAAATGGCAAAGTTAGGCTCATGATATAATTTACCATTAGCTTCAAATGGCTTAATAGTGCCAAAAAAATTGTTATAGAGTTTCCAAAATTAGAATGTCCCCTTCCATGGTTTACCCAACACATGGAGTAGGGATGCGATCGAGGTTCAAAAATATTCATATAAATTCAAACCCATTAAAACACCAACAATATTCAAATTCTTACATGTATTAAACTAAATAATGCAACAAAAAGAAACATGCATAAAATCATTGAAACTAGGGATTCAATATCCATTTCATTTATAAAAATATAATAAACTAAAATTGCAGAATTACAAATAGAGAACAAAGAGAAGAGATGGAATACTTATCTTTCAACATGATGGTCCAAGAACCTAGATACATATGAGTAATTTTCCACCCAACCTTAGGCATCTAGTGAAGAATCTGCAGATGCCATCCCGAAGCGTGGGTATGAGGATGCAAGGGAAAAGCAAAATAGCTACAGACTCATAGGTCACTCAAATCAACCCAATTGCTCCCAGACTTAGCCAATCTGTTCACAATTGGGCACTCTAGGTAACTATCCATCCATCTAAAAATCATGGCATTCTCAATGTTGGCACCCAATTTTGCAAAGTTTGATCTTGCACGTGTAGTCAGACTTAGTGCACCCTATTGTATTCTATGTGTCAACTATTTAGACCATAACTATACCACCTGCCAACTTCTTGTCTACATGTTGAAAGACTTGGTTGTAGGAAGGTGTCACTAAATTGTAACTATTTTGAACTGATTTGGAATACTATGAATAGAAATGTATATGGGAGAGTTAGGTATATACATAAAAGTGTCATGTAGATAAACCATCATTTTGCAAACAAGCAGGATAGAGTGAATCTCTGTAACCTTGTTTGAGAATGATGTGGTTAAGAAACCATATTTTCAGATAGCATTCTAAATGATTATTTTCTCTCTTCCATCTTGTAGAAAGCAAAATAAATATATTTTAAATATTTTGATCCACAACGTCATCCACTCCCAGACAACAGGTAACAAAATGCGCACCTTGAAATATGCACTTAAATTGCATTTCAATTTTCAGATGCCTGGGATGCTAACATTATTTTGAAAACTATTTGTTTGCAACAATGTTGACAAGCTTCGAGACTTTATAAAGCATGTATATCTTGACAAGAGGTATAGTGGTGATAGGGGTGGTGATAGACCTCCATGAGGCAAAATGGTATGCACCTGATCAACTAATGCTCACAAATATTTCCTGTCCATATTTCTTGTACAAAACTTTCTACGTTTGCTTATTGACCTGGAAACGTTTTGCTGCATCTTTAATTGAAGCGCCATTTATCATTTTGTGTATTTAAATAAGATATTAGAATGGTATGCCATATTTGAAAGGTCAAAATATAATATGCCTTATGCATCTCTCTCTCTTCCTTCACCGGCGAACTTGTCTTCTCTCTTTGCTTATGCGAACTTGAGTGAGTGAGAGGTGTATAATCCAAATGAGAGAGCAAGCTCTCTATTTATATTTTATGTTTGAATGACCTTTTTCCTAATGCGGCTGACCTCACTAACCTGACTGGGCTGACCTGTCATAGGGAGACTCAATAATACATTTTACATTTATCTTTTGGGGTGCTATTGCCCCAACTTATAATGGAGGTTTTACCTCAATGACTAAGCATAATAATGACATCCCAAACGGAGGAAAAAACATCTCCGTCTGAGGTACAAGTAAAATACGATAATGATATAAATATAAAATACAAATGAATATCTTCAGAAGTTACATTTAGAACAACAATTTAGAAGTATATCATCCATTTAAACAGAAATGTGAACCCTTGTAGCAGCCCTAGTATTCAATTTAGGGTAAGTTTGGGTGTGTATTGGCCCCTAAAACACAAATTTGGACGCATGAGAAGCGATGAAGAAGGTTATTTATCAGGCTTGGGAAGTTTTGGGAGGTTATAACGGTTAAAATTGCCCAAACTCAGATATGGGCACAATATGATCCCTAAGGTGGCAGCCCTAAAAAATCAGTATTATTGGTGTGTTGAAGTACCAAATAGCTTGAGAAAGGGTCAAGTATGGTGATGCCTTGTGCAGCAGTAGCTTCAGAAGGATTAAATACCACATTCAACGCTGAAAATGATGATTCTGAGTCTTAAATATGGAGATTTTGGAGCCTTTTCATCCAGGGAGATCAAGTGTAAGAATTTCCATTTCCAGTCATGAAAGAAGGATCCCTTTTCACCCAATATATCCCAAAATTTGTAAGGAAAAGCATACACAAATGAATGTGTACACTCTGCAGACTGTATATTATACGGTGTAGGAAAATTTTGTGTACTGTTTTCTTTTTCTTGTGATTATGGTTTTATGTTTCTTGTGAATATGAGAGAACTATATGTTCATGTACTTTGTCTGAAATTTAGGAAACTAGAATCAATACTAATCCAACCTACTTTCTTTCCCACTTTGTCCGGCACTTGTGGTGTAGATTTTCCTCTAACTAGACTACCTTGAGTGTCACTTTTCTTGTATCTATATGTAAATTGTCTTCCCTTATTATTTCCTTGCACATTAAGAAGAATGTTTTAGCTGCCAAATTCCTTGATTGTGTGTGTTTTCATGCACAAGAAATAAGGAACCCAAGCACTTGTAGTTTGAATGAACTGGAAGGAAAGCCACAAATACACTCTTCTCTCCTTTAGCAGTTGGTTTTAGGAGAGGGAAATAGTAGGCTACATGCCCATATTCATAACAAGACCGGCACTCAAGTGTAACATTTTTGTAATCTAAAACATGTTTCTAGCTAAAACCTTTGAATTTTAGAGTTAGCTCATACATAATTCCTTCATGAAGATATATTTACTCATAGTAGGACACAAGATGTGTGACCAACCATGGGAGGTTTCACTATTAGGTACCTTCCCAAGTATGTTCCAATACTCCTCAATGTTTATTCATACCAAAATTGTGAATTAACAAATTTGGGAGTCTAATCCAAATTGGCATAGTTTCAAATTCTTATATGGATAGATTTAAATCTAGATTCCAAGGTTTCAATAGAGGGTTTCATTCCCCCATAATCATGCCCCATCTTTCTGAACAACTACTTTATGCTTCAAACTCCTGAAATGCTTCTGAAATGGGAGCTTTTGAAAATTTCGCTTTTCGCTCAGCTCCCACTCCCCGCTCCCGACAGGTTAGAGTGGAAAGATAACCTCAAGGTAGAAATGATAGTCTTTGAACTTTGCGTCAACATTGGGATGGGGAACTATAGGTTAGCACTGGATGTTGCACTTGAGTAGCGAGGTCTAGTCTCTCCTAGTCTTTTCATAGTTGGTCTGCAACAAATTTGGTCCCTAGATCTCTGAACCATAGAGGATCGCATCCCTGATAATCATTTCCATGAGGTGTAATTTGGATGATATTTCTTGAGTTGGTTCGGGAAACATTGATTCTTGAGGAGGGAAAGGGAGCCGTATCCTTTATTGAGTCGAGGTTGAAGGGCTTGATGCATGGTAAGACGAGGCCCCACAAACTATACCCCCAAATAGATGTATGTTGTCTTGATCTCAATCTATTCTCCTTGGAATAAAAATATAGGTCAGAGAAGAGACACATGAGAAGGAAAGATAGGCCAGGGCATCAATTTGTCTCTGTAGCATCTCAAGGTAGGCCAATGGGCTGAAGACATTAGCTAAGAGTAGGGATATCAACACTTGATGTATTAGGTAGCCATCTTTGTCTTGACTGTGCTTTTTGAAGGAGATTCTGGCTTGTCGAGGTATATCTTGAAGAGTGTTGGTGAGAGGGGGCACAAATAATTGCTGAGGAAAGGAGAAGATCGCCACAAAGGAAGGAGTCCCAGACAAGGAATCTTCTCAATCTCTCCGGTATGAATCTTGGACCCATTATTTTTTTGGTTCAAGTATATTTAACAGTTTTAGGATTTATTTTGTCAAAGCCCTATTCTTGAATGACATCTTCAGCAATTTGCTTACAAGGATCTTTGACTAAAGGAACCCCCTTTTTTTTTCGTTAATATTCATAATCAAATTGAAATCCCCTGCAATGAATTTGTTTTGAGGAGGAGAATTTGACAAAGATTGATAGAGAGTTCCAACAGTTCCTTTTTTTCTATGAACTGACAGTCTGTGAATAATAAACCTTCACTTCCAATAGTTTTAAAAAAAGGAAAAATTTCAATTATTAATGGAGTCAATGTGATAAGATAAATACTTGTGGAGTAAAACCCATGGAATTTTTAAATGGCAATTGAATGTGCATTGACTCGTTTTCTTCTTGATGGGTGATGGTAATCATGGTAACTTTGTGGGTGAAAGCTTATTGGATGCATTCTTTAAATTTCAATGGAAATTGTGTTGGATGTGCTTGAGACTTAACGTAAGGCCGACTTTGGTGTTTCTCATTTGTGGCGAGTCGAGAATCTCCTTAAATGTAGTTGATTTGAGTAAGGAAATTATGTATCGTCCTTGATGAATCCTACTATTTGTTTTCATGTTTGGAGAATAGAAATGTTTTTATCTAGGAAATCCGAATTGCCACAAAAGTAATCCCCCTATTTACTTTGTGTGCAGTAAAGTGCTTTTTGTTGGTTTTTAAATTATTTCTTAAATTGTCATTCTAACAAATCTGATTATTATAATCAATGTATATCATATAAATTGTTTACTGTAGATGGATGTCATATCTAGAATATGACTTGCTTTGTGGTGGTCTAAGGTCATTCTATGCTTGTAGATACCATTATGTGTGTGCAGTAGATGTTTTTGTTTTTTAAATGATTATGTGAGAAATTTGACTAGTGTAAGCAGTGAAGTTATATAAAATGTTTATTGTAGATAGTGTGATATCTAGAATACAACTTGCTTTGTGGTGGTCTATGTTTTCCTCAATGTAGCACAAGTGTGGATACCCAACCCATCCTAGACTGGGATTCTGTATCGTGGATGTTGAGTATGTATTGGAAATGGCCCAGAAGTACCTGGTACATCTGGTACTTTAAGGTATGTCAATGGCTCCACCAGATTCCAAGGTACCCAAGATTTGCATCCCCTGCATTTGTGTATGCACAGAGGGCCCTATGCCCTTAAGGGATGCTTAGAAGTACCACGTGTGCCATCCTTTTTCAAGGATATTTAAAAAGGCCCCAAAACCTCATTTCTAGTTTCCTGTCCTCATTTAGTTGGTCACAACAACCTTCCTACACTATATAATCCCGAAACAAACATAAAAGGTCATCATTTTTTCATTGCTGGGAAGTCATTTTGTAACCGAAAAAATCATAACAGGAATGGATTCTCAATGCACATTCATTTGATTTGACACTGAACAATTATTGATAGTATCGTTATTCGAGTATGTATCAAGAATGTATTATTTATGATCATTTTTAAGAGTTTAAAACTTTAAAAGTTTAAACATTAATATATTTCTATGTTTCAGTGTCCCCTATGTCCCCTATGTCCTAACCCTAATGTACCCTGTCGTCCCCTGATTTTTTTATTTTCATTTTGGTGGGTGGGGGATCTTTATGCTTGCAGTTTGCATTCTATCTATTGGTTGGTAAAGTTAGGGTTATCTTAACCCTTTGCAATGATTTGAATATACATGACAAACAATGCAATAAAGAATCATTGGAACAACTCAGCTAAAAGGAAGGTTGATTCATATTTGGCCTCAGGCTTACTTACAGAGCTTCTTGATTTGCCTGCTTTCCATTCATCCACAGAGTTGCAAAGAGTGGATGAGAGATGTTTTGATCTACCTGTTCTTGTACCAATTATGGAACATTTATTTGGTTGCAATTTAGAATCACCTTCTAGTGGTGCTAATCTCTTAGGTTCAGGGAATGTGAATAGAGTCACAATGCAGCCTGGATATGGAAGCCTAGGCATGAATCAAACTGCAGATACTTGGAAACTTGTGAGTAAGTTAGAAGGCTTGTTCAAAATTTTTGTTCCATCTGGCACTAAGATAGACTGGAATGCATTGTTGACACCGTCCTTCTGCTGAAGTAGCAGTCCCTGCATCATCTTACCAGAATAAGGATTTTCTAGAGAGTGGGAATGCCAAAATAGGAAATGGATGTTATGTTAACAGTTCCCAAAAATGCACTAATTCTATCAAATATCTGATTGTGAAGTAGAAACATTTGGTGCAGAGACAAGATGTCATTTGTATATGCATGTCATCCTTCGATATTGATTGAACCAGCCACAATTTTCCCTACTCTTCGTGCATCAGCTTTTAATGCTTCTATGTCTCCAGGTTCTGTTGTCTCAGATGTTCCACGCACCAGTCCAGTTTCGAAAAAAGAAGCATACTTCTCATCAGAAAAAGCGTTATAAAATTAGTGGCCAGCTTCAATGTTCTTCTGGTTCAAGTAAATATGACCAATTACCCTCAGTGTACCGGCCTAATATTCAAAATTTGAAAATTGATGTGCAAGATGAGAAAAAAGCAGCAAGTTTGTTTTTGGCATCATCTACTGTAAATGGAATGGTTGCACTGGATATGAAGGATTCCCATCCTTTTGTTCAAATAGGACCCACAAGTTCTAATCGTCTGTTTTATGGGAAACTACAACTTCAAAATGAGGTTGCGTCATTTCCCAATACTGATGCTACAAGCTCGCAAGACTGTACTCAGTAGGGTTATAGTTCATTTGGTGTTCAGAAGATAGCAATGGCATCAGCCAACTTCTCAAGTCCTAGCTATTCTCTAGGTTCTCTTAATGATCAAGGACCAGAAGCTATATTGAGGAATGTTGTAGGAATTAACACAACCTTTCATTCAGTGTTCTTTATCATGGTCTTAGTTAGTATTGTTTCATCAAGTTATCACTGGTATGAATCCCAAGTTAGCATCTAAATCAGACCTAATTTCAGCGAGTTTCTTGAAGATCAACTTGCAGATTCAGATCAACTCTTCCTCTATTGAGAATAAATCTTGCATGATCATTGCATCCCAACCAGAAAAAGAACTTCCTTGCAGGTCTAAATCAACACATTCATGGAACTATGTTGGTTTTAATTTTTTTAGCTTTGTGTATAATTTGAAATTGATTTGGTATATGTTACCAAATAGCTTTGTTTTTGTTTTTTTTGGTCACATACGTGATAACGTATCCACCATACTAGGTTGTAGAGCACATCGCTCCTCTCAGTGCAGAAAAATGAAATTGATTTGGAATATGTCACCAAATAGCTTGATTTTTTAGTTTTTTTTTCACATATGTGACATACTTGAAAACATCTCCCCTACACTGGGTTGTAGGGCACCTCGCTACTCTCAGTGAAAAGACACGACTTAGAAAATTTAAAGAAGGGGGAACCAATATTCATTTCATTCCATCTCAAAACAATGGATTACATGCATGCACACCTCCTTATATCTTCCTCATGCAATATCCATCATACTAATCAATCCTCATTCCATCAACATAACACTACTTTTAGCACCTCCTCTAATCGACCCCTATTACCCTTGATTATACATATTCTGGTCAGTTACATTCTTGTATACTTGTTACATATCCCTTATCTTGATAGGCACACTTGAAATCCTATATGCAATACATAAAAATCCTGCACAACAAACAATATTACAAGGATACACATAGAACAATGCCTTCGCACACAACAAAAACCAGGAGCATGCACTTCCTAGGCATGCAAAAGTCTTCAAAATGGAAAAATAGGGCACCAACAGGCTTCCAAGCCAATATGACTTAATTGGGTAAAATAGGGCCCAACGAGGGAAGATCCTGTTTCATTCAGGCGAGCAAGTTTGCAATTCTCTTGGTTTCAAGTCATCTTGTCTTATTTGATTAGTGGAGGGTGCTTCTCTTTATAGTTTGTTTTACCTCATCCTTAGCATCTAAATATTATCTGTACATTTCTGGAGGTTGATCTTCAGTTTGTGACTAGTTTAATCACTTTTTTTGAGGCCAGATTAACTGCTATTCTTTCCAGAGTTGGTGTGTTGGCCTTGCATGCAGATAGGGTAAAGTTCTTGAGGATCTTTTGAGCAATGTAGACAGTGTCATTTTTGGCTAACCAAACCACTTTTCTTGTGAAGATTATGCATGTGTGGAGGAGGGTTCATGATATTTAATTTAGACACCTTTCTTGATCTACTTATAACATGCTTATATGGTATAATGAGATGACCTTGCAGGGCACATATTTTTGGTCTATGGTTAGTTTGGCAATATGCTGTGTGTAGATCAAATCTCAGTTATAAAAGGAGAAGCAAGGATAAGAGAAAATTATCCCATTATTCACTTTTCTTGAGCATCAAAGCCTTCTTGTATTTCTTCTTGTCCAATTATCTGAGTCCATTGCAGCAGTTTGATAGCAAGGTCTTGAGTAGTGAATGTGGTCTACATACCCTCAGGTTCCTTGGGCAGACTTGACTTGGTTTGTACTAAAGCTATGCAGTAGCGTCTCTAATTAATGAAAGCAAGTTCTTCTAATTTATGAATTATTTTGCTATTGAGAATTCCATATTGGATCTCTTTGATTGTGATGTCAACATTTTAGGGATTTTAATTAGCAAGACTTAATCTTGTATGGCAAAAGCCCAATGTACAATTAGCACCCTGTGCAAAAAAAATGAAAAGACCTTAAATATACAATGCTATAATCTAGTGTTCAATGTCACACCCAAGAATTTTCAGGAAATATTTTGGTGTCATAGTGATATGATTCATTTTTAAATTTCCATTCATAAATTGGATTGCAGGCAACTAAACTCAGAACAAGAACATATATAAAGTGATCCAAACTGTAAAAGGAAATCCTCAAGGAAGTTGGTTCTCTTTCATAAGAATGCCATTTCACAATCCACCACTCTTTGCAGTGTTGCAGAGTCCAGGAAGTTGGTTGGAAAAAATGGTACTTGCTGGGACAATAATATTGAAGAACTAGATTTAATTTTAATGTCCACTAGAATCCAAACTCAACCAATGAGACTGTAAAGGTCACACATGTTAGATAAAGTGAGCATCAGGAGTGCTAAAACATCTCCAAAAACAATGCAGTAATAGAGAACATATCAATATTACTAAAGCAACTCCAATAAGAAGCTGGAAGAGCAATAGAAAGAGAAGAAAAATGGTTATAAGGAGATAAGACCAGGCACTAAGAAACCACAAATACAAAATGAGAATGAACAGAGATATTCCCTAAACCAAGGATGTTGGCATCCTGCATATTTTCCATTTTGTACCCATGACAAGGGTGACGACTTGTGCAAGCCTCCTTGCTTATAATGTTCTTAACAATAGCCTCAACAAAACCTAGTAACTAGAAATAGACTGAGTCTTTCATTAGACATCAAGTAGATAAAAGCAAGCAATAATAGCAACAATGCATCATAAGAGTGGAGCCATTTTTTTATCTCCATTCTTAACACCTTATCCACATGCACTTTCTATAGGAATATGCATGAATCTGGTAGCTGTAGCAACTCACAATCAAAATCACAAATATGTTGCAAAGAAGAAGAGAAGGAGACACTCAATGATCACTCATAAACACAGTAGAATAGAACAATATCTCAGTATTATACAATGAATAAGAATGTAAGTGAATGAGTACAATAGAATAGTGAGGTGCATAATATAGGATTCGAATAGGCTAAGTAGGGCATTTGAAATCCTAACTCAGAGTGTGGCTTGAATGATAGTGGATTCATCATCCAGTCAATGTATCAGTCAACAGTGGTGACAGTCAGTCAACTGAGTCTAACTGAGTGAAGTAGGCACTAACTGAATGAAGGAGGCTCAGTGGAGGGCACATGAGGAGTCTAACTGAGTGAGGTAGGCATGAACTGAATGAAGGAGGCTCAATGGAGGGAACATGAGGAGCTGACTGGAGTCAGAATGGGAAGAATACTCTCACTGGAGGTCTATAGGAGTGAAACAGTGAGTGGAGGAGTCAATCTAGCCTTAAATCAAGGAAGAAATGAGTGATAACTGACTGGTAGGTGAGAATGATGCCTAACTAGCTATGGTAGGTGAGGAAGGCACACTTGACAAGGAGAAGGGCACCTTTGGTAGGTAGGAGGCCCCCTGGGGGCTGCAGACAGGCTATGGAGAGCTAGAACCAAGCTACAAGAGTTGAGAGGTCCACCATGGTGATGATTGGATGCATGCAGATGACTGCATGCATGCAGAATGCATGCAGGTAAATAAGAGCTAGCAGCAATCTCTAGGTGCTGGGGAGACCACCATGATGATGACTGGATGCATGCAGTTGCATGCAAACATGCAAAATACAAAAATGATGGGGAGAATATTCCAACACCCCCCTGCAAGCTATACTATGAGGAAATAACAGAAGAATAAGGCCCTGGTGACTAAGAACAAAGGCCACCTTATAAAACTGCAAGATAGGGCCCTGGTTACTGAGACCAAAAGTCACCTCGTACAATCAATCTAAAATAAACTAAGTGAGGAAAGAGGGAAAACCCAGTGGGAAGAAAGCCCTCCCTCAAAATAGACCGAAGGAGCTAAAGTAGCATATCATGACTTAGCCCTGAAGGAGGCAAGTGTCCTTCTTTTTTGAAGAAGGATCGATCGATCTGAACCAGATCAACAATGTGAGAAGGATGAAACCTTCCATTCTGAAAATCTGATCTGGTTCTTCTGTGATCATGTGGATCACTAACCAAATCAGGCGGGAGATCGGAGTGTAGTAGATTCCCATCAAGGAAGAGGAGGAATATCAGGTGAGAGATCTTCAGGTTGTTGTGGATATGGATCTCCCATTCGCTCATCTTCATCATCCGTTGTTAGATCTTCAGGTTCTTGTGGATCTGGATCTAGCATTCTATCATCATCATCTCTAGTTGCTAGACCTTGAGGTTCTTGTGGATTTGGGTCTAGCATTCCCTCTGAATCTGGAACAAGTGAAACTGACTCATGCTCATCATCTCTTGAAGAAGGAGTATAATCAAAACTGCTGATGTCATGAAACTGCTCTAGAATATGCGAGTAGTCCTCCTTGGAACCATCATAACTGTAATCAATAGAAGAACAAGAACTAGATGATGATGGATCTTCATTTAGATCAAAGGAGGAGGTCCATTCTGTAATAGAAATTGTTTCATGCATTTGTACTTCTTCAAGATTCCTCTTTTTCTCAATATCTGTTGGTGTATCAATACCCTTTGAGAGAGGAATGAAGTGAGAAAACTCATAGATCTTGGACTTATGATTTGCAACTCCTTTGGCAATAATTTCCCTTAAAACCATGCTTTGTACCTCAACTTCATATGGAGTAAATATCACTCTTTTAGGCTCTCTAGTATGAGTCATCTGATATACTGAAAGGATATTTGGTGCAAGAGAAGGAACATAAAGCACATCAGAAAAATGTCCAGAGTCAAGAACAATTATTTCGATACCTTGAGAAGGGATTTCTGAATCATTGCTCAATCTGATGGAAGGACCACTGAAGCTTTTGAGACTAGAGAAAAGTTCCTTGGAGGAAACCATATGACAAGATGCTCCTGAATCTATGATAAGAGAAGGACTAGTTGATGCAGATGCTATGAGAGCATTACATCTTTCCTTTCCTTTGGATCTAGAAGATTCTGAATCTTTCTTCCTTGCACATGTTGGTACAGGAAGGTTGTTTTCTTCAAGTAACTTTGCCATCAAATCTATAGTCTTCCGCATGAAAGTACTCTCAGGATGAGGCCCTCTATGACAGTATGTGCACTCTGTCTTTCCCTTTTGAGAATGTTTGGCCTTCTTAGAGTACGAAACTCTAGCTGACTGGTGTGTAGGCCTTGTATCACCAGGAATCTCTAGCTTTCCTATATCATTTGCTCTCTCTACAACTGTAAGGGATGGATCCAATTTGGGTATGATCATTCCCATTGAAATCATCTTCTCTTCCTCTTGGGTAAGAGATTGTGTGAAATCATCAAATGAGGGAAACTTCCATTTTGGAATGGACAACCTAGATGACTGGAAAGTAGAGACAAAAACTAAGAAATTTTCCCCCAACTTTGAGAGAATGGTAAGTATAAGCTACTTATCTTCCTTCACTATCTCATATCTTTTCAACCGTGATATCAAGCTTTTGAACTTGGCGAGAAAAGCATTGATAGAATCGAAGCTACTAGGACTCAAACATATGAGCTCATTCTCCAACTTGTGTGCTTCCATATCATCTTTTGGCCCAAAGAGAGACTCGAGATTGTCCCACATCTCTTTTGGATATGTAAGATTGATGACATGAAAGTGTAGTTCATCAGAAATTGAGAGAAGAAGGAGACCAATTGCTGCATCAAGCCGATCCAAGTACTTGGAATTTTCAACTGCACTAAGAGGTTCTACCATCGTTCCGTTGAGTATTTGGGTGAAGCTCTTGGATCTCATGAAGAGAATCATCTTGGCTTTCCACTCAACATAGTTGGAATATGTAAACTTTAGATCCATCTGAACAGAGAAAGTCGAATAGTTGAAGAAGATTCCGAATGGGTGAATAAACCTGCAAAACAATAAAGATGTGCTGATGGAGAATGCTAAACTTCGACTAAGCACTACCTTAAGGACCCTTGGAACATGGAATAAGTCCTTCAAACCTGGCTAGAAATCATTGAATTTCTCCAATGACATCAAGTAATAGCACCGAGAATTGTTGTGGAAACTCAAAGGCTTCTAGTGCACAAGTGAAAGATAGCTGCTCAAAGAAATGCTGCTGCAACTGTTGCAATTCGAATAGTTGCTTCCCGCTCTGATACCATGTAGGAATATGCATGGATATGGAAGCTGTAGAAACTCACAATCAAACTCACAAATATGTTGCAAAGAAGAAGAGAAGGAGACACTCAATGATCACTCATAAACACAGTAGAATAGAACAATATCTCAGTATTATACAATGAATAAGAATGTAAGTGAATGAGTACAATAGAATAGTGAGGTGCATAATATAGGATTCGAATAGGCCAAGTAGGGCATTCGAATTCCTAACTCAGAGTGTGGCTTGAATGATAGTGGAGTCATCATCTAGTCAATGTATTAGTCAACAGTGGTAACAGTCAGTCAACTAAGTCTAACTGAGTGAAGTAGGCACTAACTGAATGAAGGAGGCTCGGTTGAGGGCGTATGAGGAGTCTAACTGAGTGAGGTAGGTATTAAATGAATGAAGGAGGCTCAATGGAGGGCACATGAGGAGATGAATCAAGTCATAATGGGAAGACTAGTCTCGTTGGAGGTGTATCGGAGTGAACCAGTCAGTGGAGGAGTCAATCTAGCCTTAAATCAAGGAAGAACTGAGTGATAACTGGTTGGTAGGTGAGAATGGCGCCTAACTGGATGTGGTAGGTGAGTAAGGCACACTTGAAAAGGAGGAGGGAGCCTTTGGTAGGTAGGAGGTCCCCTGGGGGCTACAGAAAGGCTATGGAGAGCTAGAACCAAGCTCCAGGAGCTAAGAGGTCCACCATGGTGATGACTGCATGCATGTAGATAAAGGAGATCTAACAACAAGATCTAGGTGTTGGGGAGACCACCATGATGATGACTGGATGCATGCATTTGCATGCAGCATGCAAGCATGCAAAATACAAAAATGATGGGGAGAATATTCCAACACTTTCTATGATTCTTCAATTGTTCCACCTGACATAGTAATGGTAATGTGACTTCTAGCTCTTAACATTGTCAAAGGGGGAAACAACCTGCTTCTGATGCTTCTCTTGCGGTTAACATAACTATCATATCATGAGCATGCATGGTCCTTCCCCTCGCTTGATCATGATGGATTGAGGTTGAATGACCACATTTATTTTCTATCCTATATCTATGATAGGTGTGATCGATTCCGGTGGCCACTTGTGCAAGCCTTCCTTCTTTATACTGTTCTCAACATCTTGTTACCTTAGTATTTGCATTGATACATCTGAGTAATTAGATGTATAGAAAATTTGTGAAAACATAGCATGTAAGATGATGTTTTTGGGAGTTCCATAGTACAGATTTTGGTTTCTTGTTGTCTATAAACAATTTTTATTACATCTCTCTCATATAAAACACTTGATTTGAGGAGTGTCTCTATGTTACACTTTCATAAAGAACGGATGTATTTCCCTAGATGTGAGGGGTATTTATTTTACCAAATTTGGTTGGAATTAACACCCAACCTCCTAAAACTTGTGCCATTCGAGCATAGAAGAACATGACAGGAATGGAACTTACTACTCTCCATCAACCTCACTAGTGAATCAATGCGCCATTGACTTTCCTTTGTTTTTTTGGTGAAATCCTGGGAAAGAAAGGTGTCCATTTGCATCTTAATATGCACTGCAACGTGTATAATATATATATATATATATATATATAAGGTGTTGTTAGATTGTGCAACAACCTTGATTTATAGGGGTTTTCAAATGCATCTTACTATAGTGAGCCTTTTCAACTATAATTTCTGGACTTTGAGTTTGGACTATATTGGTTGGGACTTTAGACAATAGTATATAAGTTTATAGGGTCAGATTTGAAACTGACCTGCACATGGGGCATTTCAAGTGACCTAGAGAAGTGGCCTATTATTGCATTCTGATATATATTTAGCTCTTTTTATCAGTTCATGATCATTCTTATTATTTTTGTTAGAATGCCTTTTCGAAGGAAATAATCTCATCCCAACCTCACACACATAAGTGAAGAATGGGGGAGTTAGTACTAGGCCAACCCTGGCAGAGTGCTCCCCCTTCTTCCCTGGAATTTCTAGATGGAAGGTGGATTGACTGCCAGCCTCAAAAAAGGCTGGTAACCCCAATGTACCTGATGGGAATTGATCTAGAGACCTTTGTAAATTTCACGCAAGTATCTACAAATAGCGATTAGCCCTTGAGTCTAATTATTGTATGATGTTATGGACCATGGTTCATTTAATAGCCTATTTTTCATGGCCTAGTCTATGATTTTTCACATAATGAAGATTGTGACATTTATTATTGGTAGCATTAGTGATTATGTTGCAATTTTATAGTTGCATGTAAATTGTATCATCATGTTCCATAGTTGAAATGTTGTAGGGTGATTTTTTATTTATTTTGGAATGCATTGTGGACGTGGATTGGTCATGTGGTCAATGCCTAGTACATCTAGACCTAGCTAGTGGAAACTGGTATGCACTTGTATCTATAGCTTCTCTCCGTTATCATATAAGCCCTGCCTTTAGTATGCCAATGGTTTACCTAGGTGTAGCACATAGGGGTTTTGTGATATTACAGTGAGGCTGAAGGAGTTGTGTTGCTAGATAATAGTCTCTGAGGCACTAATGTTAGTTATCCTATTATATGATGGGGTGTTGATTCATAGTCTATTTGATGGGGTAGAGATGAAGACATGGTGCTCATCTTTGGACTAGGGTTTGTTGTTGCTGCAACATCCCCCCCCTAGATTTTTGAAAATATCGGGGCCCCCTCCTTTTTTGCTTTTGAGAGGAAGTTTGCCTAAGAATATCTGAGCATCATAGTCTTTCTTACTTAGATTTTCTCCTGAAGAAAGGTCTTTTACTTGTCTTACTTGTTGAGTTCATTTTATTTTTTGCCTAAGTAAAACTCAAGATCCTGAGCCGAAACGGCGGAAGTTCTGAGCTAACTTTTCCGCAATAGCAGAAGGGTTGGTCCAAAATTTTCGAAACAATGAAAGAATAGGACCAAGTCAAGCCGTGGTGGAAGACTCATCTTAAGTTTTTGAAAAAGAAAAACCTTTGTCAAAGTGAGCCTGCAGCAGAAGCAATTCACCAAGTTTCTATGCAACAGCGGGAGAATTTTCCCAACTCTTCCGCAAGCGATCGAAAATTTACGAATAAGTCATCTTTGCGGGAGGACTCGTCTATCTTTCCCGAAATAGTGAAGGTCTTCAAGTAACTCTTCCGCAAAAGAGGACAAACTCACTTAAGTTGGCCGATGCGTAGCGTCACGCTTTCCTTTCGCGGAAAAGTTCAGACAATTCTCTTGCAACGGCGGGCAAGCTCAGCCTTTTTTTCCGCAGGAGACGGAGACCTTAACCGAGTCTTTCCAATTTTTGGCAGTCGCATTTATTAAGAAAAAGGTCGTTTTGACCCATCCGTATGCTGATTTAAACCCCGTTTTAATGACTTGCAACCACCCTAATAATGGCTCACACGTACCATTTTTATTTATATAGGGAATGAACCCCGTTGGGTTTTTATTATTTCCATTGGTCAAGAGCACTCATTCCGTTCCCATCCAAGTTTACAAGCATCTGCTATAGGCTCATCGATTCTGCCGCAATATCAATGCCTACCTACCATCGTATTTCAACAAGTAAGTATCCTGTCAAGCCTCATGTACTAGATTGTGTGGTTAAGGTAAATGTTATGTGCATGGTTCTATTCTTTTTTCCTTATCCACGTCAAGTTGTGTAGTTTGACCACGGCCGAAGCAACCCATACCTTTTTTTTTTTCTTCGTTCAAACACACTAAAGTCTTGCTCGTATGAATGTGGACACCCCGGGACCCATTAACCCGTTAGTTTTGTAAATCTCCAAACTAGGCCCATCCACCCTTCTATGAAGAGCGTTGGTATTCTTACCCAACTGTGAAAGTTTATGTTGTTTTGCGCTTTGGAATGCAGTACTCAGAATCGCTTTGCGCTTATGGTTTGTCATTTTGAAATGCATGTCCTTTATTTTCATAAGTGCAATATAGCGCCCTACTGAAACATTTTAGTTTTGCACGGGGATTATGAAATAGCATATATAGATGTTTAAACTAGAAAAGAAGAGCCATTTAAAGTTTGCAAATCAGTAGTGAAATGAATTTGAAGCTTTCAGTCGGCATTTTAGGCATCAATAATATGAGTAGAATGATAATCGTTGACATTGTGTCGTATGCCCACAAGATTTTTCAAAAATGGCCAAAGGTGGCAAGAGAAAGTCAAAGGAAACTGATGAAATCACAAGAGTAGAAACTACATTCCAGGATACCAAGTGCACCATAGGCGTGCCTCCAGAAGTAAATTTGGGAGACGTATACCGGATGATAGGAGATCAGGACTTCCCTGAAGCTCTTCTTGAGGAAGAATATTTATATCAGAACATCATAAACTCTTGTATATCCAAGGAAGCCACACGTCCAGATATTTTCCCATGCTCGGAAGTAATTGGATGGATTTTGCAGCATGCGAACACCGAGATAAGAGTTATAGAAGACAACAAAGGAAAAGCTTTTGCCTCATTTCACCCATCCTATATCTCAACGGATTACAAGTTTCCCAAAGCCAAGCAACGGCTTGATGATGCGAGGTTGGAAGAGATTGAGATGGATAATCTAGAGATGGCTAGGAAGCTGTTAATTTTGAGAAAACAAATAAAAAAAAAGGACAGTGAGGAGTACGAGGTTCAGAATCTAAGGGCCCCTTTCAGACTGATCGCTCTCATGTTGAGCATAATCTTCGGAATACCCAATGGGACGATGTTCATGCTGCAATGGGTTCCCATCATCCATTACATAGCTTTCAAAGGGACAATTTTCAATTGGGATGATATTCTCTCAAACAGCCTGACATTAGCTATAATGGCTTCCCGAGAAGGGTTAGTGGAGAGGAAGGAAGAATGTTATATGGCATCTTACTTGATAGATTGTATTGTGGCGAAATGCCCCTTTCCCAAGTTGGGATGCATATGGAACTCGGTGGATGGCTCAATGTTCATCGCCTACAAAATCTTTTGGGCTCAGAATTACAAAAGGCATTACAAACTCATTTGTGAAGAGTTCATCATGCCCCTATATGAATTAATGTTTAACGAAGAAACCAACTGCCTATCTGAGAATGCTATGGAAGTTTTGGAGAAATATGGTGATTTCTATTTTTCACCAGAAGGTACCTCATAAGAATGTACGGAGGCTCCAAAACCCCATATATCCTACCTAGGTATGCTACGGATTATATAGTCCACAAGGAGGCAGTAAGACAGGTTTTCATTGATGGAATTGGTAGTACCTTGTATAATTCCAAGAAGGCTACTTTCCTGCCTTTACCTTTCTATGTTGGGGCCTACAAGTTCTCAGGAATTGCAATTGTAGAATATTTTGTCGCAGAGTTGAAAAGATTTCATTTTGGGGAAAAGATTTGTCACAGATATGATCGATAAGGCAAAGCTGCACAACATTGAAAAGAAATATCCACTCCCTTTGAATATGCGAACTATTATGATCAAGAGGAGGAAGTATATAGACGGGTTATCAATATGACTGAGCTACGGATTTGTAAACTTGGCAAAGGAGGAGCCAGCTCGAGCTCTAATGTTGTGGAGAAAATAGATCAGCAACGAGAAAAGGGTACCTTGGGGACTACCGAGACTCTCTCGAAAGAAGAACAAATGCTCCAGGAACAAGCCAAGAAAAAGTAGGAGGAAGCTAAGAAAAGAATTAACAAGGAAAAAGAGGATAAACTATGAGAAGAAGAGACTTTAAGAGCCCAAGCAGTTGAAGCTAAATAAAAGAGGATTCAAGAAGAAGAGAGGATCATATTGGAAAGAAATGCAAAGTAGGAGGAAGAGGCACAAAGAAAAGAAGAAGAAGAAAAGAAATCCAAAGAGGATGCTGACCCCAAAATCCCAAGCACAGAAGACATGGATATGAATTCCCCCATAAGAAACCTTGCACTCGTCTCGTTTACACCATCCAAGAATAGCAAGGTGTCCCAATGGGATAATTTCACTTATAACAAAAAGAGGAAATCCATTGTTAAAGAAACGGTGACTAGGATGAAGAGGCCTTTTCAACCAGATATCGTCACCAGGCATGAAACCACAATCATGCAAGGTACCGAACATGACCCCCAACTCATGGAATCTATTTCTATGTCCGTTGTTCTAGCAACCGCCGACAATATCAACATACTAGGGGATAAATTGAATCTAGAGAAAGAGAGAGCCCGCTAGTTGCAGGAGGCATTAGTCAAAGAGCAAAATTATACAAATTTGATGATCGAAAAGAATGATGCTCTCACATCCCAAAAGGAAGAATTAAATGAAGTGCTTCAACATCTGGAAGCTGATAGGAGAGCTCTAGAAATGCAAGTAAGGGTGTTAGAGGAAGAAAAGGGAGAACTTGCAGATAAAAACCTGAAGCTTGAATTGGAGAAGTTTGACAATGTTCAGCAGATCGACTGCTACGAACATAAAATAAGATAATAATCAATAATTAATAATTAGGTTAACTAAAGTTAGGTTATGAAATGAGGCATCTCCTCAACATCAAATTCCCGAGCCATATTTAAGGAAGGGCCATCATTGTAACATATCATCTTTTATCCTATCACCAAATATATTATTCTTATCTATTATTCAATATGAGAGTCGGATTCGACTATTAACTTAGTGAACGGATATGTTCACTGCATTGTTAATTTAGTGAACAGATACGTTCACTGCATTTGGTATCAGAGCCTTTCGGCCCTCCCTGATTCCGGCTACTGGCCACTTCACCAGAGTTTCTTTGGATCATGATTTTTAATCAACAAGAGGCCCTTGGCCACAACCACCATTTTCTTCACTCCATTTCTCTATGCTCCCTCCGTGCATTTATTTCGTTCACACTCATCCCATGCCCTCACAATTCCCCCGTCGTTCTCCTAGCCTCACCATCGACCGCTGCTCCCATTACACCATCTTCCTCGTGCACCCTATCTCCCTCACTACCACTCCAGCCACCTACACGCCACCTCCACTCCTCTTCCCACGCTCCCTTGCTTGCCCGCACGCCACACTGTTGCACCTCATCTTTTCCATCGCCTTCCTTCCACCACCACCACCTCTCACGCACCTCCCTTCCACGTCTATTCCTGTGCCTGTACCACCCTTCTACCTGCTCTCTCCCGCCACCCTTATACCTTGTGCCTTAATTCTCTACCCCTTGCTATGCCCAACACCTGGGAGCTCCACCTGTACGCTCTCCATGCTACTTCCCGTGACTGCCTCTCCTCCCCACCGGCTCCCTTCCCTTCACTCTTCCCTTCCACCTCCCGCCTCTTCCACATTCCTCTCGCTCCCTCCCGTGCCTTCATTCCACATCCCTCTCCTCCACGCTCCTGCAACCTTCTCTATGCCACTCCCATCTGCCATCTCCATTCCCTCCTGCGTGCTCCCTCACCTGCTCGCCCTTCGCTTGCTCCATCCCATCCACCATCCTGCTTATCGCTGCCACCACATCCCTCCACTTCCAGCTCCCAACGTCCGCGCCTGCTACCTCCTCTAGACTCTGCCATCATCCTATCCTTCACACCTTTTTCTCCCGCGCCCTTCCTTATCCACCTCTGCAGAACTCTCAAACACAATCCTCCTCCCATATCATCCACCATCCAATCGGCCTGCCCTCCACCACCTTCCCCTTGACCACCTTTCGCATCTCCACCCTCAGCCACCTTTCATCCATCAACTCTGCCACCACGACCTCTCCTCCCTTCCACCATCGCCCTCTGCCAACCTTATTCAAACAAAAAATTTTAAATTATAATAATATTATTATTTAAAATAATAATTATTATTATAATTATATAAAATAAAACCCATATTTATCCATTTTTACCATTTATCCAAAACATATAAATTATTATAATTATTAGTATATAATAATTATTAATAATCATATTAAAGTTATTAGTATAACTTAATAATAATAATTACTCTATTTAATAATTGTAAGACTTATTGCAATTATTAATTAAAATAAATAAATAAAAAATCGAAGAAGACCAAAAAATCAAAAAAGAAGAATCGAATTATTGCCAAAAGTCGAGACTATCTATCATTGGAGAAGTCAAGTCAAGGAAGACAAATCGAAGAAGACAGAATCAAGAAAAAGACAAAATCAAAGAAGACAAATCGAAGAAAAAGACAAGTGAAGATGTAGCAAAGACTATCTATCATTGGATAAGTCAAGTCAAAGAAAGACGACCAAGTTTAAGAAAGACTCATCAAAGAAATCAAAGAAGATCATTCCACCGTCGAAGAAGACAGAAACCATGGAAGCCGATTTGCGAGAAAAATTAGAAGCCACATTAAAACGTTATCGAAAAGACAATGAAGAATTGCGCGACATAAATAACAGTTCAGAAATAAGAATTGAATTACAAGAAAGGTACAATGAAATAAAAATATCTGACCAGGAAAGGCGTATAGAAAAATTGTATGCGCAAATTGATGAATTAAAAGCCGAAAATAAATTCAATCAGAGGTTAGTAAATCAAGATATAAAGAAGGAAATAAATAATTACGAAGCAGAAATAATACGCTTGAACAAAATCGTTAGTGACAAAGATGAAGAACTAATGCAGTTACGACATAAATTAGAAATTCAAGAATCAGAGGTTGGCCAGTGTCGACAACAAATAAAAGTTCTTCAACAACAAAATGACGACTTTAAAAAGTCACATAAGTTAGAGATCGCAAAGAGTAATAAAGCGTTATCCAACAATGCTGAAGAAATTTTTAGACTAAGAAATTATAACAAGATACTAGTCATAAAAATTAAGAAGTTGAAAAATAATCGGAAGATAGAACAATCTATGGACGACATTGAAGGGAAACTTCTAGACAAGCAGGAAGAAAATAGTCGTATCAGAAGTCATAATGAAGATCTTAAGGAACAATTTAAGACATCTGAAGACATTAGAGAAATTTTGAGGTCAAAAAAGGGCCTCAAAACAAAGAAAATGTACTATAAAATACAACCAATCACATTTTAGTAGATGACATCATCCCCCTTGGTGAGGTGGCATTGCATGAGTTAAGAATGTTTATTTGTCAAATTTTCTATGGTGGATGAAAACACATAGTTAACCAAGGTAGTGGTGTAAGTACTTTTAAGTCATAAAGTAAAGTACTCATAATGATAGTCTTTTCATAAAATAATATTATTGTCATTTTCAAGTAAAGTACTCATAATGAATGTCTTTTCACACTTTCACATAAAAAATATTATTGTCATTTTCAAGTGAAGTACTCTTAATTCATAAAGAAAGTCCTTTCACATTTTTTTATAAAATAATATATTATCATTTTTATGTTTTTAATTTTAAATTATATATTCACTCCATTCTATTTAATAACATAATGTCAAACTATTAAAGACTAATAATAGATTTAATAAATAATAATAATAATAATGCAATGTGGATTATAATAATATTATTGACATTTTACATGTAAATAAATTCTCAATTAAATTACATTATTAAATTCATGAGAAAAGTACTAAATATAAAAAGTCAACATAAAATTTTAAAAAAAAGCTCTTAAAAATGTTTTTTATTATTTAATTTCATTTGCAAGTTCAAGACAAATAAATGTTAAAGGACAATACATTCTTGGGAATTTACAATGAATCTTAGTCACATCAATGTAGACTTATTTTATTAATTTTATTTCTAGTGAATTTTGAAAAGTAACTCAACCATGGTTATTTATATTGTGCATAGAAAATAGTGTGGGAGGTGACTTGTCATATATACCTACCCCATAAAACCCCCAATTCATAATATTTTAATATATCTCATATTTTTGTAGTACATCTCTTAGGAGGCCCTTTTTTGACCTCAAAATCTCTCTAATGTGACAAAAAATCGCAAGTCGAATTGATTAAGAAGTTTCAAAATGATAATAGGCAGTTAGAAAACAAGTTGGAAAAGATACAGAACAAAAACTTAAATCCTCAAGAGACGAAAATACAACTTCCAACTCAGATCAATGCTCTAAAGGCGACATTCGTAAATGAAAATGACATCATGAAAGTTCCCTATCGACACCCCAACCATAAAAACCGATATTTGAAAAAGTGGGAAATGTTGAAAGATAATGGTACTAATGTGATCAAATCTCCTGACGACACATCAGTAGGGAATCCCATCAGTCCACAACAAATCAATTTGGGATGGATTGATCCGTCGACATATCAGAAGTTATGTTCGACTCTTAGCAATTCATATCGACATGTTTCATCATCTACGACACCTCATAAAATGATGCAGAAACATTACAATGCTTTGAGGACAAAGCCTTTCTAAGAGAGTGGCAATGCTACGAACATAAAATAAGATAATAATTAATAATTAATAATTAGGTTAACTAAAGTTAGGTTATGAAATGAGGCGTCTCCTCAACATCAAATGCCCGAGCCATATTTAAGGCAGGGCCATCATTGTAACATATCATCTTTTATCCTATCACCAAATATATTATTCTTATCTATTATTCAATATGAGAGTTGGATTCGACTATTAACTTAGTGAACAGATACGTTCACTGCATTATTAACTTAGTGAACGGATATGTTCACTGCATCGACGACCTGAAGGAACACATGGAAAAGTTGCAAGAAGGAAATGAATTGTTAGAACGGCAATTGGAACTGGCAAACAACAAAATGGGAGACATTAGCCCCTTCCACGAGCAAGCCTGTGAAATACTAAGAAGGACCTACAGCTTCCAAGAACTCTTATCAGAGGAAATATACAAACTAAAGGCAATAATGACCAAGGTTAAGGAAATCAATGTCGAAGCCACTAGGGTTAGGAGGAAGCATACACGTATCAGTGAAGAGATTAAGAAACACATTGAGTGGAGAAAAGGGAAATCAGGATTCCTAGCAAATTTTCCCCTTAAGTCTGTTGTCGAGTATAGAGCAGATGTGCGCACCTTGGATTATTCTAAAGATTGCAGAGTAAAGTTGGCCACCGTAACCCTAGCTACTTATGAGCGGTGTAAGAATTTGTATTCTAAAATACGAGCCACACAAGAAAGTTGTCAAATGGCCATGCCCCAGAGGATAGAAGAATTCCCAGATAGAGCACAACGTTTATCTGACCTAAATGAGGGGCTCAAGCAAGAAAGCGAATATGTGCAGAAGATAGACATCTTGACTTCAGAAGACCTACACTAATTTATCAGCCAGGATGCTATTCATAAACACTGCCTGGAAGAAAGTCTCCGAGCCACTATGGCAGAAATGATTATCCTAGCAGAAGAGCTTTCCAAGCAAGAAGTGTCTCTCAGATTTATGATTCCCCTAGTTGGAATCATGTTGGCAGGTGGTTTGATGAGGAAATGTCACAGTACTGTCGACGCTGGGACACATCGAATGAGGGCGCAGAAGGAGTATTTTGTGTTTAAGTATACCGTAGTTGGTAGGTTTTGGGTCACTTGGACCACATGTTATGTAATGTTGAGTCAATTGTACCGCGGTATGTGGTTTTTTGGGTCATTTGGACCGAGTCAGTTAGATATTGGGTCATTTGTCGATAGTGTCGGTTAGGAAGTCGTTAGTAAGTGGACAAACATTGTAATGGCAGAAGCCTATAAATAGATGAGAGTTGTAAGTGTTAGAGAGAGGAGAGGAATAGAAGAGAGTAGGCGAGAGATAAGGAGATGTATGTGTATGGAGATCTATGTCTTGCTTCTGGTATATGACTGTGACAGTGATACAATGATGATGTTTTGGTACGATCTTTGTGAAATGTTGCGATATATGAATGCTGTTATATTTTATTGATGCAATATCTACTTACTATTGCCGTGATGATAAATGCTGTGAGACTACGGTATGTGTCGACAGTGAGGTGAAACCCTGTCGACCGAGGTCACGTTGGTCGAGTTTTGGGCCACTTGGACCACATGTTATGTAATTTTGAGTCAATTGTACTGCGGTATGCGGGTTTTTGGGTCATTTGGATCAAGTCAGTTAGATATTGGGTCATTTGTCCATAGTGTCGGTTAGGAAGTCGTTAGTAAGTGGACAAACATTGTAATGGCAGAAGCCTATAAATAGATGAGAGTTGTAAGTGTTAGATAGAGGAGAGGAATAGAAGAGTAGGAGGCGAGAGATAAGGAGATGTATGTGCATGGAGATCTATGTTTTTCTTCTGGTATACGATTGTGACAGTAATACAATGATGATGTTTTGGTATGATCTTTGTGCAATGTTGCGATATATGAATGTTGTTATATTTTATTGATGCAATATATGCTTACTGTTGCCGTGATGATAAATGTTGTGATTAAGTAATATGTTATAATTCCATGTTGAATGCTTAAAGTTTTTGGTTAAGTAGTGCAATAGAGCTAGTCCATGCAGCCACAACTCTCCTCCTCCCTTGACAGAAACATGGTTCCATCTGCTCTTCCTGGACGCCTCGGGTGAGACCTCATCCGCTCTGCGGGTGTTGCTGGGTGAGCTCAAACTTTCCCAAGGTGGTGCCTAGGGAGACTGCGGTATGTGTCGACAATGAGGTGAACCCCTGTCGACCGAGGTCGCATTGGTCAACAAATGGTTCCAGTTTTGGGACGATATGTAGAGTAAAAGGAGGTCATGTTGTGGCACCCAACAAAGCCAGAGATACAGAGCTGGTTTGATCAGAAGTTGCGGGAGTTTGCTGAAGAAGAAAGCCGGAACACGCGACTGACAGTAGATCACTAGCTGGGGAGGTATATTCACGACGGTCCGCACGAATGGTTTTTCTGTGAATTCCCGGTCATCCTGTATGAATGGTTGTCAAAGATGACCTTCCAAAAGAGGAATTTCCAGGGTGGTGAGCTAACAGCTTGGATCTCGGAATTGATTCAGGAGTTGCAGGAAGTCGATAACAAGGCATCGCGGGCTGTTGAAGTTTGGCTCGATAGCATATTGGAGGGATATATCACTGAATTTGCGGTCAACATGAAGAAATCCTATAGTGAAGCTGAAAGATACTTCTTCCGAGGACCAAGGGGAAGGTTTCTGCTATCGCTCCAACTGTCGATTAAGATGATAATCTGCGAAAAGGGTATATTAAAGATGCACCTTGATTAGTAGATAGCCCAGTGGGCAGAGGCCGTGGGTACCACAATTGCTAGGGAATGGTAAGGGGTAGATGGGTGTAGACCATGAGGAGATTGTGAGCGAAGTCGAGGAAGAAAGTGGTCTTACAAGAGGAGGAGTGAGGTTTTGACAGGAGAAGAGGCAGAGGACAGGAGAAGGTCCTGCTACGATCGAACCGCAAAATCGCGAAGGAATACCACATGGGATGAAGCGAACTCATAGTCCTGACAGGGACGACCAGGCTACGCCCAAGATAGAGGCAGGACCAAACCCTGCCACCAACATACCCACACCTCCACTCACTGACTCACAAACAATAAGAAATACCACTTTAACACCGCCAAGTTCGTCGATTCCGCAGAAGTTGATTGGTAATAGCACAACGACAGGAGGAAGGAAGCCCAGAATGGTGGGCAATGATGCTAAGTTACCATTTTTCCATGGAAGTGTGACAGAAAACCCAGAACAGTACTGGTTTTTGTGTGAAGCGATCTGGACTATGAAACAGGTCACTGATGCCGACGCTAAGAAAGGACAGTTAGCCACGACTCTGCGAGGTCGTGCATTAGATTGGTTCATGAAGTTTATTCTAGTTCCTATGAGAGCCCCAGAGAATTCACTAGATGAGATTCGGAATGGGCTCATCGCCGAATTTAGAAGGCCTAAGTCGGAGGCTCAATATATTACTGAATTGAAGGAAATTAAGCAGTATCCCAATGAGACAGTATGGGATTTTGACCAGCGATTCAAGATGTTGATGGCAAAGGTTAGTTCCGATATGAGCGCCGTCCAGCATAAAGAATGGTTCATTGCGGCATTGCTACCCCACATTCAGCTACCGTTGATGCAGTAAAACATATCGATGCCTAGCGAAGCTCTAGATATTGCAATGCGATTGGAGGCCTCACCGATTGGAGATAATGCAGCCAGGATGTCGTAGATACAAACACAGCTCGCCAACCTGACTATACAGTTGCAAGATTTAAATAAGAACAAGGAACAACGCGATGAAGTATGGTGTACGTGATGCCGAGGAGAAGGGCATACAAAGGATAATTGCTCGGATTTCCATAATTATTTGGTGTCAGGTGCGCCAAACCCGTTGAATGGTGGCATTATGCCGTGGTGTCGTGTTTGCCAGGTGTTTGGGCACAGTCACGATAATTGCTCGTATATGCAGAAAATGGTCACAACTCCATGAAATATTTATTGCACATTCTACAAGTTGGTGGGTCATGATGACAAGGATTGCTGTGCATATGGGTTTCTACAGTAGAGGATGTGTGATGCATTCTACGTCAAGGACGATCAGTGCGCCGTGCAACAGCCACAACTACAACCGCAGATATCTCAGCCGCTACCGTAACCGCAGATGTAGTTTGCACCACAGCAACAGCAACCACAACAGTTCATGCCACAATATACTCCGATGCATATGACTCCCCCTCAGCCACAGTATGTACATCAACCACAGTATGCACCACAAGGGAAAGGGATACCACCAGCACCGATGCAACAACAGTTTAACCAACCTCAGTACCACCAGTAGCAGGGCAGCTACCCAGGAGGATACAGGGGCGGACACGGTGGCGGATTTGGTCATGGAGGAGGAGGCCGAGGTGGTCGTGGACCTGTTCAATGTTACCACTGTGAGGTATGGGGGCATTATCAGCATGAATGCCCACTACTGTAGAATCAGTGTACGTTATGTTTTGGTAATGATCATACGGTTGAGAATTGTTTGCAGTTGATTGCATGATGGCAGGCTGGGAACGCTCCGTAGTTACAGAATCAGGCCCAACTACAGCAACCAGTACAGAATCAGGTGCAAAAACCAGTATAGAACCACCCCCCGCGACCACTGCCAAATGCCAATCCAAATGTCAATCAACCAGGGAATCTACAGTAGAACTAGATGCAGGGTGTGAATATTGCGACCATTTCTACAGAATCGCGACCACAAGATGATTCGGTGGCTGTTGTCACTCGTGGAGGAAAGAAGATTGGGAAATATAGTTCACGACCACTGATTCGGTTGGCTGGTCAGAAGACGGTACCTTTTGACATTGATACGGAGCGGGAGACATTCCTGGAGGCACGTCGCACCTTGGAGAAAGACCGCGGTAAGGCTGTTGTTTGCGATATGCCACCTGTCTTTGATACTACATCAGACGTTGATTGGCTGCCACCACCGGGGACATTGCAAAAGTTTCTTGAAAGCTGTCTGTTATTGGCCCGAGACCCAACTTCCCTGGTTGAGATTGAGGGATGGTTGCAGCGATTTGCGAAAGGATGGCAGGAGTCAGCAGTAAAATCCCTACAACGACAGAAGACTGGCAAGGAGATGCGAATGAATATTCAAATTGGTGAATATGATGTTGAATCTGTTATTCTTGACCTTGGTTCAGATGTTAACATCTTAACCAAGCAGGCGTGGCAGAATATGGGGATTCCCCCATTGAGATGGTCTCCTGTGCAGCTCCGGTTGGCTAACCATGCGAAGGTAACACCCATTGGGAGAGTTCCGCGGCTCATGATCGATATTGAGGGCATGAAGACTTATGATGACTTCGATGTCATTGAAGTGGTTGAGGGAGGAAGCTCTTATCCGGCGCTCTTGGGGATCGGATGGGCTAACGATAGTGGAGCTGTAATCAACTTCAAGAAGTGCATGATGACCTTTGACAATCACAATTTTAGAGTCATAGCCCCGTTGGATCCGGCTGAAGGATGCCGATACGTTGAGCCTGTAAAAGATGATGATCCCGCTGGATGGGACCATGCATTCAATATTTCTGAAGATTGTATTCATCCTACTGTCCACGGTGAGTTGGAGTGGCATAGCGAGAGCTCTGCATCTTCTGAATCTGATGATGCCTTAGAACATTGGCATAATAGATTGCATGAGGTACCATTCCGAAAATGTGGATTAGTTACGCAATCCTTATGTTGTGTTGCGACATAAATGATCACATTGCTTGTCTATGAGGGGTTTCCTGGCCTAACCACCTTTTTGACAGAATTTGAAGACCGCGTCTTAGAACCACAACGATTGTTGGAATTGGAGGAAGCACTGAAGGCTGCTCCAGCATGCTGGTGGGCGACACATAAGAAATTCATTAATGGTTGGTCACAGTGTCGAAGGTTGATGATGGTTTGGTTCGACGATACTAAGGTTTATCACACGGGAAAGTATGATGGCTAGACTAATCCCAGTGATCATGTGATGGAATGCCAACGGTTATGGGTAGCGCGACCCAGAGATGAGTGGGTCCATGCTTTTATCCATACTTTGGATGAGATGCCGCGCTCATGGTACACTGCAGCCGAGTTGAGCCGAGACATTACAACATGGGGGGAGTTGACGGTCTGTTTCACTCATACATTCACTTTTGCAAATGCCAACCCTGATGTCCATAACGCCTTAAAGCTCATTCGCGACATGGTACTTCAGGTTGTTCCGGTGGCCTACCCTATCGACCCACACACATATTGTCAAATGCAGTCTCTCATGGAGTGCTTCAACATCAGCGGTGGGCCAGAGGATGAGGACGATCCCCGGAATGTCAACATTCCTGAATTTGAAGGAAGTCACGATGTGGTCCCACCTACTGCATCAAGTAATTTGTTTAGTCAACCATTGCAGCTTCGCAAGATGAATATCGGCACAGAGGATACTCCCAATTTTGCTAATGTTGGGGATTATTGGGATGATGAGATGATGAGTAAGGTTACTGAGTTACTTCATGAGTTTCAAGATGTGTTTCCCATGAAGTTTTCCAAAATGAAGGGAATCCTGGGTGATTTAGGAGAGATGAAGATTCCATTGAAACCAGATGCTAAGCCAGTCCGACAGTGACCTTATCGGCTAAATCCAAGACATAAAGAAAAGGTCAAGGCGTAGCTTGATCGCATGTTGGATGCTGGTATTATTGAACCTATGGAAGAGTCCGAATGGATCAGTCCTATGGTGGTGCAGGACAAGAAAACAGGTGAAGTGCGCATTTGCGTCGACTTGCGGAAGTTGAACGATGCCTGCTTACATGACCCCTTTCCAACCCCGTTTACTGATGAAGTACTTAAAGGAGTGGGTGGCCAGGAGATGTACTCATTCACTGATGGATTCTCTGGCTACCATCAGATTCGCATTTCCAAGGAAGATCGCCATAAGATGACTTTCATTACTGAATGGGGTTGCTTTCAGTACATGGTATTGCCGTTTGGTTTGAAGAATGCACCTGCGATATTCTCCTGGTTCGTTGTTGCCGCATTCAAGGATTTTATTCAGAAATTTTTGCAGGTATATATGGATGATTAGACTATGTATGGGTTGATTCGTGATCATCTGGCCAATCTACGGTTAATGCTTGAGCGATGCTGATAGCACCAGATATCTCTGAACTTAAAGAAATGTATTTTTTGTGCACCATTTGGGATATTGCTAGGTCATATCGTGTGTAAAAAGGGATTGCTGGTTGATCCAGCTAAAATTGCGCTCATTTTGGGGTTGCAACCGCCAACCACTGTTAAGCAGTTGCGAGCGACTTTGGGTCATATGGGATATTATCGCAAATTTATCAGGGGTTATGCTGCGATTACTGCCCCTATGGAAAAGTTGTTGAAGAAGGACGAGGCATTCCAATGGAGCCCGGAATGTCAGGATAGCTTCGAAACGCTCAAGGTGAAGATGGCGTCGGCACCAATCTTGGTCTTTCTGGACTGGAGTTAGGAATTTCATGTCCATGTTGATGCTTCATCGATCGCATTAGGTGTTGTGTTGGCTCAACCTGGAGAAGGTGGCCTTGATCATCCTATTGCTTTTGCCAGTTGGAAGCTGTCATCTGCAGAACGAAATTACACTACCACGGAACGAGAAGGTTTGGCCATGGTTTACGCGCTACAGAAATTCAGGCATTATTTGTTGGGTGGCCACTTTAAAATGTTCACTGATCATTCTGTATTGAAATACTTGGTCAATAAGCTTGTGTTAGGGGGGAAGATATGCCGTTTGCTACTTTTGTTTCAGGAATTTGATTTTGAAGTCATTGTGAAACTGGGGCGATTGAATGTTGGACCAGATCATTTATCACGGATTGACATAGGGGAGGAACCGACTAATATCGAAGACAAGTTGCCGGATGACCAACTATTTAAAGTTGCCGCCGCTGATCAATATTTTGACGACATCCTTCAATTTCTGGTGACCGACACTACACCCGATGAATTTACCACTACTCAGAAGAAGCAGTTGGTTGTCAAGGCTATTGACTTTCAACTAATCGCGGGAGAGTTGTATAAATTGGGTGCTGATGAGATATTGCGTAGATGTGTCTTGCTGCATGAGCAAGAGCAGATACTAGCTGAGGCACATGGCGGAGTAGCAGGAGGACACTATGGCGGTCGGGTGACTATCTGGAAGGTACTGCATGCAGGGATTTGGTGGCCCACATTACACAATGATGCGACAGACTATGCGTGGTTTTGTGATGTTTGTCAGCGAACTGGCAAGCCGTCCAGACATCATGAGATGTCGCTGCTACCTCAAGTGACATTGCAACTATTCAAAAAATGGGCTGTGGATTTTTTCGTGCCGATCACTCCACCAGGGAAACATACGGGTGCGTGGTACATCATCACAGCAACAGAATATTTGACCCGATGGGCCGAGGAAGCACCCATAGTGGATTGTTCCGCAGTGATGGCCGCTCGATTTTTGTTTGATCACATTATCACTCGCTTCGGCTGCCCCAAGATATTGCTGAGTGATTAAGGCATCCTTAATCGCACCATCAGCACATTGACGGAGGAGTTGCAGATACAGCATAAGAAGAGTACACCCTATCACCCACAGGTGAATGGAACAGTGGAGGCGTTTAACAAGGTATTGGAGCATGCGCTGACCAAGGTTGTAGTGCAAACTGTAATGACTGGGATCTGAAAATCCCAGCAGTATTGTGGGCCTATCACACCACATGTAAAAGGTTGACTGGTCAGACACCTTTTAAGCTAGTATATGGGAAGGAAGCGATTATGCCAATGGAGTACATTGTTCTCACTCTACGAATTGCGGCTGTTACGGGCATGGATGATGTCATAGCCTTAGATGAACATCTAGCGCAATTGGTGCAGCTGGAAGAGGATCGATTTATGTTGGCTTTCACCAAGGGGTGGAGAAGGATCGCCAGAAGGCATGGCATGATCGCCACATCAAAAGTAAATAGTTTAAGCAAGGCGACTTGGTGCTATTATACAACAACAAGTTTATGAAACACCCAGGAAAATTGTAGATGCATTGGCTGGGTCCATATCGCATTAGTAGTATTACTTCAGGAGGAGTGGTTCAGTTGCAGCAGTTGGATGGGGCGATACTCCCCAAGCTGGTAAATGGTCACAGGTTGAAGCCCTATCGATCAGGCTTGGAAAAAAGCGATTCCTGAGTCGCATTGGTAAAAAAAAGAAAAAAAAAATGTGTGTGTTGCAAGTTGCTTGGTGGCAGATGGTGCACCAATGGAAGAAGGAATGCGCATGTAGGGAGGCTTGTGCCGCAAGTTTGAAGCATTCGGAGACACATGACAGCGTTGCGACCAAGATCTACGGTGGATTTGCTTAAGTACATGCAGGATTTTGTGATGATTACAGAGGATTTGGGGGTACGGGGCAGTGCTATGACTACCGTCCCACTAACTTCTTGTGACCCTGTGCCATCATCTCTATATATGAGTTCACTTTCCAGATTCATCCTGGTTACCACATGACGACGTATGTTTTTCACATGGCACACTGGGACAGTACGATCAGGAAGATGTGAGGAGATTTCTCACACATCGGCACATGGGATCTTCGGTGGCAGCATGGTCGCCACCCGTTGCGTCAGTTGATGGGTTCATGCACGCATATGCGAGGTACTGGGGCATCATTCTCACCATCATGACCCGAGCATGGTTCGGCTATAAGTAGCAGAGGTCAACCGTAGTTCGGTACAAAGAATTCTTTCCGAAATAGCATGGTTATGCTGTTAGATCAGTTTGTGAGTTGAGTTGTGAGGAATTCCAAGGAGGCTGTGGAAATGCTTCACTTCATTTCCCGTGGCAGTACCCCAAGGGCCCTACGAGCCCGAACAACGAGTGTCCTTGAGCGCCTCGATACGGCGAGTGCATTTACACTGTGGTATGGCCGAGCTAAGGGTCGGACCAACATGCTTAAGTACGCAGTAGTTGTTCAAAGGATTGTGCTTCTCTTGACCAATGAGATGGTTGGGGCGGTAGCTCCCCGGCCATAGTAGGAGCTGTTTTCCAGTGCGAAACAGATGTGCCAGAGTCATGAGCTCATTTCGCACCTTGATACTATTCGTCCTCTTTTCCTTCCCGTCTATACCATTGATAGAGACTCGAGGATGAGTTCGAGACGTACATGACAGCAAGTCGGGGGCTCCCCACTTTCAGGTAAGACTTACAGAACAGCAAGACGATGATCAATGTAGCTGAATGAGCAGGACCACACCGCGTGCTCCAGACAACAAGAACAGTTGACGTGTACAATGTCCAGCAGTTGACGTGGCTCGAGGACAAGCCACAAGATTGTGTTGGGGGCATGTTGGCAGGTGGTTTGATGAGGAAATGTCGCAGTACTGTCGATGCTGTGACACATCGGATGAGGGCACGGAACAAGTATTTTTTGTTTAAGTATACCATAGTTGGCGGTTTTTGGGTCACTTGGACCACATGTTATGTAATGTTGAGTCAATTGTACCGTGGTATGCGGGTTTTTGGGTCATTTGGACTGAGTCAGTTAGATATTGGGTCATTTGTCCATAGTGTCGGTTAGGAAGTCGTTAGTAAGTGGACAAACATTGTAATGGCAGAAGCCTATAAATAGATAAGAGTTGTAAGTGTTAGATAGAGGAGAGGAATAGAAGAGTGGAAGGTGAGAGATAAGGAGATGTATGTGTACGGAGATCTATCTTTTGCTTCTGGTATATGACTGTGACAGTAATACAATGATGATGTTTTGGTATGATCTTTGTGCAATGTTGCGATATATGAATGTTGTTATATTTTATTGATGCAATATCTGCTTACTGTTATCGTGATGATAAATGCTGCGATTAATTAATATGTTATAATTCCATGTCGAATGCTTAAAGTTTCTGGTTAAGTAGTGCAATAGAGCTAGTCCATGCAGCCACAACTCTCCTCCTCCCTCGGCGGAAACATGGTTCCGTCTGCTCTTCCTGGACACCTCGAGAGAGACCTCATCTGCTCTGCGGGTGTTGCTAGGTGGGCTCAAACCTGCCCGAGCCAGTGCCCAGGGAGACTGCAGTATGTTTCGATAGTGAGGTGAACCCCTGTCGACCAAGGTCACGTTGGTCAACAAATCAATATTGTAAAGGAAGCGAATCAGTGGGGAAATTACATAGTAGAGGTAGACAGGGCACTCGCTACCAACCAAGCTTCGACCTCAAAGAGTGTTCCAGTTGCTGTAGTAGCGTTATTTTTATAGGAAACACCAGCGGTCTCAGAAGCACCCAAGTCAACCAAGGAGCCAACTCAGGGATAGCTTGCATTCACTAACGTCTGACTAATGAAAGCTAGCATGCCTCTTTGGTTTCTATTTTATGTGTATACCTTTGAATTATTAAAATGACTTGTGGGTTTTAAATCCCGTTCCTTTTGGTAAAGTTAATTGGGATATTTCTCCTTTTTTGTAATATCAGCACTACAAGACAAATTAGAGGAATATAAATGGTTAGGGTATAGGTGGCAGCTCCTAGCACATTTTGTAAAGCTATATATAGATTATTAGAAGGGAATAGAAAGGACTTTTTGCAGGTGAAAGGACATTTCTGTGTTGTATGTGAACTATTTTTGCTACATGAATAAGAAAATCATTTTGGCCTGTGGAAGCCTGCACAACACTTTGCTTGGGATCGTGTTGGATAATTGCTGAACTATTTCTACATCTTTCATACATTTCCTGTGAGATCTTTCCTGGCTACTGTGAATTAATTCCCTACTATGAATGGTTTCATTTCCTTTTCAAAATTTCTGTGTTAAATGGGTAATAGAATGTTTATCTTTATCGAAGCTATCTTGGATAATCTTTATTTCTGTTGTAAATGCTTCTTTCCAATTTAACATCTATCTGTAAAATTCTTGGGTGCATTTCCAGTTTATTACTCATTCTTTAAATTTGCTCCTTATAAGGATAGGTTAATTTAGATTTAATTAGCTTAGAATAGATTTGTTTAACACATGCATTTAATTTAGGGCACATGCATATCATCTTAAACATAAAAAATATAAACGGTAGATCAGGCCGCAACCGGTGCAAAATAAACAAATCTTTAAACCTTACACGGTAGCCGGAACCGTTAACCGAACGGATTCCCTGCACCAAACGGTGGGCGATCTAATTGGGATTGCTTACTAGGGAGAATCCCTTGCTGATTGATGCTGCGATATTCAAGGCATCAACAGTTTTTTTGGCGCTAGAAGGAGGGCCAACAGTGCATGGATAGCAGAAGAGACCCTTTTGTAAGAATTTTTTTCCACTGAAAACCCATCTGAAACAGTTATCCTGGACATTCCATATCTAGAATCAAGAAATCAAGAAAATCCTAATTTTGAGACATAATAGCAAGAAACATTATATGCTGTCCCTTTTGAGGAAGTAAATGGCTTCAGGAGACATACTCTCTCCTACGTTAGAAGTCTTGGAGGACTAACCAAAGTTACTCTGTTACCCAGAATCAGAACTCCTCGAAAAAATCCTCAGTGTACAAGGGATTCCGTTCTCGTTCAAAGTCTAGAAGAATTATTAGATTTATCTCTAGAAGAAATCACTGAACCTTTTGACGAAGTTAGACCTGAGACTCCCATGAATCCAGAACAGCAGCACACTCCAATATATACTCCTCACAACTCACCACCGCATACACCACCACGTTCTCCACCTAGAGTCATGGCCGTACCTGCATGGAGAGCAAGGGGAGCATTAAATGTAGTTGGACCATTCCATGATTTGCCCAAAAACCTAGAAAAGGTTTTACCTAAGTATGACCCTGGCAAAGGAATTTCTGCTGAGGACCACCTCAAAAGTTTTTATTTAGCCTTGAATCTTCTTAATGTAGAATACGAAGATGTGGTTTGTCACCTCTTTCCTTATACTTTCGAACCCAAAGTATCTTCCCGGTATTTTAGTTTGCAAGCTAGTTCGATAACAAGTTGGGAATATTTTGAGAAATGTTTTCTTAAAAAGTATGGCAATCATAAAACTATAGCTACTCTTATGAAAGAATTGTTGTCTATGAGAATGGAAAAGAATGAGAAAGTTCAAGAGTTTAACCAAAGGTTCACAACATTGTTAAATAATTTTAGTGATGCAACAAAACCTGCTGAGGAATGCTTAGTAGAATATTATACAACAGCTCTTAAATCCCCGCTAGCAATGTTCGTCAAGAGAACGAAAAAAACTACCATGACAAATTTTTTTGAAGAAGCCAATAAAGTAGAAGAGGAGGCTGACAGCATCTCCAAACATGCTCTTGATGTAGAGGCCAAGCCAGCAGCTGTTAAGAAACCTTTTCTGTTAACTAGGGATAAAGAAGAACCCACAGCAGATTTAGAAAATGTCATAAAAATGATGCAGAAACTCTCTAATAAAATTGTGGATCTAGAAAAGGATAAGGCAACGAGTTCTTCAAGGCCACCTTTCAAGCCTTTCTATAAAAAGAAAGAAGAAAATGGACAGTCAACCCCACCAGTAAACAATTCTGCTGTACTAAATTTAAATGAAATAGGCATGGATCACTTTTGCAATTTCCATCAAGAACAACACTCGGAGAAAAGCTGTCCACAGTGGATCAATTCGATGAGCTTAGTAATGAACCAAATGTTAGATGCACAAATGCCTGAGCAGATAAACCCCCAACAAGAACCAATTCTTGAGAGTGAAGAAATTGCTCCCGACACTATGATGATCCTTTGGGATTGGACTCCTACCCAAGAGACATACTGTGAAGATTTCGTAGATGAAGTGCAAATAGCATCTATCAACATCACTACTAGAAGTAAAGGCCCAGTGATCAATCCAACAATAGCAGCACCTAAAGCAAGATATAATCAAATACCGAAGAGGCACATAACTGTCATTCCTCCCCAACCCAAGACAAACCCAGCAGTTGCTCCTACGGTGACTAAAGAACCAAACTCAGAAATAATCAAACAGCCATGAGTTTCTTCAAACAAAATAGAAAATCAATTGAAGATTTCAAAGGAATGTGACATGAGCTATGATATAATCAAGGATATTAAGAAAACAAAAGCAAACGTTTCCATTTTTTATATGTGTAGCTTACCGCAACAGAGGAAGAGATTGATGGAGGCCTTTGATCCACAAATGACTGCCTCAGTAGAAAACACTGATGAAAACCTAGAAATTAATGAAGCAAGTATAGGTGGAAAATCTGAGTCTCAAACCCTGCCTTTCCTTTTAACTTTCGATATTTTTAATTATAATGTGCATAATTGTTTGGTAGACTCAGGTGCTAGTTCGAATGTCATGCCTTTGTCAATTTGCAAAAGGATTAATGAACAGCCAATCCCATCCCCATCTCAAATCATTCAATTAGATAGAGCTACTGTCAAGGTTATTGGTGAACTGAAAGATGCTCTTATTAGATTGTCATTTGATCTTAGAGTATGTCAATTCATTGATATAATGGTGGTTGATATCCCTGAGGCATATGGTTTAATTTTGAGTAGGGACTGGTCTACGAAACTGAATGGCTATTTTGCAATGGATTGGTCTCATTTGTGGCTTCCCTATCAAAATAGGCAAAATCAGATCAAGATATTAAGAGAGCCACACATGAAACAAAATGTTACTCAGCTAGAGGAAAAAAATGAAGCTGTAGCTTTTTCGTCTTCAGTTTTAGGGAATTACTTCTTGGAAATCGAACCTGGGAATTACCAATCATAAGAGGTTAGCCATATTTCAGACAAACAGTCTGATCTCCTTCAGTTTTCACGGGCTGATGATATTGATTGTAACATAGTAGATTTAGTTACTAATTTAGACAGTAATGAAACTAACTTAGTTAAAGAAGAGAATATTTTCTGGACCCTTTACTTTGATGGCTCCAAGACTCAGGAAGGATCCGGATCCAGTTGCATTTTAATTGATCCTAATGGAAACAAGCATTTTTTATCTTGTAGATTAGAATTTGAGTGTACTAATAATACCGCAGAATACGAAGCTCTCATTCATGGGTTGAAGAAAGCCATTGGTCTTAATGTCAAGTTTTTGAAAGTCTTTGGTGATTCTAAAATTGTTGTTAGGCAAATAAGAAATACGATTCATTGTCTCCCACCACACTTAAAGGGTTATCAAGCTGAGGTTTGGGATCTGATTTCATGTTTTGATGCTTTCAATATTAATTTTGTTCCTAGATTGAAGAATGCTGCAGCTGATTTGTTAGCAACCTCTGCTTCCAGATTAGTCCCCACTAATAACAAATGTTCTATTGAATTAATTTTCAGGCCCTTTGTTCCAAATAACATCACAAATCTCAGGATATTTGATGATGATGATCAGATCATTGATTTCTTAACAAATGAAGATGTCTTCCAAGAGGATATAATAGATGAAGCGCAACATGATTCAGATTTACAAAATAAAGATACTGTGAGATGGAACTTCACGCCCAAAGGCGTAAGAACTCTTGAAGCATTATTTGATTTGCAAAGCAAGTTCAGGAAACCCGTGAATGCCAAAACCCACAGCTCGGCCACGCAACATGAGTTAATAAATCTGAGCATGGAAGCTGAACCGAAATATATTAATCTTGGTAAGTGTTGCACGCCGGGCGAGAGAAGTAGATTCATAAAATTGTTCCAGCAATATAAATATGTGTTTGCTTGGACCTATGACGATCTGAAAACATACGATACCCGCATCATTCAACACATAATACCAATGAAGGAAGGTGTCAAACCTTTTCAGCAACAGTTAAGAAGGATGCATCCGACACTCGAGCCTCTAATACAAACACAGTTAAAAAAATTGTTGGATGCCAAGATTATTTTTAAAGTCTGACATTCTGAATGGGTGGCTAATTTAGTTCCCATGTGGAAGAAATCGGGGGAGATCAGATTGTGTGTAGATTTCTGGAACTTAAACAGAGCTTCAAATAAAGACAACTACCCTGTGCCCCTAATGGAACAAATCTTGCAGATGGTGTCAGGATCAAAACTTTTCTCTCTACTAGATGGCTTCTCTGGTTACAACCAAGTGCTAGTAGTGGAAGAGGATCGACTCAAAACCACTTTTCGTACAAAGTGGGGAACCTTCGCATATCGAAGAATGCCTTTTGGCTTAATCAACACAGGAGCTAGTTTTCAGCGAGCCATGGACATTGCTTTCCGAGGATTGGGTGGTAAATGTGTTGTAGTCTACTTAGATGATGTGACATTTTTCTCAAAGAAAAGGGAAGACCATGTTTTTCACCTAAAGCAAATCTTTGATTGCTGCAGAAAGTATGGTATCTCTTTAAACCCTAAGAAAAGTGTTTTCACTGTTCTTGAGGGGAAACTTTTGGTTCATATCATTTCAAAGGAGGGAATATCGATAGATTAAGAGAGAGTACAAGCTATCGACAAGATTCCCATGCCCCACAGTAAAAAGTCTATGCAATCATTCATGGGCACCATAAATTTTGTTCGAAGGTTCGTACCTGATTTCGCTCAAATCGTTAAACCTTTAAAACAAATGGTCAATCAGAGTGTACAATTTAAGTGGACAGACTTGAAAAAGGTTGCATTCAAAGAAATTAAAGCTAATATAACCAAGGCACCTTCTTTAAGAAGTCTAGATTTCGATAAAGATTTTATAATGTACACTTTTGCTTCTGATAATTCTCTCGCAACTATGCTTACTCAAAATGAGGAATCAGGAGATGAATACCCAATCTATTTTATGAGCACTGGTCTGCAGGGAACTGAACTGAACTACCTCGTGGTAGATAAGCAAGCATATGTAGTTTTCAAAGTAGTAAAGCAGTTCAGGCCGTATATCCTAAAAAATAGAACTAAAGTCATAGTTCCTCATCCCACTGTCAGATATCTTTTCATTCAGAAATAATTGGGAGAAAGAAGAGGAAACTGGGTCACTGCACTTCAAGAGTATGACTTAGAATTCAAACCAACTACTATTATCAAAGGCCAAGGTCTATGCAAATTGCTCCTGAAAATCCAGCTGATGAAGAGCTAGATTGGAGGGATGAAGCCGAACTGAAAATGATTGATGTATGTCCAATTTTTACAACGCCAGAATCTTGGTACAGAGACCTAGTGCATTATCTACAGACAGGTTACTTGCCATAACACTAGAATCCGAAGCAAAGAAGAGCTCTCTGTCTCAAATCAATAGTATACCAAATCATTGAAGGAGTGCTCTTTAGGAAGAATTACGATGGCATTTTCCTCAGATGTTTGGAAAAAGCAGATGCGAGCAAAGTGGTCAAAGAATTACATGATGGCCCTACTGGGGGACATTACTCCAGAGATACTACAGCTCACAAAATTCTTAGAGATGGATACTATTGGCCCACTCTTTTCAAGGATGCTCACACCTATGCTAGAAATTGTGACGTATGCCAAAGAAGCACCGGAAAGTTACCAAAGGCAGCCAGACCCTTGCAGCCAGTTATTATCTCTGAACCATTCGAGCAATGTGGTATAGACATTATCGGTGAAATCAACCCCAATTCCTCGCTCCAGCACTGTTATATTCTAACGGCTACAGATTATTTTACAAGATGGGATGAAGCTATAAAATTAGTCACAACAGATCTAATGAACAAGTAAATCAATCACAACAGATGAACATAGAAAATATGGTGTAAAACTGTGCAAAACATGCTGCAGTGCTAAATATCCCAATGAGGGTGAATAATTACAATACAATCTAGTAACAATGACAGAGCAATTCGAATTGACTAAGGAGGTCATTCAAATCACTGAATGGAGTAGCTTGACTCCAACTAGGAGTCCTCATCATCAATCAGTGGTGGTCATCAATGCACAAGAACCAGTCATCCAGGTGTCAATCTGAGTCTAACTGAGTGTAACATGTGTAACTGAAGTGTGTAGCACTAATATAGAGAAGTGGGCTCAGTGGAGGGCGCATGGGAGGCTAACTGAAGTCAGAACAAGTCATCTAGTCAATCTGGAGGTCCAACAGAGTGAAACAGTCAGTTGGGAGTGAAACTAGCCTCAAATCAGGGAGAATCGGAGCTAACTGAGTGTAACTGAAGTGGAACTGCAATGGTAGGTGAAGAAGTGTGCCCTTCTCTGGCAGTAGGTGAGAAGTGGGTGCCTTCCTGACTAGGAGGGATAATGAACTGATGTAAGAAGCTCTCGGGTGCTAGAATAAGGTGGCTAAGGTGCTGGAGGCATCAGCCTGGTGACTGGGATGCATACAAAGTTCATGCAAACCCTAGAATTTGCATGCAAACCCTAATTGCATGCAAGATCCTGAAAAAAGATGATGTGGATATCCGAACAGCCCCCCTCAAGCTAGACTATGATGTGTATAACAAATAATGTAGGGCTATGGTTACTGAGACCAAAGGTCACCCCAATACAATAATAATCCAAACTAATAACAGTCAATAAACCGAGGAAATGGAGAAAACCTCATGAGAAAAATACCCCCCCTCAAAATAGACTGTAGCACACCAAAAGATTTAACTGCTCCAAAATCAAGTAGATATGTCTGGAGGTATCTTAATCTTGGGAGTAAATGGATCATGCTCCAAAAACATGTGCTTGAATTCTCCATCAATGGATGCAAGCGAGTGTGGAGACTTTATGAACTTGCTCTTCATACCGAAAATGGTGAGAACAAATCTGAAAATATGAGGATGATCCTGGAACCTGTGATTCGAACCAAGTGAGGTAGGGTAAGCTCCAATAAGATCAAATAGCTCTTGAAACTTGAACTTCTTATCAGTATAATTTAAATCAGCTCCAAGAATAGATAAATGGTTTCTTGAGATCTCCTTTGAACCAACAAGGGTGAGATCAAAACCAAAATCAACAAAAAATGCATGAGAATTGAACTCAAGCGAATGGTAGTGCTCTTCATCTTTATTAAAACTCTGAGAAACTTGGCAAATGATAGAACACAAGTCTATAGGAAGCATGCAATCAAGGAGGGCGAATGCTTCACCTCCAAAATCATATTTTACCTCTAAAACTTCAAATAGATAATTATTTTGCATGTCGGAAAACTCATGTGAAAGAGAGGATTCAAGAACCTCTTCAGAATCTAGAGTATGAGTTGGTTTATCTTGCTCAGAATTCAAAATAGAAGACATTGAGAGAGTAAGTTTTGAATCTACAGTTTCTTCTTCATCTTGAACAATTGTTTAGCCCAAGACATGATCAGAAAGAACACATAAGGAGATCTCACTGGGCTTGTTCTCCAAAAGGCTAGCATGATCCTCTTCTTCCTACTTTCCAAATTCTCTTTCAAGTTGGACCCATAGATCACTTGGATTTTCAGCGGTCTTACTGAGGTAGCACATACAAGGAGACATAGCAAGACATATTGCTCCAAAATCTCTATCACAATCATTGAGCCAATCATTCTCCTCTTCATCGGAATCAAAATCTCTTGTATTACCAATGCACATATCAAAAAGACATTGTCTCTTCAAGCATGCAATCATCTTTGGTTTCCATTCATCATAGTTGAATGGAGTAAGAAAATTTTGTGAAGAAGAAGCTTCCATCTTTGCAATAGCGAATGCAAATGGAGGAAGTAAGAAACCTACAAATCACAAGCAAACAAGAACCATTATGGAGCAATAGCTGCAACTGCAGAAAATTGCTACAAAGTGAGCAAAAATTGCTCAATCTTCATGTAGAACACCTGTAGAAGAGAGATCTTGTCCCTACCATGGCTCTGATACCATGTAAATTTAGTCACAGTAGATCTAATGAACAAGTAAATCAATCACAACAGATGAACATAGAAAATATGGTGTAAAACTGTGCAAAACATGCAGCAGTGCTAAATATCCCAATGAGGGTGAATAATTACAATACAATCTAGTAACAATGACAGAGCAATTCGAATTGACTAAGGAGGTCATTCGAATCATTGAATGGAGTAGCTTGACTCCAACTAGGAGTCCTCATCATCAATCAGTGGTGGTCATCAATGCACAAGAACCAGTCATCCAGGTGTCAATCTGAGTCTAACTGAGTGTAACATGTGTAACTGAAGTGTGTAGCACTGATATAGGGAAGTGGGCTCAGTGGAGGGTGCATGGGAGGCTAACTGAAGTCAGAAAAAGTCATCTAGTCAATCTGGAGGTCCAACAGAGTGAAACAGTCAGTCAGGAGTGAAACTAGCCTCAAATTAGGGAGAATCGGAGCTAACTGAGTGTAATTGAAGTGGAACTGCAGTGGTAGGTGAAGAAGTGCGCCCTTCTCTGGAAGTAGGTGAGAAGTGGGAACCTTCCTGACTAGGAGGGATAATGAACTGATGTAAGAAGCTCCCGGGTGCTAGAATAAGGTGGCTAAGGTGCTAGAGGTGTCAACCTGGTGACTGGGATGCATGCAAACCCTAGAATTTGCATGCAAACCCTAATTGCATGCAAGATCCTGAAAAAGATGATGTGGATATCCGAACAGAAGCTATACCGCTACGTAAAGTAAACGAAGATGCAGTTATCAATTTCCTGGAGGAACACATCATAACCAGGTTTGGGGTTCCAATTTTCCTAGTCTTTGATAATGCACCTTATTTTTTGTCAATAAAAATTAATGAATTCATGTATGAGAAAGGAATTAAAATGCATTATTCAGCCAATTACTATCCCCAAGGGAATGGATTAGCTGATTCTACCAATAAAAATCTCATCCGAATTCTTAAGAAAACTGTGATTGAAAACCAAAGAAGCTGGCACATAGCCCTCCTGAATGCTCTATGGGAAGATAGGGTCACTCCCAAGAATGACTTAGGCATTTCTCCTTTCACTCTGGTCTATGGTAAGGAATCCATTCTCCCTCCGAATATTTTACTTCCATCCTTACAGCTGTCCCAAGATTCCCAAGGTTCTAGCAATCAAACCCTCCAATCATGAATCGACACCTTGCTGAAACTTGAAGAATCACGACAAAAGGCCAAAGACCAATTCCAACATCACCAAGACATAGTCAAAAGATGGTTTGATAAGAAAAAATCTGGTAAGAGGAATTTCAAATTAGGTGACTTAGTTCTGAAATGGGACCACCAGTATGATGGTAGGGGAATGCACACGAAATTTCAACACTTATGGGTTGGACCTTACCAAATTTATGAAAAGCTTGGCCCGTCAACCTATAAATTGAAAGAACTACAAGGGGAGGAATTAAATCTTCCTTTCAATGACCTCGCCTTGAAACAATACTTTGCATGAGTCCTGGGTGGGCTCTTGTACATAAATAAAACACTATCTTTTCTGTTTTGCTTTGTTTCTTTTCTTTTGTTTTATTTTAATTGCTTTGATTATCCTTTAGTTTGCTAGTTAGCTTGATTTGTTTTCTTTTGTTTTGTTTGTGTCTCTTTTTTATTAAGTCCTTTGTTTAAATAAATCCAAGCTCAATTGTGGTGTAGCTGAATGAATGAGACTCTAGAAAAACTTAGAAAGATGGTCATAAAGAAGCTCACTGATAAAGGAAATACATATTTGTAGCTTTGCTTTCACTGATTGGTTTACTAGAATGCAGCGATCCTCTTTTCTGTTTGGTCAAAATAACCCCTGTCAAATAGCTAAGATCTAGCATTTCCTTCTAACTATCTTAGGGCCCCATTCACTCTAACATTAATAGTTGTCTCAAGAAGTTAACTATGGCGGACCCATGGAGAGGAAGCATGTATCACAGATAGATGGTATTTAAAATGATCCCATGCTGCAAGTAGAGCCAAAAGGCATATGTCAAAGAGTTTGGTTTCCAGAAATTCTCACCTCAATTAAAGCATGGCTGAGAAAATAAAAGAAACTTGTAAATCAAGGAAGTTGAAGGAAGCTGTTCAAATAAACCAGCCCAACAAAGTTCTTCTCCGTCCGTAAAGCATGAAATCAAATAAATCTTCTGCTCACACAAAAGGACATTTTGGATTGAAGAACTTATATCAAAAATTTGAAAGCAGGAGAAACTTATTTCTGGAAGACTCAAAGCGGCTAAAAGTCGTGAATTAAAGAAACACCCAAAAGGATGTAAAAAGCATGGGAATAAGGAACAAACGAATATGCCTGTGAGATATTGTCACGATCCTGTGGAGTCCTATACTAGTAAACTTCTGAAAGACAGAATTTTAAAATAAACCCCACACTTTGGCCCTTAGAGAGTTTTAAAGAAATTTGAGTCAAAGTTGCCTTTCCCTTTATCACCATTATGATAAGAGTGATCACTGCATTCTTCGAAGCTGAACTATAGAGACATTTGGTTGCACATGTAGTCAGCACTTTGTAAGTTTCCTGACCTTGAGATGAGTTTGATTCAGAGATCTATGTTCACCAGCGAATCGCCATTTGTTGTTGCCGCAACATCCCCCCCCTAGATTTTTGAAAATATCAAGGCCCCCTCCTTTTTTGCTTTTGAGAGGAAGTTTTCCTAAGAATATCTGAGCATCATAGTCTTTCTTACTTAGCTTTTCCCCTAAAGAAAGGTCTTTTACTCACCTTACTCGTTGAGTTCATTTTCTTTTTTGCCTAAGTAAAACTCAAGATCTTGAGCCGAAACGGCGGAAGTTCTGATCTAACTTTTCCGCAACAGTGGAAGGGTTAGTCCAAACTTTCCAAAACAGCGGAAGAAAAGGACCAAGTAAAGCCGCGGAGGAAGACTCATCTTAAGTTTACTAAAAAGCAAAACCTTTGACCAAGTGAGCCCACGGTGGAAGCAACTCACCAAGTTTCTCCGCAACAGGGGGAGAATTCGCCAAACTCTTCCACAAGCGATCGGAAATTTACGAATAAGTCATCTTTGCAGGAGGACTCGTCTATCTTTCCCGAAATAGCGAAGGTCTTCAAGTAACTCTTTTGCAAAAGTGGATAAACTCACTCAAGTTGGCCGATGCGTAGCATCATTCTTTCCTTTCGTGGAAATGTTCGGACAATTCTCCCACAATGGCGGGCAAGCTCAGCCTTTTTTTCTGCAGGAAACGGATACCTTAACCGAGTCTTTCCGATTTTTGGCGGTAGCATTTATTAAGAAAAAGGTCATTTTGACCCATCCGTATGCTGCTTTAAACCTCGTTTTAATGACTTGAAACCACCCTAATAATGGCTCGCACGTACCATTTTTATTTATATAGGGCATGAACCCCATTGGGTTTTCATTATTTCCATTGGTCAAGAGCGCTCATTCCGTTCCCATCCAAGTTTGCAAGAACCTGCTACAGGCTCACTGATTCCGCCATGGTATCAACGCCTACCTACCATCGTATTTCAACAAGTAAGTATCCTGTCAAGCCTCATGTACTAGATTGTGTGGTTAAGGTAAATTTTATGTGCATGGTTCTATTCTTTTTTCCTTATCCACGTCAAGTTGTGTAGTTTGACCACGGCCGAAGCAACCCATACTTTTTTCTTTTTTTTTCTTCGTTCAAACGCACCAAAGTCTTGCTCGTATGAATGTGGACACCTCGGGACCCTGAGCACCCATTAAGCCGTCAGTTTTGTAAATATCCAAACTAGGCCCGTCCACCCTTCAATGAAGAGCGTTGGTATTCTTACCCAACTGTGAAAGTTTACGCTATTTTGCACTTTGGAACGTAGTACTCAGAATCGCTTTGTGCTTACGGTTTGTCATTTTGAAATGCATGTCCTTTATTTTCATAAGTGCAATATAGCGCCCTACTGAAACATTTTAGTTTTGCATAGGGATTATGAAATAGCATATATAGATGTTTAAACTAGAAAAGAAGAACCATTTAAAGTTTGCAAATCAGTAGTGAAACGAATTTGAAGCTTTCAGTTGGCATTTTAGGCCTCAATAATATGAGTAGAATGCTAATCGTTGACATTGCGTCATATGCCCACAGGATTTTTCAAAAATGGCCAAAGGTGGCAAGAAAAATTCAAAGGCAACTGATGAAAGCACAAGAGTAGAAACTACATTCCAGGATACCAAGTGCACCACAGGCGTGCCTCCAGAAGTAAACTGGGGAGACGTATACTGTATGATAAGAGATCAGGACTTCCCTGAAGCTCTTCTTGAGGAAGAATATTTATATCAGAACATCAGAAACTCTTGTATATCCAAGGTAGCCACACATCCAGAGCCTTTCCCATGCTTGGAAGTAATTGGATGGATTTTGCAGCATGCGAACACCGAGATAAGAGTTATAGCAGACAACAAAGGAAAATCTTTTGCCTCATTTCACCCATCATATATCTCAACGGTTTACAAGCTCCCCAAATCCCAGCAGCGGCTTGATGATGCATGGCTGGAAGAGATCCAGATGGATAATCTAGAGATGGCTAGGAAGTTGTTAATTTTGGGCAAACAAATCAGAAAAAAGTATAGGGAGGAGTACGAGGTTCAGAATTTGAGGCCCCCTTTCAAACTGATCGCTCTCATGTTGAGCAGAATCTTCGGAAGACCCGATGGGACGATGTTCATGCTACAATGGGTTCCCATTATCCATTACGTAGCTTTCAAAGGGATAATTTTAAACTGGGTTGATATTCTCTCAGATATCCTGACATCAGCTATATGGCTGCCCAAGAAGGGTTAGTGGAGAGGAAGGCAGAATGTTATATGGCATCTTACTTGATAAATTGTATTGTGGTGAAATTCCCCTTTCCCAAGTTGGGATGCATATGGAACTCGGTGGATGTATCAGTGTTCGTCGCCTACAAAATCTTTTGAGCTCAAAATTACAAAAGGCATTACAAACTCATTTATGAGGAGTTCATTATGCCCCTATATGAGTTAATGTTTAACAAAGAACCCAACTGCCTATCTGAGAATGCTATGGAAGTTTTGGAGAAATATGGTGATTTCTATTTTTTTCCATAAGGTACCTACATAAGAATATACAGAGGCTCCAAAACCCCGTATATCCTACCTAGGTATGCTACGGATTATATAGTCCACAAGGAGGCAGTAAGACAAGTTTTCATTGATGGAATTAGTAGTACCTTGTATAAGTCCAAGAAGGCTACTTTACCACCATTAACTTTCTATTTTGGGGCCTAGAAGTTCTCAGGAATTGCAACTGTAGAAGATTTTGTCGTAGAGTTGAAAAGCTTTCATTTTGGGGAAAAGATTTTTCACAGAAATGATCGACAAGGAAAAGCTGCACAACATTGCAAAGAAATCTCCACTCCCTTTAAATATGCTAACTATTATGATCAAGAGGAGGAAGTATATAGAGGGGTTAGCAATATGACTGAGCTACATATTTGTCAACTTGGCAAACGAGGAGCCATCTCGAGCTCTAATGTTGTGGAGAAAATAGATCAGCAGCGAGAAAAGGATACCTTGGGGACTACTAAGACTCTCTTGAAAGAAGAACAAAGGCTCCAGGAACAATCTAAGAAAAAGTAGGAGAAAGCTAAGAAAAGAATTAACAAGGCAAAAGAGGATAAACTCTGAGAAGAAGAGACTTTAAGAGCCCAAGCAGCTGAAGCTGAAGCAAAGAGGATTCAAGAAGAAGAGAGGATCAGATTGGAAAGAAATGCGAAGCAAGAGAAAGAGGCACAAAGAAAAGAAGAAGAAGAAAAGAAATCCAAAGAGGATGCTGACCCCAAAAGCCCAAGCACATAAGACATGGATATGAACTCCCCCATAAGAAACCTTCCACTTGTCCTGTTTACACCATCCAAGAATAGTAAGGTGTCCCAATGGGATAAGTTCACTTATAAAAAAAAGAGGAAATCCATTATTAAAGAAAGGGTGACTAGGATGAAGACGCCTTTTCAACCAGATATCGTCACCAAGCATGAAACCACAATCATGCAAGGTACCGAACATGACCCCCAACTCATGTCATCTATTTATGTGTCTGCTGTTCTAGCAACTGCCGACAATGTCAACATACTAGGGGATAAATTGAGTCTAGAGAAAGAGAGAGCCCGTCAATTGCAGGAGGCATTAGTCAAAGAGAAAAATTATACAAATTTGATGATCGAAAAGAATGATGCTCTCACATCCCAAAACAAAGAATTAAATGAAGTGATTCAATAGCTGGAAGATGATAGGAGAGGTTTGGCAATGCAAGTAAGGGTGTTAGAGGCAGAAAAAGGAGAACTTGTAGATAAAAAATTGAAGCTTGAATCAGAGAAGTTTGACAATGTTCAGCAGATCGACGACCTGAAGGAACACATGGAAAAGTTGCAAGAAGGCAACGAATTGTTAGAACTGCAATTGGAACTGGCAAACAACAAAATGGGAGACATTAGCCCCTTCCACGAGCAAGCCTGTGAAATACTAAGAAGGACCTACGGCTTCCAAGAACTCCTATCAGAGGAAATATACAAACTAAAGGAAATAATGGCCAAGGTTAAGGAAATCAATGTCGAAGCCACCAGGTTCAGGAGGATGCATGCACGTATCCGTGGAGATATTAAGAAACACATTGAGTGGAGAGAAGGGAAATCAGGATTCGCGGCAACTTTTCCCCTTAAGTCTGTTGTCAAGTATAGAGTAGATGTGCACACCTTGGATTATTCTAAAGATTGCGGAGTAAAGTTGGCCACCATAACCCTAGATACTTATGAGCGGTGTAAGAATTTGTATTATAAAATACGAGCCACACAAGAAAGTTGTCAGATGGCCATACCCCAGAGGATAGAAGAATTCCCAGATAGAGCACAACGTTTATCTAAACTGAATGAGGGGTTCAAGGCAGAAAGCGAATATGAGCAGGAAGCTAGACATCTTGATTTCAAAATACCTGCACCAATTTATCAGCCAGGCTACTATTGATAAAAACTTCCTAGAAGAAAGTCTCCAAGCCACTATGGCAGAAATGATTATCCTAGCAGAAGAGCTTTCCAAGCAAGAAGTGTCTCTCAGATTTATGATCCCCCTGGTTGGAATCAATATTGTAAAGGAAGCGAATCAGTGGGGAAATTACATAGCAGAGGTAGATAGGGAACCGGTCATCAACCAAGCTTCGACCTCAGAGAGTGTTCCAGTTGCTGCAGTAGCGTTAGTTTTAGAGGAAACACTAGCAGTCTCAGAAGCGCCCAAGTCAACTAAGGAGCCAGCTTAGGGATACCTTGCATTCGCTAATGTCTGACTAATGAAAGCCAGCATGCCTCTTTGGTTTCTATTTTATGTGTATACCTTTGAATTATTAAAATGACTTGTGGGTTTTAAACCCCGTTCCTTTTTGTAAAGTTAATTGGGATATTTCTCCTTTTTTGTAATATCAGCACTACAAGACAAATTAGAGGAATATAAATGGTTAGGGTATAGGTGGCAGCTCCTAGCACATTTTGTAAATCTATATATAGCTGATTAAAAGGGAATAGAAAGGAATTTTTGCAGGTGAAAGGACATTTCTATCTTGTATGTGAACTATTTCTGCTACATGAATAAGAAAATCATTTTGGCCTGTGGAAGCTTGCACAACACTTTGCTTGGGATCGTGTTGGATAATTGCTGAACTATTTCTACATCTTTCATACATTTCCTGTGAGAGCTTTCCTGGCTATCGTGAATTAATTCCCTACTATGAAATGTTTCATTTCCTTTTCAAAATTTTTGTGTTAAATGGGTAATAGAATGTTTATCTTTATTGAATATATCTTGGATAATCTTTATTTCTGATGTAAATGCTTCTTTCCAATTTAACAGCTATCTGTGAAATTCTTGGGTGCGTTTCCAGTTTATTACTCATTCTTTAAATTTGCTCCTTATAAGGATAGGTTAATTTAGATTTAATTAGCTTAGAATAGATTTATCTAACGCATGCATTTAATTTAGGGCACATGCATATCATCTTAAACATAAAAAAATATAAACGGTGGATCGGGCCGCAACCGGTGCAAAACAAACAAATCTTTAAACCTTACTCGATAGCCGAAACCATTAACCAGATAGATTCCCTACACCAAACGGTGGGCAATCTAATTGGGATCGCTTATTGGGGAGAATCCCTTGCTGATTGATGCTGCGATATTCGAGGCATCAATAGGGTCTCCATTGGGAGGTTTGCAAGCTGGCCATATAACTTCCCTGCATGAATGCCCATTGCATAGACAATGAATTGGCTTGGTAATTGCATATTTGTACTTGCTTGAGCAAGCATGCATTGTGAACTAGCAATATATTGATTCTTCATTTGTGATAATATGTTTCAGGTTAAGGGAAACTAATCTCTAACAATTACCACCCACATATGCGGCCTGCCAACATGAGGCTATGTTGCCAATTCCTCCTTGGACCCTAACATGCGAAAACTAGTGGTCAAGAGCAGGGTGCGTTCTAAATTCAATGAGGTATTTTTAGCTGTTGCCATTGCCTTGATATGATTATTTTAGATGCAAGCTACTCATGCATCGATCATTAATATCTGTGTATGCATAAAAAACTGAGTTATAGCAGTGTGTATTTGCATATGACAAAAAGGGTAAAAACAATGTTTTCCTTGGCCTAGTCAAACTGATTTCTAGGTGTACTCGGTGTTTCTTTTCCAAGTCTTATTCATTTCTGAATCCTGGTATCTCAATAACATTGTTTTGTGTCTCCAAAAGTTTATTTTCCAAGTGTAATTCATTTATGAATCCTGATATCTCAATTGCATCTTTTTGTGTCTCTGAATGTTTCAGGCACATATAATGCTTGGCATGGTGTCTCCACAAATGGTATTGTCAATTTTCTCTTAAATTTAGTATTATCGACTATAGAATTTCTTTCAAATGGAGTATATAGTTCATAATAATTAATAATTTTTTTTTATGACACATTTGCTGGGGCTCAATTTCCACCCAGATTCTCTGAAAATCTGCACAAATTTCAAGATCAACACACAAAGGACTCCCTATTTGGCTCTCCAAAAATAGTCAAGAGCGAGGATGTTTCTGACCCTTTCCAACATCATTTCTTGTTGCCTTTTTCATCTTGTGTATGAGTGCTAGATTATGCTCCTCCTCGCATGCCATCATAAGAATATTGTATCATGGAATACCATCAAGAATTAGAAAGGAACTGCATGGCTTCATAGTCAACATTTCTCGTAAGTGGTGGACAGGATCAGATGCATTTAACACAAACTCATATTCAACCTGGGAAGCAAGCCTAGATGCAGGTTGGGCAGCACGGTCAGGCTCACTGTTACAACAATCTCAACCGCAAAACATTCCAATGCGGCTGTTAATGCAACCACCTCCAGTGCAGCCTTCATTCTAGGTTATCCAACCATTTCAATCTCAAGTGCCACAAATAGTATTGCATTCTCCACAATAGGCATCTCAAATTTTGTGTTTGACAGTACAAACTCCAATGCAATCTCTACACATTGCATAGCCTCAAGTTCCTCCTATCCATTCAGGTCAGCCTCAATGGATGGGATTTTTTTGTTTGGCTATTGTAAACAATAGTGGAGCCGATACACTAGCATTTACATCCCATTCATTTCTTGATGAATCACTTTCTCAGTGAATAGCCTAGGCATTTCGAGCTGTCTTTGCTATTACCCCAGCCCAGCCACTGCTTTGAAAATTATGGTGTAGAAGCCATAGCAACATCCTGCTCAAGGTGAGAATGTCAATGAACTGTAAGTCTGTAACATTTCTCTCCAGCTCCTACATCCCAGTTTGGACTACAATCATCTGGGTTGTCAATTGTTGGTGCTCTAAGGAAAAGATGCTCCAAATATTTCCGAGCCTCATCAACTTTTTTCTAAAGATGGAAATTTCTAAATCTGTCTTTTAAGTTCCTTCTAAGTGTATCCTCTTTCTATAGTTGGAGGGTTCCCTAGGTTTTCCATGATCTAGCATAGATTCCATGCTCTGATCTACTTTACTTTCATTTCCTATTTTCTGCTTTTTATAGGAAACTATTTGGTACTCCTTCTTTGTAATAAGATATTTGTATGCAGTAGTTCCATTGACCTACTATTTTGGTCATTAGTTGGAGATTAATAAAATTATATTATCTTATCTAACGTCATATCTAGACTTGGAATGACGACGATGTGGTATATATTCTGATTGTTCGGTGTGCAAGACGGGAGGCCGAGGGGTTGAGTTCAAAGAAAAGGAGTGTAGAGGTTGTTGGTAATGATGGTTGCAGTGGCGGTGAAGAAGCCATCAGAGACATAAATGTGAATGTGCTTACCTCATATTGCAGAAAGGTATGCAGTAATGATAGATCATGTATGGCAGAGTGGATGAGGCAGTTCACCATGATGTAGAGATCATAATATTTAGGGAAAAGTTCGGACTAGAAGCCGATATTCAAGAAGTGATCATGTGCAAAATCCTGCATCTTTTCCAACACAAGGAGTTGTGATGGTCATATAGATGCAAAACAAAGATGTTCCAAGTATCTAGGGGACTAAGTCCACGAGTGTTTGATATGTGTGAAAGTACTTCTGGTGAATCTGCTTGGTAGTTTGTAGAGCCATAGAATAAGATCCCATTGGGATTCCAAACAGTACACATGCATCCAGGAAAAAAACAGAGAAGTGTGCAAAAATAGATAAGAATGCGACAGCCAAATAGGTGGTAGAGGAGAGAGCATCTAAGTGAACACACTATGAGAGAAATATGTTAGGATGCCAAAAAAATAAAAATTGCTTGGAGTTACTGAAGGTATCTGCACAATTGCAATAGGAAGAATTACTTGGTTAATATAGAGAGCGAATCGGATATATAAAGTATTTGCTTGTTGTAGCTTGAGGGAATGGATCCCTATTAGATCAAGGTTGCAGAAGCCTATAGAGGGGACGGAGCCCTCTTGATTTGAACTGACAATTACACTAGCTTGCAAGATCTAGTCCCCATTGGATCCTTTTCTACAGAAGTCGGATATGGAGGGCACTGGGACCTCCTGCTTGCATTGGCTGTAGAAGTCAGGAACACAAACTCTAATACCAATTGATATAGAATGGGATAGAAAATTAACAAAAAAGAACTTGTATTTAGATATTCAAGCATCTGATTTACATAGAGCGGCCTTCTTCTTATAGGCTTGTTGGATACAAAATGAGGAAATGGTTATCCTTGACTATGTCTCCCTCTTTTATTTTAATATCATATTCTACTATTATTATTATCCACTAACTACGTTATGCTATTTATTATCATCCACTTCTTGGTGTCTAGATTTTTGTACCAAAATAAACAAGAGGAATGATGTTGTAACTTCAAATTTCAAACTAAGTCCTTTTTGTTTCCAGCATTAATGGTTTGTAACTTGGATATGATGTCACAATCAGACACCCCAAAAAATTGATAACCTCCAAAAGTGTGTTAATTTTGTCCACATATTTATGCTTGGTTTTGATGTACCTAATGCCATTTCACTTTTGAGTTTGGATGACCTGTATGTTGAGATGTTTATTTCATGCATACTAGATTCATCCCTGATAGTCTAAGAAAGTATTTACAGTTTTCATATAGTGCCATATCTCGTATTGTATACAATGGCAATGTTAAGAGGACAAGTTAACTAGGTAGCCAACAAAAGGGGTACACTTTAAGCCTTATTTTAAACTTGAATAACAGAGATCGATCTAGAAATGTCAAATTTCATAAGGTAGTTGACTTGTTCTTCTAGTAAATCAGGAGGGAAAACCTGTCCAAAGAAGTGTTAGGCCCAACTTATATACCCTTGCTTCCTTAGATTTTACAACAGATCTATATACATCACTCTATTATTATCTTCAGGTGGAAAAATTATTAACCTGTAAAAAATATCTTAGGTCTGGTTACAAATTCTGGAAAGAGGATATGTTGAAGGTTTGATGTATTTCTAACCCACTTCCACTTTTCTCTATAGAAGATTGCTCCAATGCTCGCATCTCATAGCAACTTGATGCTAATGAGGGTTCACTGTGTGATTTTTGGTCCATTTATACTATACACTGCTTGGTATTCTCAAGGAATAATTCCGTAGAAAGCATTTATACCATACCCCCTAGATCCCAAAACATGCTGAATTGAAGCCAAAATGAAAAATTGAATACTGGAATAGAAATTTGAATACTAGATTTTTCACAGAGACAGGTCATTCAACATTAGAAAAGGAAGAGGAAAGATTGACTATAAAATGAAAAAGATTGACATGATAGTTTGAAATCTGAATACAGACTTATCTACAAACACCATATTTATGTTTATCAAGACTCCCGTAAGTTGTCACAATGGTTCCATACCAGCAAAAAGAGGTTGATCAAGGAGAGTTTGAAACAAGTTGCAATATCATAAGATTTTTGAAGATGGTCATTGCTTCAGTAAATTTTTTGAAGGAATCCCATGTACACCATTCAAAGCAAGTTGTATCAAGGTTTGAGATACAGGTTTCAAGTCAAGATTGCAAACCTAAAAGGTATTTGGTGTCTCATGATATCTCAACTGAAGCACAAAGCAAGAGGGACCCATTTCCAGTCTATAAATTTTCTACCATTAAATCCTCGTGGATTCTGTAGCAACTTACATGGAGTCCACCTTCTCAGGGGACTCAAATGTCACAATTTTTAAACCACTAACATTTTTTGATTGTAGGATCAAGCTACAAATGAACTTTTTATTGCAGCTATTATATTTCTTCTACCCTTCCTCATATATCTACAAGCAGCAGGTTCATTCCATCATGATGATGTTGACTTGGTTTCGTTGGAAGTTTTCCTATACTTAATCAATTTCTACTAGTTGGTTAATCTATGATGTATGGAAGGGAAATAAACTCACATCGAGCATTTATTTTCATTAGTTCAATAATTCATTGATTAATGATCAGTATCACTTAATATTTAGTAATTACAAGCTTAACTAGAGATTTTAGATTACCAGTTAATCTCTTGTGGGATTTCAGATTCTATTCTTGTGATATTTCATTGTTTCAGATTTATCATTTCCCATAGGGTTGTATATGTATGAGTCCCAGTTAACTTTTAAAGTATTTAATTTCTAGTGAGAACCTAGAATTGAGAATTGTTGTAACTTTTGGACAGCTTTTGTCTGACCCATAATTGTTTTGGACCTCCTTTGTCTAGATCAGCAGCCCCGAGAAACCCATAATGTCCTTGGTTATTGAAAGAACCTTCAACTCAAAGTGTATGTGTGCATTTTAAACAGAATCATCACTCATTCTTGGTGAAGTAAACACAAATATCATGGCTTCATAGGATAAGCATGAACTTTACTTCACTCACGCTTGGTGAACTCAGAACTGTAATATCCTGTTACAATCATCTCTTGAACATTCTTATTGTCTTTTCTTATACTTAGAAATAATGCAATATGGGTGTTAATATTGCTCATATCCCTAATTATTAAAGGGTCCTACCTCAATAGTAGAGAGCCTACCTTACAAGCAGGAGGTTGGTTGTTCGATTCCTCCGTACCCTATTGATATTGCAATATTGGTATTTTTAATAAAATATATTTTATTATGATTTATTATGGCTATAGAGGGGGTTTCAAACCGTCTTTGTATGTGTCTATGAGGGGGGTTCTAAGCCAATTTCATATGTCACTACGAGGGGGGTTCTAAGCCACCTTCATATGTCACTACGAGGGGGGTTCGCAATTTCCCTTGTATGTTACAACGAGGGGGGTTTAGAACCACCCTTGTAGGTACCTACGAGGGGGGTTTCAAACCACCTCTGTAGGCCTCTACGAAAGGGGTTCCAAACCACCCCTATAGGCATCTACGAGGGGGGTTACAAACCGCCCCTATAGGAATCTACGAGGGGGGTTTTAAACTACTTCTATAGGCCTCTATGAGGGAGGTTCAAAACTGCCCCTATAAGCCTCTATGAGGGGGGTTCTAAGATTCCCCTATATGCCTCTACAAGGGGGGTTCTAAACCGCCCCTATAGGACTATATGAGGGGGGTTCACAAATTCCCCTATAGGACTCTACGAGGGGGGTTTGAAACTGCCCCTATAGTCCTCTACGAGGGGGGTTCCAAACATCCCCTGTAGGTTTGTATGAGGGGGCTTATGAGGGAGGTTCACAACCTCCCTTGTAGGTCTCTATGAAGGGGTTTCAAAACCTCCCCCGTAGGTCTCTATGAAGGGGTCTACTAGGGGTGTTTAAAACCACCTCTGTAGACCTCTATGAGGGGGGTCACAAATCGCCCCCAAAAGTCACTTTTGGGGGCAGTTCCAATCTCGTCAAAAACCGCCCTTAAAGGAAAAAAAATTTAACATCTGTTCCTTTAGGGGCAGTTTTTCCAAAACCACCCCCAAAGCCAAACCCCCCCCCCCACCCCGTAGGTCACTTTTGGGGGCGGAAAACAACCCCCCCTAAAGGCCAAAAATGTAGTAGTGTCTAGTTGAACAAAATAAAATATGTGGAAAAAATACTACACAAGTTTAATATGCAGGAATGTAAACCAGTAAAATTTCCTATTCCTATAGGTGTAAGATTATCTGCAAAACAGTGTCCTGAGACAGATAGAGAAAAAGAAGACATGTCCCATGTTCCTTATGCCAGTGCACTTGGAAGTTTAATGTATGCCATGGTATGCACTAGACCAAACATTGTCCATGCAATGGGATTTTTTAGTAGGTATATGTCAAAACCGGGAAATGATAATTGGATAGATGTGAAGAGGGTGTTCAAGTATTTGCGTGGAACAACAGATAGTGCAATCTATTACCAAGGAAGAACTGGAAAAGATAGAGTGTTGAATGTACATGGCTTTGTTGATGCTGACTAGGTTGGAGATTTGGATCGTAGAATATCTACAAGTGGGTATGTATTTAACATATTTGGAGGTACTATCAGTTGTATGAGTAAGAGATAGGATGTAGTGGAACTATCAACTACAGAAGCTGAATACATGGTAGCCACTCATGCAAGTAAAGAGGTCGTATGGTTGCAAATATTGTGTTTGAACATTGGGTTTGAAGAGCAAGCTGTAAAGTTAGATTGTGACAATTAGAGTGCCATATTCCTCGAAAAGAACCCTAATTATCACTCAAGAACGAAGCATATTGATGTGCAATTTCACTTTGTAAGAGACATGGTTGAAAGGAAGAAGGTGTCACTGGAGAAAGTCGAAACTTTGAAGAATGTTGCATATTCATTGACAAAATATGTGAGCATTGAGAAGTTCTCTTGGTGTAAAGGAGAAATGGGAATTCGTGCCTTGGATTATTGATCCAATAAAATATTGTACCCCTTATATGAAAAGAAAACAACAAGTAGGAGAAGTTTGAGTATATGTTATATTCTTTGCATGTGTGTGTGGGGGAGGGGTGCGCGTTTGACCGCACAGTGGTCAATCCCCTCCATCTAGTGCTCTACCTAGGAGTTAGGATGCAACAATGTCGTTTGATAATCACGACATGAGGGTATTCGCACCCCTGGATCCAGCAGAAGGATAGAGGTATGTTGAGTCGATGCGGGATGAATTCATGGAAGGATGGGACAATGTGTACAACATATCAAAAGACTATATCAATCCCACCGCTAACGGAGAACTGGGGTGGCAGAGTGGTAGCTCGGCATCATCAGAATCTAATGAAGCACTGGATAAATGGTATAATCAACTGCATGAAGTATCATTCCGGATATGCGCATGCATCACCCATTCGCTGATATGGGTTGTGACATAGGCCTGCGAACTACGGACATATGAAGGATTTCCCAACCTGATTGAATTCATCACCAAATTTTAATAAAGAGTTGTCGAACCATAGAGGTTGATGGAATTAGAGGAGGAACTAAATGATATGCCAGCGCGATGGTGGGCAACGCATAAGTCAACAATAACGAGCTAGACGATATGTCGACAACTCATGGAGATCAAATTCGGCACAACCGAAGGGTACCGTGGAAGGAAATACAATGGAAGGAGTGACCCAAGGGAGCACTTGGAGGAATGTCAAGGTGCATGGGGATCTAGACCACAGAAATAATGGGTCCATGTGTTCATCCTTACATTGGATGAGGTACCACGGAACTGGTACGTTGCGGCAGAACTGCAACACAGAATGATGACGTGGGAGGAGCTCACTATCTACTTTAGTCGGACTTTCAGCTTCTCGGATGAAACACCATTCATCCATAGCACACTACAGTTGATACGGGAGAAGTTTATTGAAGAAGTTCCGATGGAGAATTCCATGGGATCATAGTGAACCGCGACGCCAGTTATGTTGTTGGAATGTTACAATGTGACGGGAGGACCGTATGACGAGGATGATCCATGAGCCACTTATATCCCATCGTCAGAAGGAATCCGGAATGTCAAATCACTCAAGATACCTTTCAACAAATTTCAGCAGCCATTTCGCCTCAAGAAATTTAATATTGGGTCGGAGGAAAACCCCAAGTTCACAAGCATAGGATATTATTGGGATGATGCAGCCATCACAAAAGTCAGAGATGTACTACATGAATTTCAAGATCTGTTCCCAACAAAATTTTTGGAAATGAAAGGCATTTTCGGGGAACTAGGAGAGATGAAGATCGCACTGAATCCTAACGTGAAGCCAATGAAGCAGCGACCGTATCGGTTGAATCCCAGGTACAAGAGTGAGAGAAAGCCGACATAAAGAGAAATATTAATGAATAAGAGTTGACTACGGCCCTATCGGGATAGTGCGACAGAAGTTTAAAAAAAATCGCAGAATATAGAAGAAGCGATGAGTTTTAACATCTGTCGACGAAATAATTACAGACTACAAAAGAAGTGGCAAGGTTCGGCGTCTGTCGATGGCTTCCACGACGCGAAAGGGTCAAATCCAGTCATAAATAAAATAGTTAAGCCACGACGGACGACGATGAAAATGAATAACGATACAATTAATGCCCTATGCATGCAAAGGATTTGGTAAATCAGTTCTAGATTTGGTAATGATTGTCCAAAATTGGTAAGATGGACAGGACGTGGAAAATCAAAACTATAAATGCAAGGAAAGGGGACAGTTTGATGCACTATGTGCTAAGCAAGAACCTGCACAGTGGCGCATGGCAGTTTACATTTTGAGCACAAGCATCGAAGAAATCCCGCAGACACTACCAATAATGCAGGAGCAACTAGAGGTCGTGTCTGGAATATCGTTTAGAAAGAATAAGAGTTCCAACCGGCCTACAGACACCGACCGGAAGCCGAAGAGGGGGACCCAAAACTCAGCATGACTAGCAGAAGGAGAAGCAGGAACTCTGAGCACCTCCCAAAAGGAAACAACATCGCGAGGAGGGAACCCTGGCTCAACAATACCAGGGTATGTACCGCCAAGCAAGGAAGGGACACGAGCGATTCGGGTGAGTGAGAACGCAAGATATGTAATCAAGATTCCGCCGATACTAAAAGGGGTTCCTCACACTGGAAACATTGTAGAGAAATTGAAAAAACTACAATATAGCGACCATGACCTCATGAACTACCCATAATGCATAGAAGCCACATACATTAATGTTTTGCATGGAGAAAGAGGCCGAATACAAAGGAACCGACGAAGTGGGCATTGGGATTGGAGTAATCAGGATTATTGGGCCTCACCTAAATACCGCACTTTAGCAGAACGATGCAGGTGAATGCGTACATAAAGCAATTACTTTCCTGTTTCCATGGAGGATACCTATGGCTGCATGAAAAGATTCCAGTCACAGTCGACCTGATTTCAAGAATCACCGGACTACACAAGGCTGGGGAATACCCTACCCAATTCTTTCAGGGAAGGACAATGACAAGAAGCTCACTGTGAGGATGAAGAAGAAGTATTGAGTAGAGAAAAACTCTAGAGGATACCTAATCGACACAATTACTGACCAAGTTGTCAGGGTTGCAGCGAAGATACTAGCACGTTAAATCAGTTGATAGAGGACGTTGTTGAAGCATAGGAGAAGGGGAAGCCATTCAAATACTCGTGGCTCTTGATGTTGGTCGCACTAGTAGGATGGAGAGAGCCAATGCAGTATCAAGTCATGGAAACAGTAGAGGCCAGGATATGAGAAGGTGCACAGTACCAAAACTTGTGGGAGACAACTGATAAATGATGACAAGCATTCAACATTGTGCAATTCTACCTATTCCTAGACATGATGCAGATGGATGCGCAAGCAATACCACGGATAACCGAGCAAGCAACAAGGAAGTATCAATCGATCGCAAGGCTATCGGTTGAATCCAAAACAATTTACATTCAAGCATGAGAAGATAAGTAGAGGCAGTGGCTTCCAACACAGTACAAGCTCACCAAGGAGGAATTGGATGCCATCATTAAAGGATGGCCAATGGAATGGAAAATTATAGTAGCATAGCAGGATCTATTGGATCTGGAGAAGGGGAAATCGAAAACTGGACCAAAGCCATTAGAGGAAGATAAGTACTCAGTCAGTCGACAAGAGGGTGTAGGAGAAGGATATCCTGTAGAAGAGAAGTCATAGACACTCAGTCATGATGGAGCCTCATTGGCCACCCCAACGGATTCAGAACTAGAGGCACAGCGTAAATAAATGAGAACAAAGCATAGGATGGATCATGGTGAAGGAAGCACAAGTGGTGGTCTTCATGAGGAGCACGTTAACATGCTCTTGGAGAAAATAACAGTGGTCACAGAAGAAAAACGTGCAAAAGTTACACAGCATGCAAAGGAATATTTTCACCAGGTAAACCAATCACTATCAACACTAACTAACGCAATGGTAGAGACAAGGTTACTGCACGGGGAAGTCCCACCCAGTCTATCGACAAGGAGGGTTGAGATAGAGATCGACACAAACCCGAGGTTAGTACAAATTCTGTCGAATGCAATGATGACAGGCGATGAAGACTTGGACAGGGAATTAAGAAAGAAAGATTCAATCACAGTAGATTTAATATACTGTCGATATTATCACTGCATCCAATTCAAACTACAACAAGTGCATAATCTAGCGACCGCGAGGCCGCAATGCATGAATAGATGGTAAGATATAAGGAGCAGGCATGGAATAACGAGACGGAGGCACGCCATCTCCAAGAAGAGAAATCCCAAACCTTGGCTGAAAAAGAAAAAGCTATGGATCAGGATAGAGAGCGATTGGAGAAGGCAATATCCAAGGCATGCGAGGAAGCCCCTCAAATTGATCAGGATATACTATCGGAAGTGAAATTCATCTTGTTAGGTGTAGTTATCACTGATCTGTGGAAGGAAAATGAAGCATTGCACGCAAGGGAAGTACCAGGCACGCCACCAGAATAGATCCAGAATCGTCAGGATGCAATAGAAGAGGCTGCGATGGAGATCACACGGATGGAAAAGGAAACCCAAAAAATTGTTGAAGAAGTTACCGAGTTTTGGGGAAGTTTGTTACAATATGAGCAGTTGCACCAGATGAACACGGAACTCACCGAGGTAGAGACACAACTAGAATTGCTGAGGGGATCACTTAAGTTGATGCCCCTACTCACACAGATGACAAAGGCCATGGATCTGAAGGAACTCTAGCATCGAGTGAATAAGGAAAGGTAAAGGCAATAGAGGAGAACAATGCACCTAGATGAATTACAAACAAAGGAAGAACAGTTGGCCATGTAGGAAATGGCAGGTATGGCACAAGTAAAGCTGGACCTGGAAAAGGTGCAATAGATGAATGGAAAGCACCCAATGGAACAACAGGTAGAAGATTATGTTGAACTCAAAGTATTGGCGAAAGAAGTTGTTGACCAGATTAGAGTTGCATACGATGATTTCAAGTCCCAACTAAACGCACCAGAGGTTTCCAGCTGAGGTGGATCGAGGGTGAGCCACAAGTTTTTGTTGGGGGCTTGTTCGCAAAAGGTTAGAGCACATGAAGTGCGGAAGCCGACAGTGACAGAAGGGTCACCAGCAAAAGAAAGGACCATTTGTGAAGGATAAGAAGCCGACGAAAGTGGAAGTTTTGGTCAAAGTTAGTTAGATTTGGTCACGTGGACCATTTTGTAACACCTTAGTTGTCTATAAATAGATCCACATTTGTAAGCCTAATGGAATCAAAGAATAGCATTGATTGTAGATGGAGATATATATCTTTTATGTATTTTCTGCTTTCGGCAAGTTTTTCCCTGTATATGAACTTGCATTAAGTCGCTTGGAACTGTTCCTGTGAAGGTTGTACTGCAGATTTTGAGATGATTTAATGCATGAGGATGTTCGATTATGTTTATGTCACTATGTTATGAATGGTGAATATTCTCTAAATGATGTGAGGTGTTTAAGGTTTTGTTGCTCTGTTGATTAATATGTGATATGTGAATGTCGTTTACATGGTGTTGATGCAGATGTTAAGTATATGTGTGATTTGGTAGTATAATGTGCAGGCATATCTCTGGTTTCAGTAGTGATTGAGTAAGAATTAGCACATGTTCTCTCCCTACTATGGAAACTTGGTTCCTGCATCCCCCTTGAACATCTTGGGTGAGACCTCACTCGCCTTGCGGGTGTTTCTAGAAAGGTTTAAACCTTTTTGGGCCGATGCTTAAGGGTTTTTGGTTGGTGTTTGTTGACAACAATGCGAAGTGAACCCCTATTGACAGAACGATGTCAACAAATGGTTCTGTTGTCGGGACCATAGTGTGAAGAGAAAAACAGACGACATGTTGTGGCATCCGACGAAACTGGAGATCAAGGATTGGTTCGATAAGAAGGCACGAGAGTTTGCTGAAGAAGAGAATCGCCAACTCGGATGGTCGACGATTGAGTGGTTGAATAAATACATATACTCTGACGTCCACGAGATATTTTTCTGCAAATTTCCAATATCAATGCATGAGTGGTTGGCACAATTGACATTCCAGAAGAAGAATTTCCAAGGTGGTGAACCTGAACACTAGACACCTAAATTGATCAAGCAATTGAAGCGAGTGAATAATAAGGCATCTAGAGTTGTCGATGTGTGGGTGGACAATATTCTGGAAGGATATATTACTGAATTGATCATTGACATGATCAATTCATATAGAGACGCAGAGATGAAGTTTTTCAAGGGACCCCGTGGAAGATTTATACTATCACTAAAAGTGTGGATTAAGATGCTCATCTGCAAAAAGGGTATACTGACGATGAACTCTGACGAGTAAATCCCGGTGTGCGGATATTGCAGGTACTGCATGAATGCGGGTTTGGTAGAAGGATGTGGGGTAGATGGACATGAGTGACGACGAGTTACTAAGGGAACCTGAGGAATCTTGTGGTACCCTGTGAAGTGGGGTGAGGTTCCGGTAGCCAGAGAAGAAGAGGAGGACTTAGGTTGAGAGAGAGTCTCGTGAGGTGACCGGAATGGAGAACTGCAAAACGGGATCACACAGGATGAAGCAACCCTACTGCGACAAAGGAAGCAACCAGGCTACCCCTGAAGCCGAGGGACAGACCCAAATTTACAACATATCCACAACCCCGCGCACCATGCCAAATTTCGGAGGAAGGAACATAACTTCATCGCAGTGTTGTCCGAAGTGTTAGGACAGTGGTAAAAGTAGCAAGCCAGTAAATAATAATAGGAGATCAAGGATGGTAAGAGACGACGTGAAAATGCCAATTTTCCATGGTTACAGGGACGAGGATCCGAAACAGTATTGTTTTTTGTATGAAGTAGTATGGACAGTGAAACAGGTCCAGGATGATGACATCAAGAAGGGATAGCTGGTGACACCTTTAGGGTTCGTGCGCTAGATTGGTTTATGAAAGGCATATAGGTGCCTTCAAGAAATCTAGAGAAAACAATGCTGCAGATCAGGGCAGGACTAATTGATGAATTCAGAAAACCAAAATCTAAGTCGCAATACATCATGGAACTGAAGGAAATTAAGCAGTTTCTGAATGAATCAGTGCGGGAATTTGATTAAAGATATAAAAATTTGCTGGAGAAAGTTAGCTTCGGGATGAGCGATGTACAACAAAAAGAGTGGTTCATTGCAGGACTAGCACCACAAATTTGTGGGCCACTGATGCAGCAGAAAATCACATCCTAGTCGGAAGCACTGGAAATTGCAATGAAATTGGAGGCTTCACCAGTTGGCAAAGCAAGAGTAGGCATAAATCACATTCAAGCACAACTAGCAAATTTGACGCTACAGCTCCAAGACGCGAAGAAGGGAAAAGAGGTGCGAGAGGAGACATGGTGCACCCATTGCAAATCGGAAGGACACCACAAGGACTAGTGCCCATATTTCTATGAGTATTTACAATTTGGGGCATTGAATCCGCTTAGACAGGTGGGAATACCATGGTGCCGGATTTTTCAAACGAGAGGACATCGACAAGAAGAATGTATATATTTGCAGAAAATGGTGTCGAATCCAGTCAACTTGTTCTGCAAGTTCTATCGATCAGTTGGACACGAAGAGAAGGATTGTAGGGCGTATGAATTGCTCTAGGAAAGAACTGCATATATATATTTTATGAAGGGGGAGGATAAACCCTCGACGTAGCAGCAACCGCAATACATCCAGCAGCAACCGCAGTACAGTCAGCAGCAGTATCCCTACAATCAACAGTATAACCAACCGCAGCTCCATTATAATCAGCCGTAGCGAATTTACAGTCAAGCCCAGTCGTAGTACGATCAACCGCAGTATCAGACTACGTAGTACAACCAACAACCATATGGCCAACTGTGAGGAGGATTCTGCGGAGTTCGGGGCAGAGGGGCTAGTCGGGGTCGAGGGCGAGTAGTGTTCTAGAATTGTGGTCAAGTTGGACACTATTAAAGAGATTGTCCGAGTCCAATTCCGCAGTGTACATATTGTAGCACACCGAATCATAGTATTGAGGACTTCCCCCAGCTGATTGTGAAGTGGAAAAATAAAAATCCACCTCGGCCTCAACCGAATCCGAATCAGGGACAAAATCCCCCTCCAAATGTACATAATATTTCGGCAGAAATAAGGGGTCGACTAGTGAATGTTGTGGTAGTGACTAGAGGAGGGGCTACGATAGGAGAAGACAGACCATAGTCGAGTGTCCGAACAATAGCAAGAAATTAGGTCAGATTCGATGTAGAAACAGAAAAAAAGGGATCTTCTTGGAAGCACAAGACACAATGAGACAGATGAGGTAGCCACCGGTTGGCGAAAAAGAACCCACTTATGAGATGCCACCGACATTCGACATGAAAAACTCACAGAAGAAGATCAATGCTTTGAGGGCCTTCTTAGAAAGTTACTTGGAATTAGAGAAAGACCAAGATGCGCTAGCAAAGATAGCTAGCCTCTTACGCCGACAGGAGGATGGACGACAGATCCGAACAGTTAATCGGCTACATGAAAAGAAGACAGGAAGGGAGATGAGGATGAACGCGCAGATTGGTGCATTCCATGTCGAATCCATTATTCTGGATTTGGGGTCGGACGTGAATATCTTGACAAAACAGATGTGGGAGACGATGGGGAAGCCACAGCTAGTATGGTCCCTAGTATAGCTTCGACTGGAGAACCAGAGAAAGGTCACGCCCATTGGCCGACTATGTCACATCCCAGTCGAGATATAGGGACTCGAGACCTATATTAATTTTTATGTGATGGAAATAGTCGATAACACGAGCCCCTATCTGGTGTTGTTGGGGATAGATTGGTCAATGGAGAACCAGGCCATGATCAACTTCCGGAAACAAATAATGTCATTTGAGAATTGCGACATGAGGGTATTCACACCCCTGGATCCAATAGAAGGACAAAGGTATGTTGAGTCAATGTTGGATGAATTCACGGAAGGATGGGACAATGTGTACAACATATCAAAAGACTATATCAATCCCACTACCGACGAAGAACTGGGGTGGCTAAGTGGTAGCTTGGCATCGTCAGATTTTGATGAAGCACTAGAGAACTAGAATAATCGATTGCCTGAAGTATCATTGCGGAGATGCGCACGCATCACCTAGTCACTGAGATGTGTGGCGATAGAGGCCTACGAAATACCGACATATGAAGGACTGTCCAACCTGAATGAATTCATCACCAAATTTGAAGAAAGAGTCATCGAACCATAGAGGTTGATCGCATTAGAGGAGGCACTGAAGGCTACACTAGTGCAATGATCAGCAATGCACAAGCCGACAATAACGAGTTGGCCGATATGTCAAAAACTCATGGAGATCAGGTTCGGCAAAACCAAAGGGTATCGTGGATGGAAATACAATGGAAGGAGTGACCCAAGGGAGCACTTGGAGGAATTTCAAGGCGCATGGGGAGCGATACCATAGAAAGAATGGGTCCATGCGTTCAGCCATACATTAGATGAGGTACCACAGAACTGGTACATCGCAACAAAACTGAGACACAGAACGGTGACGTGGGATGAGCTCAATATCAACTTTAGTCAGACTTTCAACTTCTTGGATGAAAACCCATTCATCCATAACACACTGCAGGTGATACGGGAGAATGTGCTTGAATTCATTCCGATGGAGAATCCCATGGGATTACAGTGGACCGTGACATTGGAGATGTTGTTGGAATGTTACAACGTGACAGGAGGACCGGATGACGAGGATGATCCACGAGCCACTTATATCCCATAGTCAAAAGGAAGCCGGAATGTCGATTCACCCGAGATACCTTTCAACAAATTTCAGCATTTGTTGAGCCTCAAGAAATTTAATATTGGGTCGGAGGAAAACCCCAAGTTTGCAAGCACAGGATATTATTGGAATGATGTGACCATTGCAAAAGTCACAAATCTACTACATGAATTTCAAGATCTGTTCCCAACAAAATTTTTGGAAATGAAAGGAATTTCTGGGGAACTAGGCGAGATGAAGATCCCACTGAAGCTTGACGCGAAGCCAGTGAAGCAGCGACTGTATCAGTTGAATCCCAGGTACAAGGAGCGAGATAAATCTGACATAGAGTGAAATATTGATGAACCAGAGTTGGTTATGGCCCTATCGAGATAGCGTGACATAAGTAAAAAAAAAATTGCAGAATACAGAAGAAGCGATGAGGTTCAACATCTGTCGATGAAATAATCATAGACTACAAAAGAAGCGGCAAGGTTCAACGTCTGTTGATGGCTTCCACGACGCGAAAGGGTCAAATCCAGTCATAAATGAAACAGTTAAGCCATGATGGATGATGGCGAAAATGAATAACGGTACAATTAATACTTGAATCATGCAGAGGATTTGGTAATGATTGTCCAAAATCGATAAGATGGACAGGACGCGGAAAATAAAAACTATAAATGCAGAGCAAGGGGATGGTTCGACGCACTGTGTGTTAAGCAATAAACTGCACGGTGGTGCATGGAAGTTTACATTTTGAGCACAAGCACCGAAGAACACCCGCACCAATCATGCAGGAGAAACTAAAGATCGTGTTTGGAATATCGTTTAGAAAGAAGCGGAGTGCCAACCGGCCAGAAGCTGAAGAGTGGGACTCGGAACTTAGCACAACTAGCAGAAGGAGAAGTAGGTACTTCGGGAACTTCCCAAAAGGAAACAACATCACGAGGAGGGAACCCTGTCCCAACAATACCAGGGTATGTACTACCAAGCAAGGAAGGGACACCGGCGATTCGGGTGACTAAGAACGCAATATATGTAATCAATATGTCACTGATACCGAAAGGGGTTCCTCATGCTGGAAAAAATGTAGAGAACTTGCAAAAACTATGTCAATATAGCGACCATGACCTCATGAACTACCTAGAATGCACAAAATCCACATACATTGATGTTTGCATGGAGAAGGAGGCCTGATCACAAAGGAACCAGCGAAGTGGGCATTGGGATTGGAGCAATCAGGAATACTGGGCCTCACCCAAATACTGCACTTTTGGAGAATGGTGCAGGTGAATGCATGCGTAAATCAATTACTCTCCCGTTTCCAGGGAGGATACCTATGGCTGCATGAAAAGATTCCGGTCACAATCGACCTGATTTCAAGAATCATCGAACTACCCAAGGCTGGGGATGACCCTTCCCAATTCTTTCAGGGGAAGGACAACGACAAGAAGCTTGATGTGAGGCTGAAGATGAAGTATGGAGTAGAGAAAAACTCCAAAGGATACCTAATCGGAACAATTAAGGACCAAGCTGTCAGGGTTGCAATGAAGATACTAGCATTCAAGTTGGTGCGGAAGAACATACCGAAATAATGTACATCTGGCATCATCTCCTCCGTAGAACAATGTGTCGCTAGAGTAGAGATGAACTGGTCACAATTCCTGCTAAATTAGTTGATAGAGGACGTCATTGAAGCACAGGAGAAGGGGAAGGGATTCAGATATTCGTGGCTCTTGATGCTGGTCACACTAGTAGGATGGAGGGAGCCAATGCACTATCAAGGCATGGAAACAGTAGAGGCCAGGATACAAGAAGGTGCGCGGTACCAAAACTTGTGGGCGACAATTGATAAAGAATGGAAATAATTCAACATTGTGCAATTCTACCTATTCCTAGCCATGATGTGGATGGATTTGCAAGAAATACCACAGATAAACAATCAAGTAGCAAGGAAGTATCAATCGATCGCAAGGCTTTCGGTTGAATCCCAAACAATTTACATTCAAGCATGGGAAGATAAGCAGAGGTAGTGGATTCCAACACAGTACAAGATTACCGAGGAGGAATTAGATGCCATCATTGAAGGATGGACAACATAATGGAAAATACCAGTAGTAGAGCAGGATCTATTGGATCTGGAGAAGGGGAAATCGACAACTAGACCAAATCCATCAGAGGAAGATAAGAACTCGGTCAGTCAACAAGAGGGAATAGGAGAAGGCAATCTTGTGGAAGAGCAGTCGTATACACTCAGTCATGATGGAGCCTCATCGGCCACCCCGACGGATTCAGAACTAGAGGCACAACATGAAGAAATGAGAACAAATCATAGGATAGACAGTGGTGAAGGAAGCACAAGTGGTGGTCTTTTTGAGGAGCAAGTTAACAGGCTCCTAGAGAAAATAACAGCGGTCGCAGAAGGAAACTGCGGAAAAGTAACACAACATGCAATGAAATATTTTCACCAAGTAAATCAATTACTATCAAAACTAACTAACGCAGTGGTAGAGACAAGGGTACCGCACAGGGAATTCCCACCCAATCTATTGACAAGGAGGGTTGAGGTAGAGATCGGCACAAACCCTAGGTTAGTACAAATTCTGCCAAATGCAATGACGACAGGCGATGAAGACTTGGAAAGGGAATTAAGAAAGAATTATTCACTCACAATAGATTTCAATATACTGTTGATACTATCACTGCATCGAATTCAAACCGTAGCAAGTGCAAAAGCTAGCAAGTGCGAGGCCGCAATGCATGACCATATGGTAAGGTATAAGAAGCAGGCATGGAACAGTGAGATGGAGGCACACCATCTCCAGGAAGAGAAATCCCAAACCTTGGCTGAAAAATCAAAAGCTATGGAGGATAGAGAGCGGTTGGAGAAGGTGATATCCAAGGCATGTGAGGAAGCCCCTGAAGTTGATCGAGATGTACTACCGGAAGCGAAATTCATCTTGTTAGGTGTAGTTATCCCTGATCTGCGGAAGGAAAATGAAGCATTGAATGCAAGGGAAGTACCAGGAACGCCACCAGAACATATCCAGAATCTCCAGGATGAGATAGAAGAGGCTGCGACGGAGACCGCAGGGATGGAAAAGGTAGCCCAAAAAATTGTTGAAGAAGTTACCGAGTTTTGGGGAATTTTGGTACAAGATGAGCAGTTGCACCAAATGAACACACAACTCACCGAGGCAGAGATACAGCTGGAATCTCTAAGGGGATCGCTTAAGGTGATGCCCCTACTGACATAGATGAAAAAGGCCACAAAGATGAAGGAACTCTAGCATCGAGTGAATAAGGCAAGGGCAAGGAAATAGAAGAGAACAACGCACCTAGATGAATTACAAACAAAGGCAGAAAAGTTGGCCATGAAGGAAATGGTAGGAATGGCATAGGTCAAGATGGACCTGGAAAAGGTGCAACAGATGAATGGCGAGCACCCAATGGAACAATAGGTAGAATATTGTGCAGAACTCAAAGTATCGACAAAAGAAGTTGTCGACCAGATTATATTTGCATACGATGGTTTCAAGTCCCAAGTAAACGCACCAGAGGTGTCCAGCTGAGGTGGCTCAAGGGCGAGCCACAAGTTTGTGTTGGGGGCCTATTGGCACGGGGCTAGAGTGCATGAAGTGCGGAAGCCGACAGCGATAGAAGGGTCATCAACAGAATAAAGGACCATTCATGAAGGATAAGAAACCGACGAAAGTGCAAGTTTTGGTCAAAGTTAGTTAGATTTTGTCATGTGGACCATTTTCTAACCACCTTAGTTGTCTATAAATAGATCCACATTTGTAATCCTAAGGGCATCGAAGAATAGCATTGATTGTAGATGGAGATATATAACTTTAATGTATTTTCTTCTTTCAGCAAGTTTTTCCATGTATATGAACTCGCGTTAAGTCACTTGGAACTGTTCCTGTGAAGGTTGTACCGCAGATTTTGAGATGAGTTAATGCTTGCAGATGTTCGATTACGTTTCTGTCATTGTGTTATGAATGGTGAATATTATCTAAATTTTGCGATGTGTTTAAGGTTTTGTCACTCTATTGTTTAATATGTCATATGCGAATGTCGTTTACATGGTGTTGATGCGAATGTTAAGTATATGTGTGATTTGGTAGTATAATGTGAAGGCAGATCTCTGGTTTTTGTAGTGATTGAGTAAGAATTAGCACATGTTGTCTCCCTACTATGGAAACTTGGTTCCTGCAGCCCCTTTGAACATCTCGGGTGAGACCTCACTCACCTTGAGGGTGTTGTTGGAAAGGGTAAAACCTTTCCGGGCTGATGCTTAAGGATGTCTGGTTGGTGTTTGTTGATAGCAGTGCAAAGTGAACCCCTATCGACATAATTGTTTCAACATATCTCATATCTTGTTTTCAACCTTATTATTGCCTCAACCTTACCTGATCCCTCGGAATATAGGTGCACACCTTATATACACTCATTTTCTCCACTATATTATAGCATTCTTTATTCCTTTTCAAGCTTTTAATGAAAAAGACAAAAAACATAGAAAAATATAAAATCCAAAAAGTGAAAAAGATAATACATTTGTATTTCATCATGAAGAGAAATGACAAGAGTTCTTTCATGTCACCCTTGAACACAACACATAGTTGTGTCAGTCTTTGTTCATTAGGTTTATAAACATTTGTATTAGGAAACTATACCATGATTCTAAGTTATACTCCACTAATGGGTTATCCTTCACGTCAATATGGGGATTCCTCAATGCATTTGGTGTTGATGGATTTCTTTGAGTTTGGTTACCCGATTCTTATGTTGTCAGGTGAAATTATGTGTCATGTTCAATGTTCAATGAAAGCTTAAATTATGTTGGCCATTCCTCAAATATTCATGAACAATCATGTCGCCCTTCATTGTGTTAGTATACATTGATGGATCATTTTATCTCTACCAAGACATATCAAAACTTTGATATTTGTTTTGTGTCAAATTATGTGGGATTCCTTAATTCCCTCCTTCCAGTGGACCTATTCCTATTGAAGACAAATAATTATCTAGGAAGTGGTTCTAGGATCCATGATATTACCTTGGAACCTGCAGTCATTAGTGGCATGTATCCTCATAAATGAAAGTGATTATACATCAATAAATCCTGATCGTTTGATTTTACAAGTGTTTGACCACAAATCCTTTATTCACACTTGTTAGATTGTGCACAGTACCTTGCGTCCCATTTTCATTATAGATGGGTATCCTCACATATATAAATGATAAACATCAATGAATGGTGATCAGATGATGTCTTATCATTCTAGACTCCTATCGATTTATTCACATGTTATAGGTTAATACTATTATTAGTTTGTATTGAATTCCTTGGGAACAATACTAGTATCACTCATTGATGCCAATTGCCCGAGTTGCATAATATTATATTGCCATGTTGAAGTGCGTTGAAGGAATTTATATCTTACACTTCTCATTGTTAACACCCAAAAATTGCTCACTACCTCATCTACCCCATTACATGACTCATTGGTCCATAATTCCTACCATATTTGCCTCCAGAACCCCAAAAAACCATTAAAAAGCCTCCAAAGGCCAAAAAACCATTAAAAAAGCCTCCAAAAGGCCAAAAAACCCCTTTTTTTCGCCAAAATAAGTTAAATTCCTCCAAAAATAGCAAAAACCCTCTAAAAAGGGAATAAAAAATACAAAAAAGAGGAAAAAGAGGGAAAAAAGGAAGCAAAAACCCTATACAACTGACCTAAACCATATGGTGCCCAAAACCATGGGCTAGCACTCCACTACTAAAAACCTATAAATAGGTGATGGAGGCTCCCTATTTCACATCCACAATCATCCATATCCTCACGCTGCCAAAAATTCCCTTGAAACCCTAGCTCTCCATTTGGAGCTAATTCTTGAGAATCCTTTTGGCCCCATTTCCAAAACATCTTTGGAAGAAGGAGAAGGAACAACACTGGAGCTTGGAAGCAACCCTCTTGGGCTGCTGCAAGGGCTTCATCAACCTCTACACCTGAGGTAATTTTTAATACAAAAAGGGAGTTCTTCCCCATATTTTCATGTTTTGTTATTTATGTCAATGCTCATGTTAGTTTAAATTTATTGTTTCATTTTACCATTGTTATTGAACTGTTACTGAGGAGTCCCTTCTCCTTAGCAGGTGCCCATTTGCACAAGCTAGGGTGAAAACCCTAGTTACAGTTTTGGTGACTCCCCTAGTGTTCCTTTGAATTTCTGGTTATAGTTTTTAGACGTTTTTAGTTTTCTGCAATCCTTTTTTGTTTTTTCCTTTCGGCTGTCCCTTTCGACAGTCAGGTTTGCTACCGTAAATCGCGTATTTTGTCCCCACAGTTGCGATCCGATTGCGGCTTTCAGACTGTTACCTACAATCCGACCACGGCTCTCAGACTATTTCCCGTGATCTACCGACGGTTTTTAGTCTGTTACCTGCGATCTAACGACGGCTCTCAGCCTGTTTCCTGCGATCCGAACGCGACTGTTTATCCCTTTCCTGCGGTCCGCCTGCGGCTTTCAACCATTTTCCTGCGATCCTCCTGCGGCTTTCAACCATTTTCCTGTGATCCGCCTACAGATTTCAGCCATTTTCCTGCGACCCGCGTACGGCCTTCAACCAATTTCCTGCGATCCGCCTACGGCTTTCAGCCATTTTCCTGCAATCCACCTATGGCTTTCAGCCATTTTCCTGCGGTCCTCCCGCGACTGTCGACTTGTCTCCCTTGATCCAACTACTCAGTTTTGTCGCAGACCCGTGATCTGTTTTCTTCACTTTTTCCCTGTTTGAACACAGTACTTTGCTGCAATATTTTCTGCAGCCATACTTACCTACATCCTTTTTCTGTAGTATTATTTCTGTTCCATTTACAGAGTTTTTCAAGTTTAAGCATTTTAATTGAAAAAAGAAAAGAAAATTTTGCATTCAAAGTTTAATTTCTACATTATTATTGTTAGTTAGAAAGTTGCCCACTCCGTGGCACTTTTACTTGGGTTCTGTTAAATTTTGAGCATTAATTCACAATACTCTTGGATCTTTACTGAGAGAATAACATATACAGTATATCAATGCATAACAATCACAATAAGCATGGCAAGCATCACAAGAATCAAAAGCATGAGAGACAAGAGACACAGAGTTTCCGTGGGGAAAACCCTAAGGTGAAAAACCCCACAACTTCCTCAGAGATAGAGAGAGCAATGGCTCAACCAAAGTACAACCAAAATACACTTGAGATAGTCTCCTAGAGCAGATGATCCTCCTCCTCACTAGTGCGCCACTTTTTGAGTGAGAGAAGTGTGTCTTTCCGAATGATCCAAATAGAGATCTCCCGATCTCTATTTATACTTAACCTATTTGCCTAGTTACACTATGGGGCCGACTTGTCTATCTAGATACATCCACAATATAATATATATTTTAGGGCCAACCCCACACAAGGTGGTCTAATAACCCATTGGCATGTACACACACTTGTGACACTTGTCAATCCACATGACGACACTTCATTATAGAGGAATAACACATCTCTTATAAGGGTACAATAAATATATATGAAATACATAGATGAAATACATTCCAAACTTACATATACATCAACACTCCCTCTTAACTAGGAAGGTATTTCTCGACACAGTTCTGCTAGACAAGTCTTATTCTCGGGATCATCGTCATCGATGCATCGTCATCATCATCATCACTGCTGCTGCTATATCAACCAATCTCTGACTCTACTCATCATAGGAAGTTCTACAGAGCCAGTCCTTTTTCATACTGGATGTAGGCCCACCACCTGCAGGTCTTCATCATCTGTGCAAATAGTTTGATAGAGGTGGCCTCTCAAGACTAATTTTATGTGCGGATGCAATACCAGAAAGAGTATCCTAGGAACATTTATGTGCCTAAGCACGACCGGAAAGATCTCCCAGGACTGATTACATGCATCTCCTCCACAATACCTTTAAAGAGCATCCCAGGAACATTTATGTGCCGCAGCACGACTAACAAGATCTCTAAAGAGCATCCCAGGACTTATTACGAGCATACAGCTCAACCTCTCGGATCTCCAGGACTGATTACATGTGGATAGACAAAACCTTTAAAGAGCATCCTAGGAACATTTATGTGCCACAGCACGACCAGCAAGATCTCTAAAGAGCATCCCAGGACTAATTACGAGCACACAAATCAACCTCTCGGATCTCCAGGACTGATTACATGTCTCCGTAGTAATACCTCATCCCAGGACTGATTATGAGCACACAGCTCAACCTATCGGATATCTGAGGACTGATTACATACTACATAGAAACACCGGAAAGAGTACCCCAAGAACATTTATGTGCCGTGGCACGACCGACAAGATCTCCCAGGACTGATTACATGCTATTTGCACAACCTGCCACATATCATCTCTGACCTCCAAGTATCAACCTGATACTCATGATCCAACGGATCATCATCGCACGAGGCATCATCCTGATGCCCATGATCATACTGATCATCATCACTTGTACCATCCTGGTACATATCATCTGGAGCAACATCCTGAAGCTCATCATCATGATCAACCTGATCATACAATGCATCCACCTGATGCACACCAAGTATCTACCTGATACATATCATCATACATGATCCACCTGATCATACAGTGTATCCACCTGATACAAATACAAATACATTATACATATCAACATACATGATCTACCTGATCATACAATGTATCCACCTGATACATATACAGATACATGGTCCAAGCATCCAACATGATGCATATACAAATACATACAAATGATCCAACTGATCATATCTAGCATCTAACATGATGCATATATACATATAAATGATCCAGCTAATCATATCTAGTATCAACACGATGCGTACATACATACAAATATAAATGATCCAGTGATCATATCCAACATCAACACGATGCGTACATACATACAAATATAAATGATCCAACTGATCATATCCAGCATCAACATGATGCATATACAGAGCAGTAACTGGAGCATCGTCCTGATGCTCATCATCCAGCACTTACATCCACAGCCATGTGAAGGATCCTCCTTCCAACATGCTTGGAATGGCTTCAGCAAATGTGTCCATCACTTCTTCCTCGAAGTGTCATCGATTTGAAGAACACCAAGCCTCTCCCTGAAGTACTCGAACTTCACCTTGGCTAGTGGCTTCGTCAACACATCTGCAATCTGCTCGTCCGTCGTAACATACAGGAGCTTCATGGCTCCTCTCTGCACCATATCCCTGATATAGTGATATTTGATCTCTATGTGTTTTGACCTGTCATGAAACACTGGGTTCACAGATAGCTTCACACAACTATGGTTATCACAAAAGATACCAGTAGCATCCAGCGGGAGATCAAATAACTCAAACAGTAGCTTCCATAGCCATACTACCTCACAACTAGCTGAGCAGGCTGCAACATACTCTACTTTAGCGATACTCAGTGCTACGCAGTACTACTTCCTGCTAAACCAAGAGATCACACCTAATCCCATATTGAAGCAACACCCAGATGTGCTCTTCCTATCTGCAGCACTGTTAGCCCAATCTGAATCAACATAACCCTGCAGGTTAAACTTTTGATTCGCTTCATACTTGAGTCCATAATCCACTGTACCCTTCAGGTATCTCAAGACATGCTTTACAGCAACCACATGAACACTCCTCGGATCCGTCAGGAACTGGATCAATGTGTTCACTGCAAAGCAAATATCTGGTCTCGTGTTTGTTAGGTACATCAAGGACCCAATCATCTGACGATACATATAGACATCAACCGGCTCAGATGAAGCATCACATAGATGCTTTAGATTCGATGCCATGGGTGTGGCCATGGCCTTGCAATCCATCATCCCAAATCTCTTCAAGATATCTACTGTGTACTTCCCTTGACCAAGGAAGATCCCACTTGAATTCTGCCACACCTCCATACCTAGGAAATAATGCATCATTCCCAAATATTTCATATTGAACTCAGTAGCAAGCTTCCTCTTAGTATCTGCAATCAATCTGTCATCTCCTGCTACAAATAAGTCATCCACGTATAGAAGTAGAATCACAGGATTTCCTTCCTCAACCTTGTAGTAAAGATTGGAATTCGCTTTACTCTTGGTAAAGCCCAAACTAGATAGGAAACTGTCCATCCTACCATACCAAGTTTTGGAGGCTTGCTTCAAGCCATACAAGGCTTTCTTCAATCTGCACACATATGACTCCCTATCATGTATTTCAAAGCCGAGTGGCTGCTCCACATATACTTCCTCTTCAACTACACCATTCAAGAAAGCAGGCTTGACATCCATCTGGTGTATTTTCCATTTCATTGCTACAGCCAGGGAAAGTACTATTCTGATGGAAGTATACCTGGCTACAGGTGCAAAAGTTTCTTCATAATCTATTCCCTCATTCTGAGAGAAGCCACGAGCTATGAATCTTGATTTGTATTTCTCTACACTGCCATCTGCAACATGCTTGATTTTGTATATCCATTTGGAAGTCACAACATCCCAAACATCATTTTTCATTATTGATTGGTATTCCTCAACCATAGCATCCTTCCATTCTTTCTTTTCCGCTACTTCTTCATAACTGGAAGGTTCTTTGTTCATAATGTCACAAAGTAAAGAAACATAGGTGGTATGTGATCTGGTTCTTTTCTTTGCTCCGTGTTCTTCTTCTGGAATGCCAAATCTTTCTGCATCTTGAATGAGCTCTCTAGCCCATGTAGGTTTCCTCTTGTGAGAGTTATTCTCACGGGGTGGATCTATAGGTTCTTGCGGATCTTCAAACTCACGAACAACTTCTGGAATTGCTTCAGTCATGGTAGTGTCTTGAAATCTAGTTTCCTTAGGTTCTTCATAAACTTCGATAGGTGCCTTCCTTGATTTGATGAATGCTGAGTTTTAATCAAATGTTACATCCCTGCTGACATCAATCTTCTTGAACCCTGGAAAGTATATTCTATAAGCCTTCGAGCTTTCATTGTAACCCACAAAGACACCCTTCTTTCCTGAAGGATCTAGTTTGGTCCTCTTTTCCTTTGGGACATGAGTGTATACTAGACAACCAAATATTCTGAGATGGTTGACTTCAAGTTTCTTACCAGAAAAGACCTCTTCTGGTGTCTTGTTGTCCAATATCTTGTGGGGTGTTATGTTCTGCACATATACAGCTACTCTAGCTGCTTCTGCCCATAGATGCATAGGTAGATCCTGGTCATGCAGCATTGCCCTTGCTGCTTCCATGATTGTTCTGTTCTTCCTTTCTGCAACTCCATTCTGTTGAGGATTATAAGGAGCAGTCAACTCCCTCTTAATCCTTGAATCACTGCAAAGCTTCTTGAAGTCACCTGAGGTGAATTCTCCACCATTGTCGGATCTGAATGTTTTGATCTTTTTGTCAGTTTGATTCTCCATCAAGGTTTTGAATTCCTTGAACTTATCAAACACCTCATCTTTGTTTTTCAAGAAGTATACCCAAGTCTTCCTGGAGAAGTCATCAATAAATGAGACATAGTAAACATACCCACTTAGAGAACTGGATGACATAGGACCACATACATCTAAGTGGATGATTTCCAGGATATCTTTTTCCTTGCTTTCACTGCTTGGGAAAGCCTTCTTAATATTCTTACCTTTTGCACATCCTTTGCAAACACCTTCATGTTTGGTCTTGATTTCAGGAAGACCCTCTACAACCTTGCTTGCAATTGGAAGTGCCTTATAGTGCATATGAGCAAGTCTTCTATGCCAAAGTTCACTTGGCTCCATGGATTCATGCACCATGGCATGTTCAGGTTGTCCTTTTAATTTATACAAACCTCCCTCTTGCTCTCCAATCACAACTGCATCTGGTTGTTCATAATTACCCACAGTTTTATAGTTAGTGAAGGAAGGAAGATTGCGGATAATTTTTTTTATTTTTTTTAATAAACATTATAAAAAAGAAAATTTGGTTTTTTAATATTATCAAACATTATAAAAATTATAAAAAAGAAAATTTGTTTTTTTTAAAATATTATCAAACATTATAAAAAGTTTTTAACATTATAAAAAAGAAAATTTGTTTAAAATATTATCAAACATTATTAAATAAGAACTTTTCACAACTTGATTAAAAAGCTAAAACTATTTAGAATTCAATTTGAAACATTACAATACATAAAAAATATTAAGAATTTCAATGAAAAATTAATAGAAACTTGTTAAGCATTAAATTACTCAAAACCCTAAATAAACAAAAAAACAACATGGTATAATTAAAAAACAAGATAAAAACATTAAAATTACTAAAAAACCCTAAATAAACTAATAACCGACATGCTCCAAATAAAAATAAAAATAAAAAAACAAGATAAACAATATTTATTCTTTCTCACCCGTGCTAAAAAAGAGCGAGATTTGCTTCTCCTGATGATGAACCTGCTTGAAAGGTTCGAAACTGTCGAGTTTAAAAACTTCTTCCGCAGTCTTCCTTCCTTCACAACTGCATCATCTATGGTCTTTCCCTTTGGCCACATTAGGACTTGGCCATCCACAAATGCAACCCTCATACCTTTTGCATCCAATGCATAGATGGAGAGTAAGTTCTTCTTGAGCCCAGGTACATAAAGGACTTCTTTCATCTTCAAATATTTTCCAGCATCTAGGTTGTAGGAGGCTTCACCACTTCCTTTGATGGGATATTTATAATCATCCCCAAGTTTCACTTTATGGGGTGATTCATGTTCAGACAGATTTACAAAGGATTCTTTAAACCCAGTCATGTGTTTGTAAGCCACACTGTCAATTAACCAATCATTACAACCATGGGAGATAGTACCTGTGAGAGCAGAGATTAGAACATACTCTTCTTCACTTGATGAGTCATCATTACTATCATCACTTTCTGCCCTAGCCTTCTTCTTTGGAGGTTCATCATCTTCGGCAGCATGAGCATGGTACCTTCTTTTGTTACCCTTCTTCTTCTTGCTGGAGTTGTTGTTGTTGTGGTTGTCCCTTTTGTTCCTGGGACATTCTAAAGCAAAGTGACCCTTCTCATTGCAAGTGAAACACCTTAGATCTTTCTTGTCTTTGTGAAAATGATGAGAAGATTCCTTCTTGTGATGGGATGGCTCCCTCTTGAACTTTCCCTTCTTAGTGTGATTTGTGAGAGCTTGATCTTCATTTCCCATCTTCTCTTCTCTTGCCACAAGCCTTGCTTCTTCTTGAGAACATTCCTCCCATAATCTGCTGAAGGAGATTAATTTCTTTCTGGCACAGATCCCCTGGATAAAAGAGTCCCATGACCTAGGTAGGCCATTCAAAGTAGTCATAACAATTTCACCATTCTCCACCATTTCATCTACAGCTTCAAGTTGTTCCTTGATCTGATAGACCTTGGAGATATAGGATTGAATGGTTTCTCCATTCGACATCTTGACCCCTTTCAATTGATTCCGCAGGGTCATCTTCTGATTTATGTTCTTTCCTTCAAATAGCTTGGTCAAAGAGTCAAACATAGCCTTGGGTGTCTTTAGAGAAGACACATGGGGTATGAGATGGTCTTTGATAGAATCAGCAATGATTCTCTTTGCCTTGACCAAGTTCTTCTTATGCAATACCTTATCCTCTTCATCCTCTGGGATAGGGATGTCTTCTTTTATATATGAGTCCAACTCATTCTCTTCCAGGATTAACCCAATCCTATACTTCCAAGCTCAGAAGTTATCAGCCCCTTCAAGCTTATCCTCAAGCTTGGTGTGGTGAGACATCTTAAAGAGTACTTCAAATGGAAATAGAAAAGATTTAGGTCTTACCACTTGAAATGTTGAAAACTGGATTTGAACCTAGATTAGAGTTTGTCAAAAAAACCCTAAAAATTCAAAATGTGAATTTCAACTTTATGAAAGGATAGAAAGATGCGCCTTGATGAGCTTATCAGCCTGCTGTATTCAGAATTTGAGATCAACAAAGCTTTACCCTTCATATTTTCCTTTTTGTCCTCCCGGGTTCACTCGGGAGAGCCCTGAATTAGGGTTTGAGTTTCCTAGAGATCTACCCTACCAAAAATCTCGATCCAAAGCTCTAAACTTTGATTTTTGTAAGGATCTTCCAGCTATATCTTCAGATTTCAGAAATTCCTATTTTTGTGGAAACCCTAATTTTTAGGGCCAAATCTGAAAATGCTCAGAATTGAATTCTGATTGGATAGATAGATTCTCCTTGATGAGTAGAGTCAATCTACTATACTGCTTTTCCAAAAACTGTGGAGAGAAACCCAATAAACAAGAAACTCAATTTTTCGTCACTGCAAAATGTCTTCTTCTCAGGTTAGCTCTGATACCATGTTAAATTTTGAGCATTAATTCACAATACTCTTGGATCTTTACTGAGAGAATAACATATACAGTATATCAATGCATAACAATCACAATAAGCATGACAAGCATCACAAGAATCAAAAGCATGAGAGACAATAGACACTGAGTTTCCGTGGGGAAAACCCTAAGGTGAAAAACCCCACAACTTCCTCAAAGATAGAGAGAGCAATGGCCCAACCAAAGTACAACCAAAATACACTTGAGATAGTCTCCTAGAGCAGATGATCCTCCTCTTCACTAGTGCGCCACTTTCTGAGTGAGAGAAGTGTGTCTTTCCGAATGATCCAAATAGAGATCTCCCGATCTCTATTTATACTTAACCTGTTTTCCCAGTTACACTATGGGGCCGACTTGTCTATCTAGATACATCCACAATATAATATATATTTCAGGGCCGACCCCACACATGGTGGTCTAATAACCCATCGGCAAGTACACACACTTGAGACACTTGTCAATCCACATGACGACACTTCCTTATAGAGGAATAACACATCTCTTATAAGGGTACAATAAATATATATGAAATACATAGAAGAAATACATTCCGAAGTTACATATACATCAACAGGTTCATTATCTCACACGCACACACTCTGTCACCTAATTCATGTGAGCCCTAAAATACTACTTAACACAACCAACATTCTAAACCCACTTGGGGAACACATAAGAATATTGTAGTTAGGTAGGGTCGGGGGGATAGGCATCCAAATAACAACCCTCGGTCACTTACACTTGAGACATAGTTGTTGTCCATTAGGGAACCAAAATCCCCTAGTATTTTTTGGCATGGTCACAACCAGTTTATCAGAGGGCCTCTCCCCTAGGAGGGTTGAAGTAGCTAGACTGGTTCCGGAGGCCTGAGTAGAATACCGCAATCCATTAAGTAACCGAAGGATACCTTTTGTAGTTCTCGGTGTACCACCCGTATGGGGGTACAGCGGTGATAGAACCAAACTGCAGATTCACCTTTTCTGGATGTGTCATGAACAGGGTATCTTAGTTTCCTTTCTTCTATGATTGACTACTCGGTGTCCCTCCTGGTAGGGGGGTATCTTTAGCCACTTGGCTCTACTATCCATATTGTCTGACTTGGATTTCATCACCTTGTAGAGGATATGTCTGGTTGAGTTAGAATACTATTTAGCTAGGTGTTTGCATGATCCCTTACCTCCTTTTGGTCTAGCGAGTCCACTATTTTTATTTTCTAGGAAACCTGTTGCTTGTTGGTATTCTGACCATTTTTATTGACGCTCCACTTATTGTAGCACAACTGTTACAATGAGTGTTTTGAGCTGGTTGTTGGCCTGAGTGCCATCTTTTTTGCGCTCTCCTTCTGTACACTCGGTTGCATTAGGGTTTTTGAGTTTTTTTTCACTCGACACAACCCCCAGATACTTGACACCATCTGTCACCATTGAGTCCCTGAGACATTCTCGGTGCCTCCGGGGAGAGCCCCCGCAGCACAGTTCACTTGACATCACCCGTCATAGACGTAGAGCTTCATCACTCGAATCCACTCGTCGATGATGCAGAGCTCTGTCCCCTGGCACTGACGCCCCCTATTTTACCTCTGATTTTGAGGCAGAGTCTGAGAACCCCACTTATACTGCACCAACCATCCCCATGGTTGGCATGACTTCCAACCCTTTCTTTGTAGGGACCATTGGTGGAGCATCCACCACCACCCCAACTACCACACCCGCTTTGGGTATGCCCTCGATGGGGCCCACATCCACCATTCCGATCACTGTACCCATTCCAGTAGCCAGCATACCCCTCCCAACTCCACCAGTGACTCACACTACCCTTGGCGGTGTAGGACCATCCCATACCACCTTTGTTCCTCCACTTGGGGGAAACATCCCCAACCCGAACCCAATCCCTCCACTTGGGGGCATTGGCCCCAACTTGGTCCCAACCACCAGTATGTCATATCCTTCTACTAGTTTTCCATTCATGGCTAGTCTCAACCTTCCTGACCTGGCCAGACTGACTAACGACCCCATCAGACACAACCCTGCGTGGCCTCACATGCCCACCAAGCTCCCATCAGACATCCCAAAGTTTGAGGGAAAGGCAGGTGAAGACCCCCAGAACCATATTATGTCCTTCCATCTATGGTGTTCCTCCAACTCCATAGTAGACGACTCCATCCGACTCCATCTGTTACAGCACACCCTCATTCGCTCTGCAGCTAAGTGGTACATTGAGTAGCCCCATGGGACCCATGCCACCTTTACTTCCCTTACCTCAACCTTCCTGCAATTCTTTCAGTTACCTGTCCAATATGACATGAGAGTTGAGATCCTACTATCTTGCAGAAAAAACACGGCCACCCACATCACTGACCACATTCATGAGTGGCGTCAATACCGCAGCCTCTGCAAAATCAAGTTAGATGACCGTATCTTCTTAGATTGGTTTCTAAAATCTCTCCTTCCTGTCATTGCAAAGGATGTGGCATCCGAGCGACCCCAGTCCGAAGAAGAGGCCATCCTCAAAGCCCAGCAATTTGACCTTATTTATGCCCAGTCTGGTTACCTATATTCCATCATCCTTGACACCCCCCGCGACGATTCCTCCTGACATGATGCGACGGGGGAATCCCATGCCGCAGATGGCATCATTGGCCGTATAGCCTCACATAACCAACCCTTTTCCATAACACGTCCTAGCCCTAGCCCCGACCTTTCGTGGGCTACATCCCAGTCCGGAGCAACCAATTCATATGCTCCCATGGCACATCATCACCATTCCCACGGACCCTCATTTCCACCTCAAGGATTTGGTCATGCATCCCCCGCTTACGCCGCTCCGGTTGCACCTCAGCCATATTACCACCCGCAAGTCGCGCAAGCTCTTGTACCCTCTCAAGCCCCTCCCACTTATCATCCGCAACAGGCAGCACCTGTGTCAAACCCACAACCCATTGCACATGAATATCAGCAACCCCCACAAGGTTCAGCACCTGCACCGCCTCCACCCACTTATTATCCATCGTAGCCTGCTCCCGCACCTGCACAACCCCAGAACCCACCTGCCACCCAAGGGAAAGTGTATGCGCAACAAAATCCGTAGCCCAACCAAAATAACCAATGCCAGCAGGGCCAGCAAAACTGTGACAAAGGCCATAACCGCGGAAATAACCCCCCTCCATATCAAGAAGGCCAACCTCCTAATCCCCCGAACAATAATAACACGGCGCCTGCCAACCAAAACCCTGACCGGCCACCCAAGCAAGCCAAAAATCCTAATTTGTGAACAAACCATCCTTGTTCTATTTGCGGGGTCTATGGCCACTACACACACGCTTGCCCACATTTGGAGCGAGCTCGACAACTCTAGACTGATGATGCCCACCGCCAAGGGCATGTGGCTCCTTAGGCGTCGCCCAACTCCCCACCACCTCAGAATCAACCCTTGGTCCTACAAAACCCTTTACCAACCCAAGGTGTAGTGAACACTCAGCCGTTGGCTCCCCCTCAAGGAAACGCGCCACCACAATAGCAAATCACTTATGCCGCTCCTGATCAACCCATTATAGACTTAGGTACCCATCACTTGTTAATGATGTCATCCACCGATGTCAACCTTCAAACCCGTCAGAACCAATATGGCTCCACCCCTGAAGCCCCTCCCGCCGACAAAAACACCAACGCTCATCCCACCGATCAGTCGTTACGCATACGTCCAGCTCCACTAGATGGCGCCTCCAAAGCCCCTCGCTTCCCACCTCGCCGCATCAACAATAACCCCAATGCTCGTGCTGCGTCTAATTACAACATTCTAGATGACTTAGCCCAGTCCCCCACAGCCATGTCTGCGTTAGAGGTCTTAAAAAACTGTCCTTCACAGCGCAAGACTTTGCTTTCAACCATTGCTGCTATTGACCCAAATGATTCATGAATGATGGCCTTTAATTTGGACCAATCCGAACCACACCTACCTTCCACTTTAGCGTTCCAAGTTTCTGTATCCGTTCGAAATCTTGTCATCCATCAGTGCATCATCGATGAAGGTTCCTCTACATGCGTTATTTCCACATTCATTTGGCAGAAGTTGGGATCCCCCACTCTCCAGTAGTCCACCACTGCGTTGCGAGCCTACAATGGCCATTCGGCTCAACCCCAAGGTCTCTTAGCTAATGTCCCCGTCCAGTTGACTGGTAAAACAGTACTCATTGACATAGAGGTCATCAACGCCCAACTTGATTATAACCTCTTACTTGGTCGCAGTTACATGTATGCCATGCAGGTAGTTGCCTCATCCATTTTTCATACCATGATGTTCCCCCATGACGGACGCGTGCTCAAGGTCGATCAACTCACCTATTACGATCCCAATGCCCCCACTACACCTGAAAATGTTCTCCCCATGGTTGAACAACCTGCTTGCGGTGTAGATACCTCGTTGGTTTCCTCAATGGGACCCAGAGTCTACTCAGATATGCCAATGACTTCAACATTCCAATCCATTCCACCACCATCACCAGCGACCAAAATATCTGACTTATGTACCCTTTCCCACAATACACCAACACCCAACCATCAATCGCCCTTGCTACCTCAACCACCATTGGTACCTAGTCATGTTGGTGTTACACCCATCCATACAATCCCCTTCCTATTTCCCCCATCGGGAGTAGTAAGCGCCCCGGTGATGGCCGCCCTCAGCCTCTCCGGTTTAACCTTAGGATTACCTGTATGGTACATTACGCCTCCCGTTACCCCTTCGACACCAAATGTCATCCTACAACCGGTGCAACCCATCATCACTACTAGTCAAACACCTCCCGGTGTCTCTACCCCTTTCTCATCTACTAATCCATCCCCTCTTATCAAGCACACTGGGGGCAGAGGCCCACAACCATACACTGCTGTACCCCCACCCAAAACAGTTAACCCCCCCCCCCCCCCCCCCCCCGTGTTTCGTGCTCCCCCCAAATGCTCATTGTGTGATGAGTTAGGCCATCCTACCCATCAATGTCCACGATTACCTGCATTACAAGAGCACATGCAAATGCTTGACAACGACCCCAACATCCCGGTTGTCCAACTCAACCCAACCCCTAATCCTCATGATAAATCACTGCGTACCAATCACCCTTGTGCAATATGTGGTATTTACGGCCATTACTTACATCACTATCCAGATCTCCCAAATTACAGAGCAGCTCTATATGAGATGAATAACTTGGACCTCGAGATGGCTCCCTCCACCATTGAGGAGATCCACCCCCCAGTATCCCCATCATCCGGAGAGATTAATACCATTTATATGATCTCTTCTACTTGCACTCCCTCGTCGACCGATTTGACAACCCAAAGTTTCCACAATGATGAGGAGATTCGTGAGGCTCTTACTGCACCTGATTACCCCTGCGAGGATATGCATCATCGTTCCTATTTCCTCCCGGAAGAGTCCTCACGCACCGTTGAGTCCAAAGATTTCCTCCCCACCAAAGTCAACTGGTTTAAAGATCCCATTCCCACTCCTGATGCCTTCAAGGAAGGTAACATGGCCAATATCTCACCCACAATCCATATTGATATATCTGCCCTAGTCGGTGCTCCTGAATTCATTACGTTAGGAGCCTCCTGCACTGAGTACGAGATCGGAGAGTACAAGAAAATTTTCCAAGAGTTCCACGATGTCTTTGCCTGGTCCTACACCGAAATGCCTGGTCTTGACCCTGCTATCATTGAGCACCACATTGACACCTCTGAGTTAGGGGGCATATAGATTACCTCGAACCTGGGATAAGGGGCATGATCAATCATTTTGATCCTTCCCCATCACATCTATCTCAGTGTTTCAATGATCCCATTGTTCAAACCAACACATATGTGATCCACAATCACAAACCCCATGCGCATACCATGGGGGCAGGTCATTAAACCTGCTAACTTTTTCACATACGTGATCTCAACCATTTTTGAGGTCACATGTCACTTGTATATATGATTTGATTCGATACACCTAGTATTCTGCCCCCGCGGGTCATCATTTCTCCCCCCCACTGCATCTTTGGCTTGGTGGGCTCACCTTTATTTGCAACCATTTTTTAACCTAGTTATTTCCTTTGACCATTCCGGAGTCCTTATGACCTCCATTTTTCGCACCATTTGCACCATCGGATTCATATTTCTGAGCCCGTGATTATGCTTGAGATCATTTCTCGCTCTCACCCGCATATTTTTAGGGTATTTTTTCCAAAATGTCCCCGTCACCTCGGTTTGCGTGCCACATCAGCCGTAGCCTATTTTTGATATACTTTATGTCATTGGATTCATTTTTCCGAGCCCATGATGATGCTTGACATCATTTCTCGCTCTCACCTCATATTTTTTGGGTATTTTTTCCAAAACGCCCCCTGTCGCCTCGATTCGCATGCCACCTCGGCCGTTACCCATTTTTGACACTTTTTATATCGCCAGATTCAGTTTTTCGAGCCCATGATGATGCTTGAGATCATTTCTTGCTCTCACTAGGAACAATTTCCACATTGTGTCCCGACACCTTGCTTCCTTAATTTGCGTGCCACATCGGCCACCATCGAATTGTTACACATTTTTACATGAGTCATTCACTCCATTCATACTGCAATTATTTCATTATTTTGCCACCATTCATCATCCCGTAAGGAATCCAACCAATGTTCCCCCCCACCCTCGCTCTTGGTTCTCATCGATGTCCCTTGATTGAGCACTTCCTCCTTGCCTGGCCATTCCTTTTGTTCGGTATAATTTTATCCCTTTTCTGGGTCGGACAAGTCCTTTACGAAAAAGGCACTTAGGGAGTTTCTGTTAAGCTCTTTTCTAACTCCTAAAACAATGAAAAGATCGCCGAGCAATATTGCTTCCTTTCATGCTCGTTAAAGTACCTAAAAGGGCGTCTATCTGGTATAAGTTTAACCCTTTTTCGGACCTGGTAGACTAATTACGAAAAAGGAATACTCTAGTCACACCGGCTAGAAGAGTTCTTCATTGCATCCTTTTATGCTTCTTCGGGCTAGGAGACTAACACACGAAAAAGCACCCCCCTGGAGTCTTCTTATTACTTTCAAACTCTCTAAAACTGAAAGCAACCATGAGCACACACCGTCCTGGGCTCGTACAAATCCACACAACGGTACCATTCCATTATTTCAAAGTCTCCTTATCGCTTTCAGACTCCTTAAAATTGAAAGCAATCACGATCATGAACTATCCTGGGCTCATATAAATCCACATGATAGTACCGTTTTGAACACACTTCTTCTAGTTCCTTAACCCATGAAGAAGTCCCCCCTGTGCCTCTTGGAACTATGATTGATCACCTCGGCAGCACCCCCAATAAGGTCGCCTTTGTTCAGAGTATTCTGCAGTCTCCTGCCATCTTACACCACCTTGAGTATCACTCATCCCAGTCACTATCCTTGATCCATTATAGCTATGATCCCTTTCCCACTAGTTAGTTTCATATGTTGCCCGATCATCCCCACCATCATACTCTGAACAAAGGAAGTTTGAGTCCACCCACTCTACTTGCCCAGTTATCCCCCACCCCCACAGTATGTCAGTCCTACCATCAGTACTCTCACACTTCGGTTCGCCAGCTCGTGTTCCTATCAAGGAAACATCATTGCCTTGCTAGTTGCAGGTCTCCCTCTGTCAACGACAGCCCATCTATTCCAGAGGATAGACCTGGAGGTCCTTGTGCCTTGGACCCATCACCATCTGTGGTGAGTTCCTACAGACCATTTTGAGAGGAGTCATCAGTTCCTCTCTGAGTGGTTGTTTCTCACATGCTCAACTTCAACACCTTGATCACATCGTTGAGAATCACGCAGGGTATATATCCCTTCAGTTATTGGTCGAAGACCCCGGATTTCCCCTGACTCTAGCACATTGGTGAGTCACTTTGGAATGCTTAGTTATATGTTCCCGTGGATGTCCGGGTTGCGTTGGCGATTATATTCGAAAGCCATCCAGTTATATTCTTCCTTGAGTACCCATTTTAGTGTACCATTGAGGGTATGACTCCCCATCACTATGATCCAGCAGCTCATCAGTTCCTCTGGTACCATTCTCAGTACCACTATTGATATTCTAGTGTATCAATTCTTCAGCTCAGACATGGTCAGCCCAGCAGTATGTCCCATATTCTGTGTCCCCTCTGGACCCTTATGATGTACACAGTAGTTCTCCATGTATTCTTCAGGTCCCCATTTTTGGGCCTCATTGTTATTTTTTATATATATCTTGATACGAGCATGGGTATGCCCACCTTGTCCATATATTGAGATTCTTCCTCATTCATTATTTGAGGCCATGTATATTTCAAGTCCCCATTTTTTGGACCCCTTGTTATTGTTCTATATCTTGATACGAGCATGGGAATGCTTGCCTTGTCCATATGTTCGGATTATTCCTCATTCATTATTGAGGTCATGTATTTTTCGTTTTTGCAGTTTGTTCGGGACCGTTGTTCCGGGCTCTAGTTCGTTTCTTCTCCTCTCCACATCCCAGGAAAACCATAAAAATACCTATGATGTGTATTGGCCATACGATGAGCTCCTGCCCTCACACATTAGGGGGCAATCTGTTAACACCCAAAAAGTGCTCACTACCTCATCTAGCCCATTACATGACTCATTGGTCCATATTTCCTACCATATTTGCCTCCAGAACCCAAAAAACCATTAAAAAGCCTCCAAAAGGCCCAAAAACCATTAAAAAAGCCTCCAAAAGGCCCAAAACCCCCTTTTCCCCCCCAAAATAAGTCAAATTCCTCCAAAAATAGAAAAAACCCTCTAAAAAGGGAATAAAAAATACAAAAAAGAGGAAAAAGAGGGAAAAAAGGAAGCAAAAACCCTATACAACTGACCTAAACCATATGGTGCCCAAAACCATGGGCTAGCACTCCACCACTAAAAACCTATAAATAGGTGATGGAGGCTCCCTATTTCACATCCATAATCATCACTATCCTCATGCTGCCAAAAATTCCCTTGAAACCCTAGCTCTCCATTTGGAGCTAATTCTTGAGAATCCTTTTGGCCCCATTTCCAAAACATCTTTGGAAGAAGGAGAAGGAACAACACTGGAGCTTGGAAGCAACCCTCTTGGACTGCTACAAGGGCTTCATCAACCTCTACACCTGAGGTAATTTTTAATACAAAAAGGGAGATCTTCACCATATTTTCATGTTTTGTTATTTATGTCAATGCTCATGTTAGTTTAAATTTATTGTTTCATTTTACCATTGTTATTGAACTGCTACTAAGGAGTCCCTTCTCCTTAGTAAGTGCCCATTTGCACAAACTAGGGTGAAAACCCTAGCTACACTCATAGTGCATGATCATGTTGTAGATGTACTTTTTGGAATGGATACACTGTGTATATTTCATGGCCATACTTGTTTACCATTGATCATGGGCATTCTCACCTCAAGCAAGATATTATATATCTAGGAATTGGGTTGTTTTGCTTGTAGGTACTTTCCAAATCTTTCATCTGTAATTCTCCTCCTTAGATATTCATCCATAATTACATATTATTTAGCTAATTTATTTTAGCCATCAACTCTACTTATAACCTCACATATAAGGGGGAATATGTTATAATGATATTTAACACCCTTAGTGATGAATATCATAAGTGAAATTCAAGTTCACCTTTAGCATCAAAATTGTCTCATAAACACTTTAAAATGACACTTTTCGAATGGTTTCTCTTTACTTTCCTTGAAGAAACCTGTAAATGGTCGCTACCCTAGACCCTAAAGGTGATACCAAGGTCATATAGTTGTTGGTCCAATGCTTAAAGGTGCGACCAAGGCTCAAAATAGATGAAACTTACATGAAATTGTGCTAGGAGTAAAAACAAAGCTAAATTTTGCATGGAGGAGATGTGTTAAGCATGTGATGCAGCACATTAGGATTATGATCCATTCTTGGGGTCATCATCCTAATCCAAGGTTATAAAAGAGACCATTTGGTTAGATATCGAGGAGGTTAGATTGAAGGAATATTAGACCTCCTCATGCAGAGAGAGAGAGAGAGAGAGAGAGAGAGAGAGAGAGAGTCTCCATTTTCTAGGACCTTTGTTATTAAGGCTAAGGGTGAAGGAGAGGATTGAAATGTTGAAGGAGGATAGTGCCACAAGCTACAATTGATTACTGTAACTTTTTTATCTCCTCTTATTTAATATAAATTGATTCATTAATACCGTACCCCATTATTTGTTATCACATAATTTCTTATGGAAGTATATGTTAATGGAGTTTTATTTTCACATTAGATTAGTTTTGTCAGAATGAGAAAGGTGGTTTTCTTCTATGTGTGCAGGCTCTTATAAGGAATTTAAATATTAGCGAGTCAATATTCAAAGATGAGTGATCATTGGATGACTCATAAAAGATTTAGTTACGGGTATTATTATTTCTTCTCCCCCGATATAACATATTTTGTGAATAATTCATGATAAACTTTAGGGAAAAAGTATAATAGTTGATTTGTATCTATGCTAATGAGCTTCACCACCTCATCAAGAAATATTCACCTTGGTTTATAGCATTGCGACGAATTTCCTAATAAAAAACAATTAACAAGATTATGGGAAAAAATACGAGAAGGTCCATTGACTCATTAAATTGTACTTCACCTTGGCTTTGGATGATGTTGAAAGGGGAGAATTGTTAGGAGGCGAAATCAATATCCATATGTTCAACATTTTCATGTATAGTGGTACACGACTATCCCATCATGTAATTTGTATGGGATAAGCACATCGGGGGATCACAATAGGGCCACTAGACCCCCTTGTCTAGGGGTGTGAGAATTGGGCCCCCACATTCCCAAAGTTTTTGTGCGAATCCCTTGAGGAAAAAAAATTGAACCTAGTGTATTTTGGTTCCTTTTGGAACCCTCATTTGTGTTATATAAAAGGGGACTGAACAATGGCATTGTACTACAAGAGAAGAAATCATTGTAATATTTTTGTTCGAGTGAGGCTAATTTATAGGGGCGAAATTTCTCCAATTGGATATTTTTGGGGCTTTTTTTCAAAAAATAAATTCAGTATTTGGTCATTTTAGTCTCCAATATCTCCTATATTTACATAAAATATGTTTTTTATCATAATATTCGCCAAAATTTACACATTTCAGTAGTAAATTGCATGTTTCATATTTAATATTCGCCTACCTATTTATATACATGTTTTCTTCAATCCAAAAGAATCGCCTAGGATACGTTACCTGAGTATAATATCAAAATCCTTAAAAAATACCCTGGTCCAAGTAATAATAAAATATCAAAGGTACCATTTCCCCATGGTTTTACCTACACACAACATGATTTACGTGTAAATCTCATATTCTATTTTCATTGTTGTTTGCTTCTATTTTTTATATTTACTCTAACAAGCACTACTTGAATATATTGTATAATTTAATAATTGAATTGTTGTCTATGACAATCCACTCAATGGAAAGTTAAAAGGCGATACTACCACACATTTCTAGTTATAAAAATCATGCAAAGGATTTGTAAAACCTACCCACCAGTCCATACAACCTCAATATGTTATGAATGGATGCTAACAAGTTTGTTAGAGGGTGCATACAACCTATCTGAATGCCAAAATCCTCAAAAAATATAGACTTGTTTTTTGACAATGGCATAAATAGAATTTTGGCTAAACATTTAAGACAAACCAAGTTGCATAAGCCATTGACATCAGAATTCATAGTAGAATAGGCAGTGGTCATCTTAATATACTTGTTTTCATTGAGAAAATACTAAGGGAAAATCATTTTATAGGTTGTAACCAACACTAATATCTCTTGAAATTAATTTTATGAATATACTAAAATGCAATTGGGAACAATAAATATCGCATAGAGAATTTACACAATAGTTGCAAAGAAAAAAAAGTAATTCATGACATGATGGACATCATGTTTACCTTGGAAATCCAAATCGAAAAACTATCTATCAATGGTTGCTCAATGTTTATTTCAACAATTTATGTAGCTAATCCTCTTCTACATCCTCGCCTTTTAGCCAAAAGACCCTTTGTGGGTTTCTGTAACATACCCAAAATTCATATAAGCAAACTAAGCTACTGCAGTTTTAAATAATCATTAAGAAGATCAAGCAATAAGACACTTACTTGAAACAAGCAAATGACAACTTGGAGAATCAGCTCCTCCAAACCAGAGGAGAGATAAACACCACTGTTTTCCCAACTCCACCCCCGAGTTGGATTACCACCATGCACTAGAATGACAAGCAACACTTCCACGCTCTCTCTCAGAGTATGTAATAAGCAATGATGGACTTATGAAAGAGAGAAACACTCAACCACATTTTATCCATGCACAACAAAGTGTCTCGTGTTATCTCAGTGCACCAATATATATAGCTTTTGCCCAGGTCTTGTGCCATCGCGATCAAATCTCAATTAATCCTTCAATCCCTATGATTTAGGATCTCGTCCGGTAGTTGATATTTTAGATTGGATTTGATTGGTAAAAATATCTCTTGATTGCTTTACACATGTTCTTTGTGCCATGGTGGCGTCCCCTCATTCAACTGAATTCTCCAAGTGTCTTGTTTTCTTTTATTAATAATAAATAATAATTTGTTGTGCGCAGTGTCACTCACACCTATTTGTGAGTATTTTTGAGTTTTTTAAATAACTCTTACAAAAATAATTATTTTTGAAGTATTTTCAAAATATTAAATCAAAAATAAAAATAATAATGTCTTATGGGTATCACATTTCTCCCCCCCTTATTCTTAACACCGCCCTTGGTGTTCTTTTTATTCCAAGCTCTTTTGCTCATTCTGGAACATGGAAGGATATGCCTCTCGCATTCGATCCTCCATTTCCTATGTCGCCTCTCTAGAGTTGAAGTGCTTTCATTGCACTTTTATTCGAGATATCATTGGCTTGATCCCATAGCATAATTTCTCTCTTGTCTAGGATGTTCCAAGGTTCTATTTGGGACTTGCCTTCGGCTTCTACCTGAATCACAGTCCAATCCATAGTATGAGTAGCATCATGTACATATATTTTTTTTAAAAAAAGAAACATGAAATAAAATATGACGAGCTTTTATATATAAAGGAAGTGCGAGCTAATAGGCTAATTGGGTGTTTCATATCAGAAAACATGTAGTTTAGTTCCAATAACCTTATCATGTAAAGTTTTGCGACTCTTTCCATTATAACCTTTGCAACCTACTTGGTTAATTGTTTGTTAAATACTTGATCCTTGACCATAATGTAACCATAATCAACTTTACTGCACTAATAAATGAAAATGGTATATGTTCCATATAGCTCGGTATATTTTCTATATAGTTCTACATAAACATGCATTGATTTCATCAATTTACGACCAGCATTACATAGTAAATCGATAATCCTTTTAAGAACTAAAACAAGTTTAATTTTCCACGTATTTGATAAAGGACTAAATTAGTTTGAATTAACTCCCTTTTAATATCGACAATAAGTACCAACTTTATTAATCTCAAGGGAAAATTATGTAAATCCTTCTAATAGGGTAACATTAACCACATAATTAGATAATTCCTCTTTTCTAAATACATAAAATAAAATCTCATTTAAAACAATAATCTACAGTCAAGACTACTTCAATCCTAAAATGACCATTTACTTCATTAAAATCAACATCTTAAATAATACAATGAATACATCTATATTTTATCTCCATAATCAAGACTAGAATGTTATAAAACTCTGTATAACTTAATTTATTAAAAGGTTACTTATCTATTTGTTTTTGTATGACCTTTGCGACTGAAGATGCCACTGTAACTTTTGGATATTTATCTTCCACTTTTTATCATCTTTGATCCTCTACTCTTCCTTTCATAACCTGCACTTTACACAACCCATACGAGGTCTCCCAAAATTTTCAACATAACATAATTTTTCAAATTCAACAACATACTGTTGTTGTTGTTCATGGCAACTCTTTAGTTTTTTTTTTTCAACAATTTTCTCTTATCATCATAAGAAAACATAAAACATATACATACATGTGATGATCATTTTTCAATATAACAAAAAGAATGCATACGTAAAACAACCATTTACTTATCTTCTAGAGCACCAACCTTCATTTTCACAAGCAATAAACACAGGACTCAATGATTTATCAACGTAGGAATTTAAGGTATCCATAAAATCCCGCTACTAAAAAATGAATCGGAGTTCTATTATGCAGTAATACAAGAGTTGTACATCTATAGGTGTGATTTTACACATTTAAGCTGCCAATTAAGGAAACATCATGATGGAGGGGTAAGCGGATTCCATGAAAGAGAGAGAGAGCACTTGATTCATGGAATCTTAAACCCATGACAACAAAACATTTGCACAGAAACAAGTAGAAATACAAAAGCGTGGGAAAATTACTTGGTAAAATCGCCCATACAAAGAAATAGTACTGGCATACCACATTGTAAAAAACCCAAAATTTATATAAGCAAACTAAGCTATTGTAGTTTTAAATAATCATCAAGATGATCAAGCAATAAGACACTTACTTGAAACAAGCAAATGACAACTTGGAGAATCGGCTCCTCCCAACCATAGGAGATATTAACACCATTTTTTTCCCAACTCCACCCCTGAGCCGGATTACCACCTTGCACTAGAACACCAAGCAACACTTCCATGCGACACTCTCTCTCAGAGTCTGTAACAAGCAATGATGGACTTATGAAAGAGAGAAACACTCAACCACAGATTCTCCATGCACAACACGGAATTCCGTTCTATCTCAGTGCACCAATATATATAGCTTTTGCCCAGGTCTTGTGCCATCCCAATCAAATCTCAAGTAATCCTTCAATCCCTATTATTTAGGATTGTGTCTAGTAGTTGAGCTTTTAAATTGGATTTGATTGGTAAAAATATCCCTTGCTTGCTTTACACATGTTCTATGTGCCATGTCGGTGTTCCCTCATTCAAATGAATTCACCAAGTGTCTTTTTTTCTTTTATTAATAATAGAATAATAATTTTTTGTGCATAATGTCACTCACACCTCTTGTGAGTATTTTTGAGTTTTTTAAATAACTCTTACAAAAATAATTGTTTTTGAAGTATTTTCAAAATATTAAATAAAAAATAAAAATAATAATGTCTTGGGGTATCACAGTTTCTATATAAGATGGTATAAGAAAAGTTGGGAATAATATAATGCAAAAGCATCCTTATGTATTCCATTCCCCATTCCCTAGCTTTCTCTCATATTTCTTTTTCTTTTTCTTGTTTTTCTTTTTTGTCTTTTTTTTCATTTAATTTAATTTATTAATGCATGCATTCTCTTTTATTTTCTTTCAACCCTCGTTAATTGTCAAATTTATGGTGGGTATTGAACCCTACAACTATTCATTACTATCCAAATCCATTTTGGATCAATAAGACATAGGTCCTAATGGGGGCCTCATATTATACTCTACATGAATTATAGTTCTAGACCTCAAGCAATGAAATTTTTATATTAGATAGGTGGGCCACCATATTATTACCAAAAATTATAAATAAATGAAAAAGGATATGAAGAGTAAGGATATGTAATGCATAGACTAATTTTTTTTTGCTGAGGACGCTAGGGTTATGCGCACGCTAGGATTTTTCAGCTCACCCATCGGCTCTCTCTACTGCTCACGGCGGACTTTGGACTACACTTCTTGGCGGCTCCCATGGATGCTCCCCTGGGAGGGGATGGCCCTTCCCATACATCATCACAACCCAAAATAACTCCCAACACTTCACCCATTCAAGAATCCATTCGGATTGGATCCTCGGACGTCCCTCTTGGAAATGACGACAACAAACAAAGAGATCCACAGACTTCTCAAAATACTGCAACAACAAAAAACAACTCGAAATGCATAGCCGAAACCATAGATCGGCCAACTCTCTGCCTCCCAGCAAAACGAATCAATGCCGGAGCTCAATGTATGAAAGACAACGCCCTCATAGGCAAGTTCATGGGATTCTATCCCACATAACAGGCTCTTAGAGGATGGATCATAGCTAAATGGAAACCTAAAGCACATTTCGACCTACAGCTCGGCTCCAAGGGATTCTTTACCACCATCTTTGAAAGGCTCGATGACAAAGCTAGAGTGGAAGAAGGCAGCCCCTTTTGTTTCAACTCAATCGGTCTGTATCTGAAGAACTGGACAGAAAGATTCAGCCCTGAAAAGGAAGACTTCACTTGGGCTCCGGTCTGGATCCGAATGTACTCACTTCCGCAAGAATATTTGGACGAAGACACCCTCTGAGACATTGGCAACTCATTGGGAAGCTTTGTCAAAGTTGCAGAACAAACCAAATACAACAGGTACACCTCCTCTGCTAGAATCTGTGTTTACATGCATATATCCAAAGATCTACTAGATTCTATCAGCCTCATGCATGATGAAAATGAATGGATACAACCCCTAGACTATGAGCACATACCATTCCGCTGTAGACGATGTCATGAGCACGGGAATCTATACTACAACTACCCTCTAAGTCAAACGACCATGGACACAAACAAAGACGAAGATGGATTCCAGAGAATTGGCCGCATTAAAAAGCATCATCGTAAACCCTCACAAGAAGGAAAAAAGCCAAATACAACCGACACCAGCAACAAATTTGATACCCTCATTGATCAGCCAGAAGATCTAATGGAAGGACCTGAAAAGATGGAAATAGTTGCTGAAAAACCCACAGATCTAGATAATACAACTGAGATCCACACTGACCCTGAAACCCTTCAGGGAGAAACCTATATTCTCCATAAGAAAAATGGCCCAAAATCTTCAGCTCAGGAAGCAGCCAAAACGCAGGAAACAGGGGACCCCATCCACGCTGAAATAGGAGATAGGAGATCTGGATATTCTAGGCATGGAAGATGCCTGTTCAAAAAAATCCTTCAACTCTGTTTCGCCCAAACAAATCCAAATCCTGCCAGAAGTTCTCAAAAAAGTAAAAAACAACAAGCTTGGAATACTCAATCTGCCACAAAAAGACAAACAAAAGCTCCAAAGGGATAACAAGAAAAGAGGTAGAAAAACAGATCTGCAGAGAATCAGTCAGCTTGGCACAAGACTAATCGAGTTTGGGCAATACACCCAACTCACGGAATTCTTTCCTACTTTTAATTCCAGTTCTCAATGCAGCTAATCTCCTGGAATGTAAGAGGTCTGAACGGTGCCTCCAAACACCGTATGCTAAAAATAAAAATCATGCAAGACAAGCCTACCATAATTTTTCTTCAAGAAACCAAATGTACTGATGATACTCTCCAAGACCTCTTCCAAAAAAACATATGGAGAGGTTGTAAAACCATGGAAATAGATTCTAAAGGCGCCTCCGGTGGCCTAGCAATAGTCTGGAACCCTTCACAAATCTAGTTCAATGATTTCGCTGCCACAGCCCATTCCCTCTCTGCCTCCTTTCAAATGGAAGGAACTGACATCTCTGGTTTCCTCATGAACATTTATGGACCTCAAACCCCTGTTCTAAAGACCTAGGTCCTCAACCATGTAACCTAGTTCTCTCAACTTCACTTGGGGGAAATGCTCATCATCGACAGGGACTTCAACATGATTACCACATTACAAGAAAAAAAAGGAGGAAGACGCTTCCTATCCAAGGAAGACACCAGTTTGAAAGAATATATTTTGGACTGCGACCTTATTGATATCCTTCCCTCAGAAGGCTTCATGACCTAGAACAACAAAAGAGGAGGAAGAAATCAAATCTCTTCCAGGATCGATCACTTCCTCATCACCCAGCAAATCATGGAAGCTCCAGGCAACATCTCGGCCGCCATTCTCCCGTCCGCAGGCTCTGATCACTGGCCCATCTCACTCTCTTGGAAAAACTCAGGTAATCTCAAATTCCGTCCATTTAGATTTGAAAATTTTTGGCTAACCCATCCCACCTTCTTGGATCTGGTAAGCACCTAGTGGATTAACACCAAAGTAGAAGGGCGCTCCAAAATGGCAATAATGCACCAAAAACTCAAACTTCTGAGGGCCAAGCTAAAGATTTGGAATCATTCAACCTTGGCAACATTTTCAAAGAAAAAATCTCATTGGAGAAAGAGCTTGAACAAATCCAAAATACCATCATGGAAGAAGGATACTCTAAATCTCTCAAAGAACAAGAGCAAAATTTGCATAAACAGTTGGATGACCGCTGTAATCAAGAGGAAATTCTTTGGAAACAAAAATCCCGCAACAACTAGCTGAAGGAGGTTGAAAAAAATACTACATTCTTCCACAGGACTGCGATTCAACATAGAATGGCCAACCGTATCTCAGCCATCATAGATGAACAAGGCGATCTCCTTAGAAACCAAAGTGACATTGAACAAGAGCTCACTACTCACTTCAACAACCTTCTCATGACGGAAGATATCCACAAAAGGGAGGAGGCCATTAATAAAGTCACGAGCCATATCCCTAAGCTAGTGACTGTGGAGCAAAATGCCTCTCTCACTCTTCAGGAAATTGAAACCGTGGTAATGCAAACAGCGGAAGGCAAGTCCCTAAGAATGGACGGTTTCACTATAAATTTCTTCAAGCATTGCTGGAACTTCCTCAAACAAGATATTCCGGAAATGGTGGATGAATCTAGAACAAAACGTTGGGTCCTCCCAGCCTTAAATGCTACTTTCCTCACTTTGATACCCAAAGAAGTGGGAACTACCTGCCCTAGTAAGTTCCGACCAATTTCTCTTTGCAATGTCATTTATAAAATCATAACCAAAACAATTTCCAATAGGCTGAAAGCCTTGCTTCCAATCCTCATATCTCTTTAGCAAACTGGATATGTTGAAGGCCATCAAATCCTAGATGGGATCATCCTTTCCCATGAAGTGATCCACTGCCTAAAAACAGCCAAAACCCCTGGTATGCTTGTTAAACTTGACCTCTCCACAGCCTTCAACAAGCTCAGCTGGGTTTTCATTCAAAAAATGCTTCAGGCTTATGGCTTCAACAATGAATGGATACAATGGATTCTCTCCCTCACCTCCTCTTCTTTTTTCTCTGTCTTGGTCAATGGCTTTCCATCCCCCACCTTCTCTCCCTCCAGAGGCATTCGTCAAGGATATCCCCTCTCACCCTTTCTCTTCATCCTCATGATGGAAGGCCTAAGCCGCATGCTCAAAACCTTGGTCTCAAACAACAACCTCAAGGGACTCACTCCTCATGGCTGCCAACCTATCACTCACCAGCAATTTTTGTTGATGATAACCTCCTCTTTGGTCACCCTTCTGTGTAGGAAGCTCACACCCTGAAAAAATCCCTCAATACCTTCTCGGAAGCCTCAGGCACCACCATCAACCTTGAAAAATCTTAGATCTTCCTTTTTAATACCAATGCTGTAACTCAAAGGAACATTGTGTGCATCCTCGGCTTCCAAATCTCTAGTCTTCCGTCCAAATATCTGGGGGCTCTGCTCTTCGAAACTTCCATCAAACACTCCTCCTAGAGAGAACTCCTTGACAAACTTGAAACAGGAATTTCCTCATGGACCTTCAGAACCCTAAATCTTCCCATTTGTCTAATCATGCTTAAATCTTTCCTCCAATCTATGCCCCTCTATCTCTTTTTAGTCCTAGCTGCTCCCAAATGGGTCATTAAATCCATGAAGAAGATGCAGCGCTCTTTCCTATGGGGAGGTAATCATGACAACCGTAAATGGGCACTTGTCAACTGGAAAATGCTCTGCCAGCCTAAATTTGCTGGAGGACTAGGTCTCAGAGATCCAGAAATCAACAATCACGTTCTCTCAGCTAAAATATGGTGGAATTGGGTAACGACAGACAGCGCTCCATGGATCCAGCTATGGAATATTAAATATGCTAAAGATTGGGTCCCACAGCAGAGAATCCGCTACAATCTGGACCCTCCAGGCTCACTCATTTGGCAGGCAACAAACAATCAACAAGCCCTTGTACAACAACACAGTTTCTGGGAAGTGCATGCAGGAAACCAAGCTCTCTTTTGGCACGATTCCTGGCAACAAAGGCCCAGCCTCCACTCACTCACTGCACGCCTGGACCTGACACCTCATATTCAAGATCATATCAATTCTACCATCAATGACTATTGGCTACAGGAGAGTAATTATGGCAATCGAATCTGGAAAGATCCTCACACTTGGGACCCACTGATACCCCTCATCAGTGAAGAGGACATTCATACTAAACTACAAACCCGACATCAGAAGGTCAATGAAAAACATGATATACTCAGATGGGGTTATTCCACCAAAGGGACCTTCTTAATCAAGGAAGCCTATCAGGTCAAAACTCAAGACAACAATAACCCAAGGAATCTAGTCTAGAAAAAAAATTGGAGCTCGAACCTTTGGCCAAAAGTTACCACCTTTTTATCGCTCCTCACTCATTGTAAAATTCTTACATGGGAAAATATGCTCAAAAGAGGATTTCAAGGACCATCTTGGTGCATAATGTGCAACTCCCATGCTGAAGATATGGACCACCTCCTAGACTCCTGTGAAATGGAGGACAAATTCTGGATACTTACAGAGAACATATTTCAACATACCAACAGAACAAAGGGAAACATTGTCAACACCATCTCCATTTGGGACAGCCACCCCTTCCAAAGCAAGCTGCTCAACCGTATCTAGGAACTCACTCCAGGCTTGGTCACCTGGAATCTATGGAAGGAAAGAAACTGAAGAATCTTCGAAGGAAAACACAAGAATTTCTCAGAAATCTGGCTCAGCTTCAAAACCAACCTCCAGGAAACTCTTGGCATCTCGAGATGGAACACTGCAGATCTCCCAGCAACACCAAGGGAAAAACTGATCCTGACCATATGGGAACTCAATTTCCCTACCCTAATAGACCCTCATCCTCTGGCTACACTCAAAATCTCCAGCCCAAACTTCCGGAGCAGACCTCCCCCTAACTTCTACAAACTGAATTTCGATGGAGCTTCAAAAGGAAACCTGGGAGCAGCAGGATTTGGCGGAGTTTTCAGGGATCATTCAGGAACCATCCAATGCATTTTCCATAATTCTCTAGGTTATGACACAAACAATGCAGCTGAGCTATCAGGGCTGGTTGAAGGAATAAAAATTGCCATTGGGAAAAACTACACACCCCTGATAATTGAAGGGGACTCCCAAATCATTATCACCTTGGCAAGCAAAATATTTCATGGCACTTCGGTTAAGAAAATCTCCCCCAGTTGCAGATTAGAACAACGCTTCCAAGAGCTCTCTGAACTTTTGACAGGATTTAGAACCATCTCATTCCAACATGTTAAACGAAAAGCAAACTTGGTAGCTAACATTTTGGCCAACAAAGGTGCAGAAGATATCTCCCTACTCACCATCGACACTGCAACCACAATGGACAACAGAGTGCTGCACCAACGGTGTCAATAAATTGCAAAAAAAGACCTGCACATCCCGGATGCGGGTGATCCTGCTGCATCTCCCTTGGATGTTGCGCCAACAGAAATGGTGCCACCACACCACCCCGTACGTGATGACAGAACCTGCATGCAAAAGAAAGCCCCGGCTACGTGTGAAGGACAGGGAAGCCACCTAGACATGCCATCTCCACCGGCTCCAACTCCAAGGCTAGCCTCCATCCGAGATGACGCTTAAATGCCAAGCTCATTCCACTCCCATCTGGTCATTTCACACGCTCAACCTGACTCCGTTCACATGGCTTGGGGGGTGGCATTAATGCCGGATCGGTTCCCTACGTCCTCTAACTCCTGCTGGTTTCATTTCACCATTACTCTATCCTGTGTGAAGCTCCTCCCTCCTAGACGCCCCCTCCGGGATATGAAGAGCCTGGCCCATCCTCTTGCGTTCATTCCACACTCCCAATTCTCTCCACCTATGTCTTCTGCTGAAAGCTTAGCCCTTGTACATTGCTCCTGTAATTTCTCCAACACAACCATGAAGCGCACCAGGGGCACTTCCAAGCATGGCTCCACACAAAGCACTGGAAAATCTATGTCGACTGAAAAGGAAATCCCTGCAAACATTGGATACAAGGATAATGTTTCGATGTCGGTTCGACACTTGGTGGATGACTAGGAATCGCAAAATGTGGCTGAAATCCTTGCTTTTGGCAGCCCGGGCACACAGGTGAATCACTACTAGCTGCTCAAGAACCTGATCGACACACTGGTAGAAGAAATGCTGACCCATTGGCATTTGGCCAAGATGTCCATAACAGACACCAGGTCCACCATGCCTCATCTGGATGGCATTCTTGTGACACTGGAAGCCAATCTTGCAAACCGCCACCTCTACTCATTGTTTCCTCAGCCAGCTCAGCCCATCGGTTTTGGACCAGAAGGTCCCGTTACAGGTTTCGAGAAGGAGAGCATTGCTCTCAGGCAACAACACAGGCGACCGGTATCCCTCTTCATGACTCCATGGTAGAACCAAACCCTGAACTCGCCTCTAGTATGGACTCCCCTGCGGAGGTTGTAGTGCAAGGCGTGTCTCCTGGGACCTCCTTTCCAGTTCCATCCACAATCGTGGTCACCCAACACAAATGAACTCGTAAAGACGGTTTTGAAGAAATCGTCCCACGCAAAACGGAATCCTTTCCCGCCAAGCTCCCATAACAACAATGGACAGATGATTTCTTCGGTCCTTGCCCCATTTCTGCTGATATCCAAGACTCCAAGGGAATGGAAGCCATCTCTTAAATAGGCTTGTCTAGTTTTTTTTTGTCTTTATGTATTGCAGAGTCTCACTCTGTTTTCTGTCTTTCATGATCGATGGATAATCCGTTTACTACTCTAGGTTTTTCTATAATTCTCTGTAATATGGGATCTGAAAGTAGCACCAGATTGTCGTATTCAGCCTCTCCTAAGGATTGTACTCTTTTTTGTACTATAATATAATTTTCTATGCAGCTTACAAAAAAAAAAGGATATGTAATGCATACCCTCCAATAAAATATAACAATATTAGAATATATATTCCTCGATATAGATATTCCAAGAGGGATCATGGAAGAGTAAGCATTATAACTAAGTATGAAAGTAACAATAGAGAGAATATTCTTAGAGAATACACCACATGGGATAAGGGAAGAAACAATAGAACTAGAAAAGGTAGCAATAATAGAAAAGGAGGTATCACAAGATATACACTTGAAAGGGATAACACAATTCAAGGAACTACGTAGTGTGATACAATATTTCCAACATAGGAAAGCAAGACATAGAAGGAAGAAATAGAATAATGAGAGAAAACATAGAGGGACTATTCAATACATCATAATTAAATAAAAACTTTGTAAGATTCAAGTATATGAAATGGAAACTTTTGAGTTAGAAATATTTAATACAAAAATAAGACTAATAGAAATGACAATACTAATGTGGTAAACATAGTTCATTCCAGGTAGTGGAAGAATATCGGAATAACATGTAAATCCCAGTATTTATAAAAATAAATGGATTTTATTAATTATTAGAACAACAATTATTGTGAATAAGTAAAAGTAATCAAGCAAGCGAAATATATATATATAAAAGGATGAAGTGATATCCAAGTAGTGTGCTATGCTTTTTGGTTAATCCCATTGTTTAAAAAAATAAATGAATTTTATTCCTTGTGCCTTTGAATCCACAGGCACCGGTAGAAGACCAAGATAAAACTTGTCCCTGTACATCTGTAACAGTCACAATGGTATTGTTAAAACTTGCTTGAACATGAATAACTCCTTTGAGTACTCGATGTTCATTCCTACGTGAACCAATTATTCTTGTAGTTTTTGAAATATTAATCATTATGAGTTTAGTTCAAAAAATGCATATCGAAATCTATTTTACTGCTAGATACGTTCATTGATATAGAAGAGAATTACCCCTATTTTTTCTTATGCCTCGGATTGGAACAAATTATCATAACTCGTTTCCATCTATGAATTGGTTTACATTTTCCACAAATTATACGAATAGAAGAAAAAACTTTCATATTTGTGACCCTCCAATTTGTTCATATTACATTTTGTGTCACCTACCCAAATTTTGAGAATAATCATTTTATTTTGCAAAATACTTTATGCTAAATTATAATTACAAAGTATTGTAATTATGACCAAATCTGGTCAAAGATGACTGTAATGACTCATTATTATTATTTAATAAATTCAAATAAGAGACAAACACTCAAGAAAGTTGTTACAAGAGTGTTCACTGACCCACTAGGAGGAATGGAAGCTGCTAGAAGGCATGGGACATATGGCAGCATTTGCACTCCACCACTAGCTGTTGGTTATGGGACAACTACCCCTAAAATTGTGGCATTACTCTCAGGTGGGGAAGTGAGCAGGCAGCTCATTAATGACCAGTTAATCACAAAAGGCCTAGGAAGCCTATATAAGGCAATTCGAATTGAGCAGGCGGCTCTTACAATATTTTCTACAGAAATATTCCTCATGTGCATCAGGTGAAGACTGAGAGATTCAAATTAGGGAGGCTCTGTGAGAGTGCAATTGTAAGTCTGCAAATTATTTATGAGAAGGAAAACCAGAGGTGCTGGTGCAGGTCTCTTTGACTGTTGAGTTTGTAAGACTGGATAAACTACTTGTTGCTGCAAGATTGAGGACCTAAGCTTCTAAAGTTTCTTCCTCCTAGTGGTTCAGTGAACAGGCTCAGGGGTCCTAAGGCAGGCATCTTGGTTGTTTTAGGAGCAGGTTGGGTATAATAGGATTCTTGGGTGATTTGTTTCTCCTACAATTATCAGGTTCTACAGTTTCTTTATCTTGTTTGTATTTTTCAGGAGTATGAATCTCTGCAGGAACTGGTTTAGAAAATTTACTAATGATCAATAGAAATAACTATTTTTATTTTCTGATCTAATTTAACTATTTGACTGATAAAATGACTCCTCTTCATTTTTCCCCATGCTTGAGTCTGCACCGTACTCCAGTACAGAGAGGTAGCATTAAATCGGCCAAATTTAGTAAGCAAAATGCTAAGAGGATTATTTTAGACTCTTATAGTAATGTTCTTGTCAGAATTCTGTCCTATATTTAAAACACAGTAAACATTCCAGTATAGCATCAACCGCAGCATAGAATTCATTTAATTAATACAGGAAAGAAAAACACAGTATGTTTCTGCACAGTCCTATATATTTCTTTTAACTCTATTTTTTTCATCCAGTAAGCAAATGCACATCAATCTTATGCATTTCATGTTTTTTTAAGCAATTGTATTTCAAGAATAATAGCAGTTGTAAGAATTAATTTCTGCACAAGATTTATATGTTCCCATTTCAATTACATCTTTCTCAGATAAGAAATATCACGCAATTCAACATTTATTTCTTTAAAGTTTTCAAGTAAAGGATAGTCTAGAATTATAGCATCTGCAAAATCTATTCTCTGCACAAAATTATTATATGTAAACCTATTATTTCATCACCCGTTCATTTTGTAGTTAAAATACAAAATCTATGCATAGTAGTATCAAACCATATGTTACCACATACCCTAGTTTCTGCAATATCCTTCTAATGCACAGTTCATAAACCTCTCATCAAAACCTTTCATGGCACACTTTAGACATTTCTTTTCCAAACCCTAACTAGCATTTCAAAATTTCTTCAAGACAGTATTCACTACTTAATAGAAAATACGATTCAGTATGAATATTTATGGATAGCTCATAACCCTAGTAAGGACACATCTCAACATCGCAAACATTCACATCATCAAACATTGTTACACAGGTTAAATTTCGGGTACAGAGGCACTTTGCAAGCCAGATAACAATCAAATAAAAACTACAGGTAGGATACATTGCGAATTAAAATAGACACCGTGGCTTTTTCATTACAAAACTTCTCTCAAAACTATCCCAAAAACTTAAACATCAACAACGATGGCGAAGCTATAGGAAAATTTTATCTACAACAACCATTGTTGTTCATTATTACAATTATAACATTTAATTGCACTTTTCTTAACCCTCATATCAAAATCACGACATTTCTTTGCAAAATCAAACCGGTATTCATAAGTGCAAGAGAGCCCTAGGTTCTTGGTCCTTTCCATCCAAATGGATTTCAGAGTTACATATTGAACCTGTTAAGGTTCCCCAGTACGCAAGGCTTAAACCCTTTTCAACCAAATCATTAAACAAGACCGTGGAGCAACAAAAAACATAGGGTTATACCCTTATCAAATAGAAAGTAAACTACGATCCCGAAGTTTTTAACAAACATTGCAACCAGACATCAAAGGAGCTGCATGGTCATTTAAACTAGCGAAGATTATCCACTATATCGTATTCATCAAAATAGGACTAAAAAAAACTCAACACTTGGCCACAACCAAAACAAGTCGACAAGTTCCAATTCTTAGCATACGATAGTCCCCATCACACCTTGCAAAAAGGGGCACCTGCAAGGTTTTCGAGAACCACTGGAGCTTTCCAGGAGAAGTAGAAGCATTTTTCATTCTCCATGCTCGCACAGGAACCATCCTTGAAGTGGGTACCTGCAAAATTACATTTCGAAGGGGGTGTTAAAACAAGAGGTTACAAGAAAGCAAACAAGCAATACAGTATTATTCATTGTCATAAAAATTACCTTTCTAATCGGAGCTCGGATCAGTGGCACACCACACCAGCAAAAGAACAGCGAAGCCTGGTAGCAACAATAGTAACCACAATTTCAAAACCCTGAAGACGATTTCAGATGGAGGACCCGAATCCCAATTTCAAACACTCTCAGCAGCTGATAGATGAACAGTTATATCTTTATAGAACTGTATCATGGCTCTTATGCACTAATGCATAAGCCTGAAACATGTAACTTCATCACTCAGGTCTTGGGTTCAAGACCGAGGAAGGAGTCCTCTTCTCATAGAAACCATCAACCCTACCTTTCGGCTTCCTGTCGGCCCTGCTCACCTCCCACTAAGCGTAATAATGAAGGCAAGAAAGACAAAGGTCATGAATTACCTAAGTGTGTTTAGGGTTTCATCCACCACCCTAGATATTACAAGTGATCAACGGTGGGTAGTGGCCAACCCTGGCACATTTTTCGAACCAGTGATGCATTATTACCATTTAAGCAGACCGAGAGCTCGTGCATGGCACAACTCATCCTTAGGTTGGCACTCATTGAAATCATATCCACGTGAAGATCTTACAATCAAGCCTCCACTTTGTAGCTAGGGTTTTCACCCTAGCTTGTGCAAATGAGCACCTACTAAGGAGAAGGGACTCCTTAGTAGCAATTCAATAAACAGTAATTAAAAGACAAGATATTAAAATGAAAATTATACTAAGCATGTGCATGAAACATAAAAAAGACAAGAGATAATGTAAATGGTTTTTTGTATTAAAGCTTTACCTCCAATGTGAAGGTTGGTGAAGTTCTTGCAATGATCCAAGAGGGTTGCTCCAAACTCCAGCTTTGCTCCTTCTCTTTCTCCAATGGTGGAAATGGGCCAAAAGGGGCTCTCAATGGTGAAAGTAGCTCAAGAGTGAGCTAGGGTTTCAGGAGAGATTTTGGCAGAGTAAGGGTATTCTTGATTGTGGATGTGAAATGAGGGGTCTCCATCACCTATTTATAGTTTTTTGGTGGTGGAGTGCTGGCCCATGGTTTTGGGAACCAAATGGTTTAGGTCAGCTGTATAGGGTTTTTTCCTCCTTTTTCCTCATTATTTTATATTTTTTATGCCCTCTTTAGAAGGTTTTTGCTATTTTAGAGGAATTTTGGATATTTTTGGAGGAAAAGGGGTTTTTTAGCCTTTTTGAGGCTTTTTTGATGGTTTTGTGGCCCTTTGGAGGCATTTTAGGCCTTTTGGAGGCTTTTTAGTGGGATTTTCAGGGTTTTTAAGGGAAATATGGTAGGAAAATGGACAAATGAGTCATGTAATGGGGTAGATGAGGTAGTGAGCACTTTTTGGGTGTTAACAGATTGCCCCCTGATGTGTGAGGGCAGGAGCTCATCGTATGACCGATAGACATCATAAGTCATGTATGGTTTTCCTGGGGTGTGGAGAAGAGAAGAAACAAACTGGAGCCCGGAACAACGATCCCGAACAACTGCAAAAACTAAAAGTACATAACCTCAATAATGGATGAGGAATCATCTGATCATATGGACGAGGCGAGCATTCCCATGCTTGTATCAAGATATAATAATAATGGGGTCCAAAATATGGGGACCTGACATATACATGACCTCAAATACTGAATGAGGAAGAATCTCAATATATGGACGAGGCGGGCATACCCATGCTCGTAGCAAGATACATAAAAATAACTGTAAGGCCCGAAAAAGGGGGACCTGTAGGATACATAGAGAACCAATGTGTACATCATAATGGTCTAGAGAGGACACAAATTGGGGACATACTGCTGGGCTGACCATGTCTGAGCTGAAGTACTGATACACTGGAAATGACAACAATGCTACTAAGTGTGGTACCAAAGGAACTGATGAGCTGCTGGATCATAGTGACAAGGGGTCATACTCTCAATGGTACACTGAACTGGAACTGAACTGGGTACTCAAGGAAGCATATAACTGGATGGCTTCCGAATACAATCGCCAACGCAACCCGGACATCCACGGGAACATATAACTGGGCGTTCTGAAGTGACTCACCAATGTGCTAGAGTCGGGGGAAATCCAGGGTCTTCGACCAATAACCGAAGGGATATAAACCCTGCGCGATTCTCAATGATGCGATCAAGGTGTTGAAGTCGAGCATGTGAGAAACAACCACTCGGAGAGGCAATGATGACTCCTCCCAAAATGATCCGTAGGCACTCACCAGTGATGGTGATGGGTCCAAGGCGCAGGGACCTCTGGGTCTATCCTATGGAATAGAGGGGATGTTGTCGATAGAGGGAGACCTGCAACTAGCAAGGAAATGATGTTTCCTTGATAGGAGCATGAGGTGGAGAACCGAAGTGTGAGAGTACTGATGGTAGGACTGACAAACTGTGGGGGATAACTGGGCAAGTGGAGTGGGTGGACTCAAACTTCCTTTGTTCAAAGTATGATGGCGGAGATGATTGGGCAGCATATGAGACTGACTGATGGGAAAGGGATCATAGCTGTAATGAATCAAGGATAGTGACTGGGATGAGGGAGACTCAAGCTGGTGTAAAATGGTAGGAGACTGCAGCCTACTCTGAACAAAGGCGACCTGATTGGGGGTGCTGCCGAGATGATCGATCATAGTGCCAGGAGGCACGGGGGGACTTCTTCATGGGTTAAGGAACTAGAAGAAGTGGGTGAAAAATGGTACTGTCGTGTGGATTTATACGAGCCCAAGACAGTTCATGCTCGTGATTGCTTTCAATTTTAAGGAGTCTGAAAGTGATAAGAAGACTCTGAAATGATGGAATGGTACTGTCATGTGGATTTGTACGAGCCTAGGACAGTTCATGCTCGTTGTTGCTTTCAATTTTTAGAGAGTCTGAAAGCGATAAGAAGACTCCAGGGGGTTTCTTTTTCATGTGTTAGTCTCCAAGGCCCAAAGAAGCATAAAAGGATGCAATGAAGAACTCTTCTATCCGGTGTGACTAGAGTATTCCTTTTTCGTAATTAGTCTACCAAGTCCGGAAAAGGGGTAAACTTATACCAGATAGACGCCCTTTCAGGTACTTTAATGAGCATGAAAGGAAGCAATATTGCTCAGCGACCTTTTCATTGTTTTAGGAGTTAGAAAAGAGCTTAACAGAAACTCCCTAAGTGCCTTTTTTGTAAAGGAATTGTCCGGCCCGAAAAAGAGATAAAATTATACCGAACAAAAGGAATGGCCAGGCAAGGAGGAAGTGCTCAATCAAGGGACACTTATGATGACCAAGAACAAGGGTAGAGGGGGAACACTAGTGGGCCTCCTTGCGGGGTAATGAATGGTGGCAAAATAACGAAACAATTGCAGTATGACAGAAGTGAATGGCTCATGTAAAATGTGGAACAATCCGATGGCGGCTGATGTGGCATGCAAACCGAGGCAGCAAGGTGTCGGGACACAATGTTGAAACTGTACCAAGTGAGAGAGAGAAATGATCTCAAGCATCATCACGAGCTCGAAAAAATGAATCCGGCGATATAAAGAGTGTCAAAAACGGATAATGGCTGATGTGGCATGCAAACCGAGGCGACGGAGGGCGTTTTGGAAAAAATACCCGAAAAATATAGGGGTGAGAGCGAGAAATGATCTCAAGCATCATCATGAGCTCGGAAAAATGAATCTGATGATATAAGGTATATCAAAAATGGGCTACGGCCGATGTGGCACGCAAACCGAAGCGACAAGGTGTCGGGACACAATGTTGATATTGGTCCTGGTGAGAGCGAGAAATGATCTCAAGCATCATCACGAGCGCGGAAATATGAATCCGGCGGTGCAAATGGTGTGAAAAACGGAGGTCATAAGGACTCTGGAATGGTCAAAGGAACTAACTAGGTTAAAAAATGGTTGCAAATAAAGGTGAGCCCACCAAGCCAAGGATGCAGTGGTGGGGAGAAATGATGACCCGTGGGGGAAGAATACTAGGTGTATCAAATCAAATCAAATCTACAAGTGATATGTGACCTCAAAAATGGTTGAGATCACAAGTGTGAAAAAGTGAGCAGGGTTAATGACTTGCCCCCATGCTATGTGCATGGGGTTTGTGATTATGGATCACATATGTGTGGGTTTGAACAATGGGTTTATTGACGTGCTGAGATAGATGTGATGGGGAAGGTTCAAAATGATTGATCATGCCCCCTATCCCAGGGTCGAGGGAATCTATTATGCCCCTTGAATCAGAGGTGTCAAGGTGGTGCTCTATGATGGCGGGGTCAAGACCGGGCACTTCGGTATAGGACCAGGCAAAGACATCACGGAATTCTTGGAAGAGTTTTTTGTACTCCTCAATCTCAGACTCGCTGCAAGAGGCTCCTAAAGTGATGAGTTCAGGGGCACCTCTGGGGGCAGAGATATCTATGTGGATAACAGGAGAAATGGTGGCCATGTTAGCTTCCTCAAAGGCATCAGGAGCAGGAATAGGATCCTTAAACCAGTCGACTTTAGTGGGAAGGAAAGCTTTGGACTCAACCGCGAATTGGGTAGTTGTGGTGGAGGAGGAGTCTTCTGGGAGGAAATACGAACGATGGTGCATGTTGTCCCAGGGATAATCCGGAGCAGTCAGAGCCTCTAGGATCTCCTCATTAGTACGGAAATTGTGGGCCGTCAAATCGGTTGACAAGGGAATGGTAGTTGAAGAGGTCATATAAATGGTGTTGATCTCCCCGGATGGGGGTGAGATCGGGGGGTGAATCTCCTCAATGGTGGGAGGTGTTGTCTCAAGATCCACATTATTCATCTCATAGAGAGATTCCGTGTAATCGGGGAGATCAGGACAGTGATGTGAATAATGGCCGTAAACACCGCATATTGCACAAGGGTGGTTAGTGCGTAATGATTTATCACGAGGCTTAGGGGTTATATCTAGTTTGACAACCAGGATATTGGGGTCGTCGTCAAGCATCTGCATGTGTTCCTGTAATGCAGGTAACTGTGGACATTGGTGAGTCGGATGGCCTAACTCATCGCACAATGAGCATTTGGGGGAGCACGAAAAATGGGAGGGGTTTTGACTGTCCTGGGAGGAGGTACAACAGTGTATGGTTGTGGGCCTTTGCCCCCAGTGTGCTTGATAAGAGTGGGGGGATTCATAGAGGACGAAGGGGTATTGACACCGGGAGGTGGTTGACTAGTAGCCATGGGTTGCACCGGTTGTAGGACGACGTTGGGTGTCGGCGGGGGAACGGGAGGCGAAAGATACCACACGGGTAATCCCAAGGTTAACCCAGGGAGGCTAAGGGTAGCCATAATCGGGGCATTAACTTCTCCCGAGGGAGGGACTAGGAAGGAGATTGTGTGGATAGGTGTAACACCAATGTGGCTAGGTACCAACGGTGGTTTAGGAAACAAGGGCGGTTGATTGTTAGGTGTTTGTGTATCATGGGAAAGGGTACATAAGTCAGATAATTCAGGCACAGATGATGGGGGAGGAATGGATTGGAAGGTGGATGTCATCGGCAGATCTGAGTAAACTCCTGGTCCCAAGGAGGAAACAAATGAGGTAGCGGCACCAGAAACAGGTTGTTCAACCATGGGGAGAACATTTTCAGGTGCAGCGGGGGCATTTGGATCGTAGTAGGTGAGTTGGTCGACCTTGACCACGCATCCGTCATGGGGGAACATCATGGTACGAAAAACGGAGGAGGAAACCGCCTTCATGGCATACATGTAGCTGCGACCAAGTAAGAGGTTATAATCAAGTTGGGCATTGATGACCTCTATGTCAATGAGAACGGTTTTACCAGCCAGCTAGATGGGGACGTTAGCTAATAGGCCTTGGGGTTGAGCCGAACGCTCGTCGTAGGCTCGCAACGCAGTAGTGGACTGTTGAAGAGTAGGGGATCCCAACTTCTGCCAAACGAATGTGGACATAACGCATGTAGAGGCACCTTCATCGATAATGCACCGATGGATGACAAGATTCCAAACGGAAACAGAAACTTGGAATGCTAAAGTGGAAGGCAGGCGTGGTTCGGATTGGTCCAAATCGAATGCCATCAGTTGTGAATCATTGGGGTCAATAGCACCAATGGTGGATAGCAAAGTCTTGCACTGTGAAGGACATTTTTTCAAGACTTCCAATGCAGACATGGTTGCGGGAGACTGGGCTAAGCCATCTACAATGTTGTAATTTGACGCAGCGCGAGCATTGGGATTATTATTGATTCGACGAAGTGGGAAGCTAGGTGCTTTGGCAGCACCATCTAGTGGAGCCGAAGGTATACGTAACGTCTGATCGGTGGGATGAGCGTTAGTGTTTTTGTCGGAGGGAGGGGATTTCAGGGGTGGAGCCACATTGGTTCCGACGGGTTTGGAGATTGACATCAGTGGATGACATCATCAACAAGTGGTGGGTACCTGAATCAAACATGGGTTGATCAGGAGCAGCATACGTGATCTGTTGTTGGGGTGGCGCGTTGCCTTGAGGAGGAGCCAACAGCTGAGTGTTCACTACGCCTTGGGTTGGTAAAGGGTTTTGCAGTACCAAAGGTGGCTGCTGAGGGGGTGGGGGTTGGGAGATGCTTAAGGAGCTGCATGCCCTTGGCGATGGGCATCATCAACCCAGAGTTGCCGAGCTCGCTCCAAATGTGGGCAAGCATGTGTGTAGTGGCCATAGACCCCACAAATAGAACAAGGATGGTTAGTTTACAAGTTAGGGTTTTTGGCCTGCTTGGGTGGCCGATCAGGGTTTTGGTTGGCAGGTGCCTCATTATTGTTGTCTAGGGGATTGGGAGGTTGACCACCTTGGTCTGGCGGAGGGTTGTTCCCACGGTTATGACCTTTGCCACGGTTTTGCTGGCCCTGTTGGCGCTGGTTGTTTTGGTTTTGCTGCGGGTTTTGTTGGGCGTAAACTTGCCCTTGAGCAGCAGGTGGGTTCAGGGGTTGGGCAGGTGCTGGAGCAGGCTGCGGTGGGTGATATGTAGGTGGAGGCTGCGCAGGTGCGGCACCTTGAGGGGGTTGCTGATATGGCTGCGGAGCGGGTTGTGGGTTTGCCACAGGGGCTGCCTGTGGCGGGTAATAAGCGGGTTGGGCTTGGGAAGGCGCAGGAGCTGGTGCAGCCTGCTGGTGGTAATAGGGCTGAGGTGCGACCGAGGGGGTAAGCGGGGGGCGCATGACCAAAGCACTGAGGTGGACCGGTGGGTCCATGGGAATGGTGGTGATGTGTCATAGGAGCATAGGAGTTGGTTGCTCCAGACTATGAGGTAGCCCGAGAAAGGTCGGGGCCAGGGTTAGGACGTGCTATGGAAAAGGGTTAGGGATTTGAAGCAACATGGACAATGATGCCGTCTGCAGTGTGGGATGCCCCCGGCCCATTGTGCTAGGAGGAATCGCCACGAGGGGCGTCTGGTATAATGGTATAGAGATAACCCGACTGGGCGTAAATGAGGTCGAATTGCTGGGCCTTAAGGATGGCCTCTTCTTCAGACTGGGGTCTTTCGGATGCCACATCCTTAGCAATGACAAGAAGAAGGGATTTGAGGAACCAATCTAAGAAGATACGGTCGTCTAATTTGATTTTGCAGAGGCTGCGGTGTCGACACCACTCATGAATGTGGTCCGTGATGTGGGTAGCCGTGTTTTGTCTGCAAGACAAGAGAATCTCAACTCCCGCGTCATAGCGGACAGGTAACTGGAAGAACTGCAGGAATGTCGAGGCAAGGGAAGTAAAGGTGGCATGGGTCCCATGGGATTTCTCGATGTACCACTTAGCTGCAGAGCTAGTGAAGGTGCGCTATAACAGACGGAGGTGAACAGAGTCATCCACTATGGAGTTGGAGGAACACCACAGATGGAAGGACATAATATGGTTTTGAGGGTCCTCACCTGCCTTGCCCTTGAACTTAGGGATGTCAGAGGGGAGCTTGGTGGGCATGTGAGGCCATGCAGGGTTGTGTCGGATGGGATCGTTAGTCAATCTGGCTAGGTCAGGCAGGTTGAGGCTAGCCATGAATGGCAAACTGGAAGAAGGATGTGACACATTAGTGGGTTGGACCGGGTTGGGGCCAATGCCCCCAAGTGGAGGGGCAAGGTTTGGGATGTTGCCCCCAAGTGGGGGAACTAAGGTGGTATAGGATGGTCCTGCACCATCATGGGTAGTGTGAGTCACTGGTGGAGTGGTGGTAGGTATGCCAGCTACGGGAATGGGTACGGTAACCGGAATGGTGGTCGTGGCCCCCATCGAGGGCATACCCAAAGCAGGTGTGGTAACTGGTTTAGTGGTGGATGTGCCACCAGTGGTCCCTACAAAGAAAGGGGTGGAAGTTGTGCCAGCCATGGGGCTAGTAGGGGCAGTGTAAATGGGGTTCTCAGACTCTGCCTTAGAATCAGAGGTAAACTAAGGGGCGTCAAGATCGGGTGACGGAGTCCTATGCCGCTGACGAGTGGAGTCAAGTGACAAGGCTCGAGATCTATGATAAGTGGTATCAAGTGATGAAGATCTGTGTCTATGACGGGTGGTGTCAAGTGAACCGTGCTGTGGGGGCTCACCCCTGAGGCACCGAGAATGTCTCGGGGACTCAATGGTGATAGATGGTGTCAAATCTCAGGGGGTTGAGGTGAGTAAAAAATAGCTCAAAAACCCTAATGCAACCGAGTGTGTAGAAGGAGAGCTCAAAAAATAGGGCACTCAGGCCAACAACCAACTCAAAACACCCACTGTAACAGCTGTGCTACAATAGGTGGAGTATCAACAGAAATGGTTAGCATACCAACAAGCAGCAGGTTTCCTAAAAATAAAAAATGGTGGACTCACTAGACCAAAAGGATGTAAGGGAGCAAGCAAACACCTAACTAAATAGTATTCTGACTCAACTAGACATATCCTCTGCAAGGTGATGAAATCCAAGTCAGACAATATGGATAGGAGAGCCAAGTGGCTAAGATATCCCCCTACCGGGAGGGACACCGGGTAGTCAAACCTAGAAGAATGGCAACTAAGATACCCCATTCATGACACGTCCAGAAAGGTGAATCTGTCGTTTGGTCCTTTTACCGCAGTACCCCTATACAGGGATACTCCGAGAACTGCGAAAGGTAGACCTTCGGTTACTGAATGGAGTGCGGTATTCCACTCAGGCCTCCGGAACCAGTATGGTGACTTCAACCCTCCTAGGGGAGAGGCCCTCTGATAAACTGGTTGTGACCATGCCAAAAAATATTAGGGGATTTTGGTTCTCTATTTGGACAACAGCTATGTCTCAAGTGTAAACAACTGAGGGGTGTTATTGGAAGCCTATCCCCCCGATCCTACCTAACTAGAAAAATTATTTTGTGTTCCCCAAGTGGGGTTAGAATATTGGTTGTTTTAAGTAGTTTTTAAGGCTCACTTGAATTAGGTGACAGAGTGTGTGCGCGTGAGGTGATGACCCCAAGTAAAAGTGCCACGGGGTGGGAAACTTTCTAACTAATAATACTGAATTTTAACATGCAAAATTTTCTGAATTAAAATGCTGAAATTTTAAAAAGATTCTGTAAATGGTACAAAAATTATGTTGCAGAAAAGGCTGTAGGGAAGTAGGGCTACAGGTAGGAAAGATGGCTGTGCAGAAAATATTGCAGCAAAGGGGGCTGGGTTCAAAACAGGGAAAAAAAATGCAGAAATCAGATCGTGGGTTGGTGGCGAAACTGAGCAATAGGACCGCGGGAAAGAGAGAAACAGGCACGGGCAGGTCGTGGCTTTCTAGATGAAAGCTGCAAGTGGGCCGTAGGAAACAGAGCAACAGGCGCGGGCGGTTCACGGGTTTCCGGCATAAAGGTGCAGGCGGACCGCAGGAAACAGAGAAACAGGCGCGGGCGGGTCGCGGGTTTCAGGCCGAAAGGTGCAGGCGGGCCGCAGGAAACAGAGCAACAGGCGCGGGCGAGTCGTAGGAAAAATGGCTTACAGCCGCAGTCTGATCGCGCCAAGCAGGCTAATAGCTGCGGTCGGATCGCAGGTAATAGACGTGAATCCGTGATTAGGTCACCGAAAAAATTCTGAGAGCCACGGTCAGATCGCAGGTAAAGTCCTGAAAGACGTGGTCGAGACGCAACTGTAGAGGGGGAAAACGCGGTTTACGACAGCTGAAAGGGACAGCCGAAAGGAAAAGACAGGAAATTACTGCAGAAAATTGAAAATATTTTAAACTAGAACCAGAAATTCAAACCAAGGGGAGTCACCAAAACTGTAGCTAGGGTTTTACCCCTAGCTTGTGCAAATGAGCACCTACTAAGGAGAAGGGACTCCTTAGTAGCAGTTCAGTAAATTGTAAATTAAAGTGCTAAAACAGAAATGTAAATTACTCTAAACATATGCATGAAACAGATAAAACAAGATATAAAGAATGGTTTTTGTATTGATTTTACCTCCAATGTGAAGGTTGGTGAAGCTCTTGCAATGGCCCAAGAGGGTTACTCCAAGCTCCAACTTGCTCCTTCTCTTTCTCCAAATGATGGGAATGGGCCAAAAGGGGCTCTCAAGGTGAAAGTAGCTCAAGGGTGAGCTAGGGTTTCAAGAGCTATTTTGGCAGAGTAAGGGTGCTTATGATTGTGGATGTGAAATGAGGGGTCTCCATCACCTATTTATAGTTTTTTGGTGGTGGAGTGCTGGCCCATGGTTTTGGGAACCAAATGGTTTAGGTCAGCTGTATAGGGTTTTTTCCTCCTTTTTCCTCATTATTTTATATTTTTTATTCCCTCTTTAGAGGGTTTTTTCTATTTTAGAGGAATTTTGGATATTTTTGGAGGAAAAGGAGTTTTTAAGCCTTTTTGAGGTTTTTTTGATGGTTTTGTGGCCTTTTGGAGGCTTTTTAGTGGGATTTTCAGGGTTTTTAAGGGAAATATGGTAGGAAAATGGACAAATGAGTCATGTAATGGGGTAGATGAGGTAGTGAGCACTTTTTGGGTGTTAACACACTTCATTATTGAGCTAATCAACATTAATGCCAAGACTTATCAATGCCAGTGGTTATCATGTCAAAAACCAAGCTTTATACCCTGTCAACATCGCATCAATTGTTGTTAGGTTTTTGGCTCGTATTTCATATTAGTCATTATAGTTATGGTTGAATCGTATCATTTATAACATGTGCTACTATATGGTGGAAAATCTATTAACACTTTATAATTATCAATATGTCACTATTATAGCTCGTGTTCAAACCTAAAGCAATAAGCTTAGCCATATAAATGTTCGCATAGTGTTAATTATTGGATAAATTCTGACCATATACAAAGTTAAGACTTTAGCTATGCATAAGTGCAATTTAAATACTGTGCATATTATATATTGCACATTTTAGCATCCATTTTCCAATTCATAAAATGAATGAGAGTCTATAGGCATGGATAACAGGGTGATACACTTCCCAGTACTAATTTCATAAGCATAATCACCATACACACCATATATTATATGTGTTAGCCATGTTTTGCAAAGTCTAACGACAAATGTAATACTATAGGTATAGTTTAATTGGTGACGATATTCACTTCTTTTACTAAGTTCATATCACAAGCACTAATCATACTTTTCATATTTCAGCTATGTAGCGATAATCAAAATAACATCATTTCAGTATTTTGATGACGTAATTTTATATTACAGAAGGACTTGAAGGTCAACACGTAAACTAGAATTAGTACCGAAATATTCATACCTCCAGTACCTTGTTTCAAAAAGACGTACTTAGCATTTAATTCTACCTTGGCATTGAATTGAAAGACACTTTAACATTAATGTCGTAGAATTTCTTACCTGCTGTCTACATAGGGAAACACGGTTCAAATGAATTAGCTAATCATAGCCAAGTAAACTTCGGGGTACCTCGTAGGACCCCTTCATCATCACACAAGCAAACTGTCAGCTCAACATCAATATCATCATAATTACACAAACTTATAACAGCATATATATATACTTAGAACTTGAGCAAATCTTTAGATTGTATTCCTTGCATAATCATAAAAAGATATGTTGTTGAGAAGTTTAGCATCCGTTTAAATATGAATAGCAAATATAACCGTATCATGTTTATTTGGGAAGTATGACGTGTCATAGTTTTGAATTATCTTAGTGAAGAAATTTATTTAATTTATATTTTCCGCATTAATGATTTTGATAATTATTGCTATTTTAATTTTTATTTTTTTTGGTAATTTTCGGGATGTTACATGTGGTATCAGAGCTCATGTTCAAACTCTAGGCCTAAAAAGGTCCAAGAAACACGCAACAAAAATTTTATGACTACGAAAATTTTTACTAATTCAAGTTAAATTATTGCTATCTACAGAAAATTGCTTTTAAGTTACAGGTATGGAAGGATCAACTAAACATATGGAGGACAGATTTCCATCGAACAACCATAGTATGGGACAACAATTTGAAAGAGAAGTCCATGGCAATCTGAATGACAATTCATCAGAGCTATTACATGCCTTTCAAGAATTGAAAGCGGAGATAAGATCAGTAAAGCAGGACAATGAGAGAATTCTGAGAACATAAGAGGAATTAAAGCAAGTACTGTTCGATCAATACCCAACAGATGAACAGGATAGAGAAGTTGAACATACTTCCAAAACTGAAGACTTACCTTATGAGGGAAAGAGTAAGCAAGTAAAAACTGATGATGAAAATAGCAGCTCAACATCGTCAGAATCTGCCAAACACCCACGTAAAAAGAAACGCAATTATTCTAGTGATAGCAGTAAAGGAGGTTACAAGCCAAAAAGGAAAATCCATAAACAGTATGAACGGATATCTGGGGAGTTCATGAAAATCAAACCCCCAACTTTCAATGGTGAAATAGAGAAAGGAGAGATAGCTGAGGCATGGTTGTCCGACATGAAAAAGTATTTTCATATCTATGATTACTCAGAATCCTTAAAGGCAAAAATGGCAATTTATAACCTAACCGGGAAGGCAGATATTTGGTGGCAGGACCTCAAAAGAGTAAAAGGCATAAAGGACAAAGAGGTGAGTTGGAGTACTTTTAAAATATACTTCAAAAAGAAATTCTTATCTGAGAAGTATTATGAAGAAAAATCCAAATAATCCTATGATCTAAAGCTGGGAACGATGAACATGAAAGAACTAAACAACAAGTTTCTAAATTTGCTAAGGTATGTGCCATACCTAGCGGAAGAAAAACCCAAGGTTCAGAGATATCTGAGTTTCCTACCCTTCAACATCAAGGACAAAATAGAGTACGATAACCCAAAAACGTTAGAAGAAGCCATGAGGAAAACAACTTGTTGCTTTGATCAGAACAGGAAAAGAGGAGTATCTAACTAGAAAAATCATAAACCCAGTAACTTTGAGCAGAAAAAGAAAAATTTCAAGTTTAGTGGCAATTCTGGTTTCCAAAAGAAAAAATTTCAGAATCGAAATTTTCAAGGGAACAGTTCCAAAATTAATCAACAACAGAAATTTACAGCTCCCAGAAATGTTCCCAATGTTTCCAAAACCAATGATCAGAAGCCACCTATAAAATGTTTTGAGTGTCAAGGTCCTCATTATGCTTTAGAATGTCCCCTTAGGAAGTGGACAGCCAACCATATTCATTCCATACAAGTTGAAGCTATAGTAGGAGATTTGGCACAAGAAGTACCCAGAATTAATGCAACATTAGACAATCGGCAAGCAGAGCATCAAGTCTCAATGGTAGAGGTTGAAGGTATGCTACAAAACCATCCAGTTTCTATTTTGATTGATCTAGGTGCTAGTTTGAGTTATATATAACCAAATATTGTAGAAAGTTGTAAGTTGAAAACATAAAAATTCAATGAATCCTGGTTAGTTAGACTAGCAACATGAACAAAAAGAAAAGTTTCTGATTTCGTGGACAGTTGCATTTTATCTATGAATCAGCTAACAACGCAGATCAAGTTAAATTTTCTACCTTTAGGATCATATGACATCTTAATTGGAATGGAATGGTTAGAAGCCCATCATGTCATCCTGAATTGTTATGAGAAAAGTTTCACTTGTTTGAATGATGAAGGAAGGACAACAGAAGTGAAGGGTGTTCCTAGAAAGACATCCCTTAGACAGATTTCAACTATGCAGGTAAAGAAAGCAGTTAGAAAAGGGTGCCAAATGTTTGCAGTAAATGTAGTAAATGAGGAGTTATGTACTACAACAGACAAATTGAAAATAGAAGACATACCTGTCCTAAATGAATTCCAAGATTTTTTCTTGAAGAGATTCCAGGTTTACCTCCTAAACAAGATCTAGATTTTACTATTGAGTTTATACCAGGTGTAGTGCCAAATTCCAAAGCTCCATACAGGATGAATATACTAGAGTTGAATGAGTTAAAATCTCAGTTGAAAGAACTTTTGATAAAAGGTATTTAAGACCCAGCGAGTCTCCTTGGGGAGCACTAGTCATTTTTGTTAAGAAGAAAGATGGCACCTTAAGACTTTGCATAGATTATCGTCAACTAAATAAAATGACGATCAATAATAGATACCCGTTGCCCTGCATTGATGATCTATTTGATCAGCTATGCGAAGCAACGATATTCTCAAAGATTGATTTACGGTCAGGATATCATCAAGTTCGTGTGAAGGATGAAGACATTTTCAAAACAACCTTTAGAACTCGATATGGACATTATGAGTTTGTGGTCATGCCGTTTGGGTTGACCAATGCCCCGGTAGCATTTATGTGCCTAATGAATAAGATTCTGCACAAATACTTGGATAAATTCGCCGTTGTGTTTATCGATGACATTTTAGTATATTCTAAGAGCAAGGAAGAGCATGATGAACATCTGCGTATCATTCTGCAAGTTCTGAGAGATCACCATTTATATGCTAAGTTCAGTAAGTGTGATTTTTACAAAGACAAGATTCAGTACTTAGGAAAAATAATCTCCAAGGAAAGAATTTCAGTTGACCCCGCTAAGATAAAAGCCATTAATGAATGGCCAATCCCTAAAGATGTGTCGGATGTACTATCATTTATGGGTATTACTGGATATTACATAAAATTCATTTAAGGGTTTTCAAAGATTGCAAACCCCATAACATCCTTGTAGAAGAAAGGAAAGAAATTTGTATGGGATCAAAAGTGCGCGGACAGTTTTAAAAGGTTGAAAGAATGATTGACTACAGCGCCTATTTTGAGGATTGCAGATCCTACTAAGGATTTTGTAGTATGTACAGATGCATGTAATGACAGACTTGGAGGAGTCCTAACACAGGAGGGACATGTTGTAGCCTATGAATCTAGAAAGCTGAAAATACATGAGAAAAATTATTCTACTTGTGATATGGAATTATTAGTAGTAATTCATGCTTTGAAAATATGGCATCACCACCTTATTGGCAGAAAGTTTACCTTAATGAAAGATAACATGGGGCTAAAATACTTACTAGATCAGACAAATCTGAATGCTAGACAGGCTAGATGGCTAAATTTTCTAAGTGAATATGATTTTGAAATTCAGCACATTAAAGGGAGGGAGAATAAGGTTGCTGATGCGTTAAGTCGTAACGCAATAATAAATTTTATTTCAGCCATCAGCACATACACAACAGACTTGGAAAATCATATTTTTGAAGGGATCAAGATGGATGAGGAGTACAAAAAACTACATGAAAGGACAACAGGAAACAATTCTGAAAATACTATGACTGATTACAGTTTGAAGGAAAACAGATTGCTGATGTACAAAAACAGATTGTATGGACCCAACATACCAACAGTGAAAATTATGATTTTGGATGAGATGCACAAAATCCACTACTCTTTCCATCCAGGTTATCAGAAAACAATCACTATGTTACGAAAGGAATACTATTGGCCCAGAATGAAGGATGAAGTAGTAGAATATATAGCTAAGTGTTTTGACTGTCAAAAAGTAAAGGTGGAACATCAGCATCCTGCTGGATTATTATAGCCATTACCTATACCTAGCTAGAAATAGGAAATCATAAGTATAGATTTTATCACTGGGTTACCAAAGAATCAAAGACAGAATGACTCCATCATGGTGGTAGTGGATAAACTCAGCAAGGAAACACATTTTATTCCTGTAAAGAGTACTCATAAGGCTCCAGACATCGCATAAATTTTCATGAAGCAGGTTTTTCGTCTGCATGGGATACCAAAGGTAATAGTTTCGGACCGTGACTCAAAATTTACAGGAAATTTTTGGAGGTCCTTGTTTAAAGGGTTGAATACAACCTTAAATTTCAGTACTGCATTTCATCCCCAAATAGATGGACAGACAGAAAGGGTGAATCAGATTTTGGAAGACATGCTAAGAATGTATGTTAAGGATCAGCCTGGTAAATGGGAGGACTGTCTGCATTTAGCAAAATTTGCATATAACAATCACTACCAGGCATCAGCCAAGCTTAGCTTGTTTGAAATTCTTTATGGTAGGAAATGTAACACACCAGTTTCGTGGAGTGATCCAGTTAACAGGGTTATTTTAGAACCTGAATTGTTGCAGGAGTTAGAACTAATTGTGAAACAGGTACAGGGAAATCTAAAAGCTGCCCAAGATAGGTAGAAAAGTCAAGCAGACCTTAGAAGAACTCATAAAGAGTTCCAGGTTGGTGAGCATGTATTTCTTAAGGTAAGGCCGAAAAAGAGTTCCTTGAAATTGGAAAGCTGTGCCAAGCTGGCACCCAGGTATTGTGGTCCTTTCGAAATTTTGTCAAGGGTTGGACCCGTGGCATATCAATTGGCCTTGCCCTCAAACCTCAAAATACATAATTTTTTTCACATTTCATTGTTAAAGAAATATGTACACAATGCTACTCATGTTGTAAATTGGAATGATGTTCAGGTGGAACAAGATGATGTTTTTCTGGTGGAACCAGACTATATCCTTGTGTTATAGCTTAAAATGACACTTCTTCGTCCGTGACGACACTTGCATCCCTTGGGCACATTATGACACTTCTTGAGATCAAGTTTAGTCACACAAGAGGACACTTTTGGATTGAAGGGTCATTTGGGACACTAAAAATGGTTGAAATTACCTCACTCCTAGCCCATTTGATGGTTATAACCCTTAGGAACACTTTTCTAGACCAAACCATCTCCTGAAAATCAATAGAAAACCCTGGTTTTGGCCATTTTCCCCCAAAAACGTTGGTATCCTATGCATAGAGTAGGGCATACTAGGATGTGTGCGTGACTCTTCTGCCTGTGGAGTACGGCATGTGCGCAACTATCATGCCTGTAGAGTAGCGTACACCTAGAAAAATATGCAACTCTACTTCACTAGAGTAGCGCACACCGTGAAAAATGCACTAGAGTAGGAAGAGTAGGGCACTTTCCTATACTAGTCAAAATCTCGAATTTTGGTTAAAATAAGTTGGTTTGGGAACTTCCTAATCGGTTATAATTGTTTTTCCTCTCCTACATTGACTATATAAGGAAGGTAGAAGGGCCATGTGAAAAGGACCAATCCCATAACAATGTTATGCTAGAGGAATGGAGACTCTCATCCCCTCTCTTGTGTCTCAGTTTCTGATAAACCCTAGCACAGCTGATTAGAGGTTGGGATCCTTGGAGAACAGAAGTAGGAGACCTTGAATCTAGGTTTCGTGAAGTGCCAAGCTTGAAGGAAGGTAATAATTTATGTACTTGCTTCATTCATTAATAAATATCAGACATTCTTCCCTTTCCAAATATGACCTATTCATGTGTGTCTCAGTTTTGATTACAGTTTGCTTATAGTTTGATGTCTTCTTCTGTCATGAATATCAATCTTACATATGTAGTCAGATGTATTTGAGAAAGGTATGAAGTTTTTTTGCAGGTGTGGGCATTGAGATACTGGATAGCATTGAAGAGCAAGGAAGAGAAGGCCTGGATCAACCTTCAGAATAAGGTGCACATATCTCTAACCTTAATATTTTTGCTTACTTGTTGTATTTGCAGAACATTTGTAGGTCTATCTTTCATACCTGAAGTTGGTAGTTTCTCCCCTGAACTATAGGTGCATTTTCCTCACAACAGAATGGCGACTCCGTTGGGGAAAGCCTATCTGCTTAGGGACATCCAAGGTCATATATTCAATTTTGTTTGAATTTCTTTGTTCAATTTCTTGATTAGAATCAGTTATTAGGCTTTGTTTGACCCTCTTTGGCTCTTACAGATCCTTCCTAGCCCTTTCAGACCCTTACTAGCTAAGGTGTGGGGGGTTTTAGATCTATTTTTTCAACTTTTCCCACATGTACACTACTGTTGTGAAGCACAATAGCACATTCCCCTATTTTGGGTGCTGGTCTTCCTCATACACAATAGCGCACACATCCTGGATTTGAATTTTTTGGGTTTTGACCTGTTTTGGGGGGTTGTGGCTGCATTTTTGGGGTCCCCAATGACCCTAGGTCTGAGTTAAACCACTATAAGTGGTCTCCTATCCTTGTACTGATCCTATGTTCATGATTTGGACCTCCTTTGATCAATTTGGGATTGTTTGGAAAGTTTTGGGTCTTGTTGACCCAGGTTGGTGGGTTGTGGACCAATTTGGTCTTTTGTACCCTGATTTGAGTCTGACTTAATCTACTTGTTCCATTTCCACTGGATTTGAAACCTATTGAGTCTACTTGACCTTGTTTGTATCTATTTGAGTGAAATTTCTCTTTATATTGGTTTATTATCCTCCCTTATGCTTTTAGTTTTCTTTTTGTAGTGAAATCTCAAGTGTCTTTGCTGTTGTTCAGGACCGTGACTGCACTATTTATGTGCAGACCTTACTTTACCAAACCATACTTCTTTGTAATTCATTTTCTTTTTTTGGGTCTAAAAGTAGGCTTCGTATGCTTTTCCCAATGGTTGGCATGCTTACATCAATAAGAATCTGAAAGTCGTATTGGTAGCTTTTACTGTTTCAATAAGGAAACCTGAAAGTTCTTTGCTTTTGCTTTGATAGTAGGTTAGTTTCAATTTCAGTTTTGTTTCTCACATTTGAAAAGCATACTTTTTTTATTTATTTATTTTCTGAGTAGAGTACCTTGCAAGTGGCTTAAAGGATTTAAGAGTGCTTTGCATCAAAAAGAAGAAGTTTTCTTTTGCATACTTATTTGTTTGAGTAGCTGCATTCTTAGGTTTTGAGTTTAATTTTGTACATTTAGACTTTTTTTTTATCTTTTTGTATTCGAAAAGACTAAAAATTGCATTTGCATATGCATTCTATATCGTATCTTTAAGACTTGCATTGAAAAGAAAAGATTTGTTTAGTGGTAAGCATTTCATTTCAGTATTCTATCTCGGTTATAACCACTCTCACACACCCACTACCTTTTTGAGTAAGCAAGTAACGTTTAAAATGAACCCTAATAAAATGTACTAGTAACATTTTCTTTTCTAGGTTACACTATTCACCAACTAGTCTTGGTTAGGATCTTGGGTTTAAAACACCTTAAACCACCCAAGATCACACATTATGCAAAAATCGTAGTTCGACTATCGCAGGTAAACCCACCTCATTCAAAACTTGCCTGGGATCTATGCAGTAGGTCTTGTGAGATCAGATTGTTGGGAATAAACCTCCTACTTTCTATTTCGAGCATATACCAGGATCGAATCGCGTTTGGGGACTCTTTTGAGTTTCGGGATCAGTTACCCTGCCCACGCCTTCTGATTCGACCAGAGACTGTTCCCCTAGGAGTTTTCGGTGTGGTGGTATCCTTAGTATCTGACCATAGGATCATACACATGTGACGACGGAGGGTTATATCTGCTATATCTAGGACAAACGTGGGAGGAAATCCCTTGCAGGTCTTTGGGAGGGAAGTTGGGTGATTCCAGCGCTTGCACCCTTAGTCATTGTATTGAGGACCCCGGGTAACTATCCTTCTTCCTTCATTGATATGTTATGGGCCCTCATCATCCCATACTCTTCTCCAGAAGGCATCTGTTTGCCTGGTTTGAATTACTTAGGACCTTTTTTAGTGGTGTGCTCTTTGTGCTACTTGTTTTAGTTTTCCTTAGAGAACTTCTTGCTCATTTGAGCAAGAAACTATGTCTAGCATTCTGGTGATCACCAATCAAGGTAACCCTGTTCTGGGGGATCCTTGTGTTGTTCCATTCATTGGAAACATTGGTACTCCCTTAATGGCTACTTTGAATCTTCCTGGATTCATTATAGGGCTGTCGATTTGTTTGTTCTCCACTCCGAATGCCTTGCATGCTCCTGACGTTTCTTTTGTAAGCACCTCAAATCAAGAGCATCAGAACCCTGTGCCTTCTTTGCCAGTAACATCTTCTCCTCCTCTTTCTACCTCATGTGGCAAAAGTAGCAATACTAGTAACCAGCAGTATAAAAGGAATAGACGGAGGAAGAATAGGAAGAAGATGCCAAAACAAGGGGGTAGCAACCCAGCCTCAGTAAGTCATGTTGGGGGCAAGCACCTTGCCTCTGCAAATCATGCAAGGGGCACCTACCCAACCTTTGGAGGTCATGCTGTGAGAAAACTTTTAGTCACTGAAAATCACACTGAAATTTTGTCTTCAACCACTGTCAGTCATGTTGAGGACACGTCATTGATCACTGCTAGTCATATTAATGACAAGTCACCAGTTCCTGTGATTCATATTGGAGACACCAGATCAACCACTCAAAGTCATGCTGAGGGAGTTGACATTGTCGACAAATCCAATAAACAGAAGTATAAGTTCCCTTGCAAATTTTGTGAGGGAGACCATCTTACTTACTTGTGCCCTGTACTTCCAGAAGTGCAAAACGTGTGTTCCTTAGTTCAAAAGTCTTCTGCTTCTGAGAAACCAGCCACTGCTAGTCATGCTGGGGGAAAACTGTCAGCCAATGCTAGTCATGTTGAGAGTACTGACATTGTAAAGGAGTCTCGACCTATAGGACGGAAACTAAAGTTCCCTTGTAAACTTTGTAAGGGAGATAACCTTACTCACTGATGCCCTGCCATTCTAGAGGCACAAAGAGTATGGTCCATGTCTGAAGGAATCTCTGTTCCTAAGTTGTCTATAGATTCCCTATAGTCAAATCAACCATTGGTTGATAAAGTGGTTGAACCAATGAAATCTTTGGTCAACCCCACTCTTCCTTCAAAGAGTAAAGTGATCAAATCGATGCAATATTCAACCGATCCCATCAGTCCTGCAAAGATTGATGCACCTACTGTGGAATTCTTCTGCATTACCAGTTTGGATGTTTTTGAAAAAGGGGGCACTTCATCTGTGCCATGTGAACCCCTACCAAGCCCTACGATCGTTTCCTTTGATTGGAATAGTCTAGCCGAACCTCATCTTCCTTCTTCGACACCTTTCCAGATAAAGGTTGATATCGAGAACCATACGGTTGATCGATGCATTGTAGATGAAGGAGCTTTTGTTAGTATATTATCCGCTTATGCTTGGAGAGATTTGGGTTTCCCTAATGTTATTCCTACTGTTAATTGGCCATTGACCTTTGATATAAGACCTAGTGAACCGATCGGATTCCTCCGTCAGGTACCTGTTACTTTGGGTGGAAAAACAGTCTTAGTTGATTTTATGGTTTTAAAGGACCCTGTGGACTTTGATATGATCCTCAGGCGTGATTACGTTTATACTATGCATGCTGTGGTGTCTACGCTCTTTCGTGTGATGCATTTTCCTCATAACGAAAGCATCATCACTATCGACCAGCTTGAATTCGTTGATCCTCCTTATTACCAAACTGTAGACCAGTCTGATCCCTCGTCATTAGGCACCACTATGTCACATGGGACTTATGTGGCATATTGTTCCTTGAGTTCAACTGCTACTGAGAAGAAGTCTCTGAGTTCATGCTTACCTTCTCCGGACTTAGTCCCAGCTTTTGACCAAGTGACACCTCCATCTGAATGTTTAGATACGTGTTCTATCTGGGATGATATACTTCCTTCTGATGAATTTTTCCTACAGTCCATAGTACAGTCTTCCATTCATTTAGATTTTGATCCAATTGCAGTTATGTCCAACCCCGGTTTGACCTTAAAGTATGATATTCCTACTGTTGAGTCTTTGGACTCTCCTATAGATCCGCAAATCGATGTTCCTGTTGAGTTTGATTCTGCTTCTAGAATTTTCAACTCCTATGATGATGAATTTGTTTCTGCAGATTCCATCACGTCCTTCAACTTTGATCTTCATCCCGAAGTTGATCTTGTTGATTGTAAGTCCTCAGGCTTGGGTACCATAGAGTCTTCATTTGAAAACTCTGCTATGTTTATGCCTGCTGTTGATGATAGTGAAGTTGAAAGTATTTCTACCACAATGACTTGTATCGGGTCTTTCTTTACATATGTTTTAGATATGATCTCGGTACTAATGTTTCTTGGAGACATGATTCTTAACTAGATTTATACTTGCTTACTGTTCCTTTTCGACACCTTATGCGACCATGTCAGGTATATTCGGAACCTTGCATATAGGTTTAGGCTTCCCCGCTGTTATGTTGCATTTGAACCTTTTTCCATCAGAGTTCACCATAGGGTCGAACCTGTTGGATATTGGTGTGTTAGCCATCTCTTTATGCATTGTGCACCAGTCTCACAGCAGAGCCTACCTAACATGGGTCACCCTATTCAGCACCCTTATGCCATTTTGGTGCCCATGCTGAGTTTTTCTCATAGGCTTGGGAGCCTTTTTAGATTTACCATGACTTTGAGAAGAAGCCTCATATCTTTATTTCTCATATATTTCTGGCCATCCCTGATAAGGCTCCCATCTTTATGTTCAAGTTGCATATGCATCTGTTATGATCCCACTTGCGCTTATGAGCTTGATGCCAGCGTCCATGCTTTTAGCTTGTTATATAAGCCTCCATCTCTGATCTCATTTCCGCTAAGCCCTGTATCATTTTTCCTTCGCAATTTGACACCTTTTACCTGGAGGAGACACACCCTGAGTGTCCTTATCTTGCTCATGTTACTTGGATTAGGCATAGCTTTGTTCCATGCACTTGGAGATAGTTTCACATGTCCCTAACACTCGTCTCCTCCCTCACTCCGAGCATTCTTCTACGTTTACTTCGAGCTCATTAAAAACAGTAAGTAGGTTACAAGCATTCTTCCACTTTTACTTCGATCTCGTTAAAAAAAGTAAGTAGGTTTTTAGCATTTATTTCATCTTCACTTCGAGCTCATTAAAAACAATAAGGAAGTTATGAGAATTTTTCTATCTCCTTTGAGCTCATTAAAAATAGTAAGGAGGTCACGAGTTTACTTTTTCGGGCTTGTTAAACCTTTACGGAAAAGATCCCTATGGAGTTCTTTTAAGCCCTTTTCAGACTCCTTAAATAGGAAAAGTTTGCCGAGCATAATTATCTTTTCGGGCTCGCTAAAATAACTGAACCGACATCCACTTAGGTATAGAATTACCCCTTTTCCGGGCCTTGGTGGATAATTTACGGAAAAGGTATACTCTAGGTATACTCTAGTATGCACTAGAAGAGTTCTTCTTCCATTATTTTATACTTTTTTGGGGAAGGATACTAACTTTCCAAAAAAGGACATTTGGAGTCGTCTTTAGGGTTTTCAGACTCTCGAAATGTGAAAACACAAGGTGAGCATTCACCTACTCGGGCTCAATGTGAAATCCACAAGATGGTTGATAGAGGACTGTTTAAGTTTTTCAACTCTATAAGCAAGAAAACACCGCCGAGCACAAACCAATCTGGGCTCGATATAATATCCACGGATAGGTGTATGGAGTTTTTTTCTAGTTTTTTCAGACTCCTTAAATATGAAAATACCGTCGAGCATGCTTCAGTTCTTTTTCAAGCTCGTTAAAAAATGAAAAAGGAAAGGGAAGGGAAGAATGTGAAAACATCTTTCAATATGATGGCAGCAAGTCAACTACCTCCTTGAACAAAGCACCAGTTTTGAGTCTATCAAACAAGTTGGGTTCTAGTGTTGGCCTTAGGATAAACCTAATCTTAGAGTTCTTACTCCTCCGTTTGGTTAGTATTCCAATCATATGGAGAATCTTTTAATGTCTCCTACATTATAGATTTGCATCGTGGTCTCTTTGTGTTAAAAGCTTCCTAAGTCACTCTTGTGTCATGCTCACTGTTCAAGGATATAACCTGTGTTAACCATTCTGCAGGTGCCTTGACCTCATGCATCGGCCATTCCTTGGTGTCAGTATGTTTCATCATGTGTTCGGTCCTACTCCAAATAAGCTCATACCTGTTGAGTGTCCCTCGTGTTGGATGATGGAGGATGCTTTAAGGCCTCCCTTCCAACGAACTTCTTCCCATTGACTTCAACTCATTGTGCTCTGGGAATGAAGTTTAGAGTTTCGGTTAGTACCTTGGGGATTGCAGTCATTAGTGGCAGTTTCCCTCACTATTGGATAGAGGGGAATACATCAATGTCTCCTATTCGATGGATTCTTCAAGTGTTCGACAGCAAGACCATTTATTCACACTTGCTTGAATGTACTAGGTACCTTGGGTTCAATTTTCATTATTGGTGGACACCCTCGTGTTTGTTAATGGTATACATCAATGATCGGTAATCAAACGATACCTCCCATGTTCGACATCAACTCATTTATTCGCATGGATAGGTTTGTACCTTGGGTTGTTTTTGGATGAAGACCTTGGGATCCTCAATAGCATCACCTTATTTATGTTACCACCCAATTTGCGCAAGACTGAGCCACACTCTTTTTGGCTCTTGATGAGACATAGATCTAGCTTGTTCTTTATGGCTATGTTCTCCAGTTTTGACATAGATCCACCTTGTATTTATGTGGCTATGTTTACACTTATGTTCCTCATGGATCCACGCTTGTATTCTAGTGGCCATGATATATGCATCAGTATTTGGATCATTCTTGTATCCTCTTGGAGGTCATGTTCCACTATTTGAACATGGACGGTTACCCCAAGGATGAGATTGTCTGACATTGCCTTTGCTTTCAGGTACTTCATTTGAGCCTATGATTCTTGGTTTCTCTGGTTCCTCCATGATTCAACTCTTTGTTATTTATAATGTATTTCGGCCATTGTTTCCCTCACTCCCTCTGACCTCATACATGTTCGGATATCCACATCATCTTTTTCAGGATCTTGCATGCAATTAGGGTTTGCATGCACCTGCATGCACTTGCATGCATCCCAGTCACCAGTTTGATGCCTCCAGCACCTTAGCCACCTTATTCTAGCACCCGGGAGCCACTTCCTTCAGAGTTTTAGCCCTCCTAGGATGAAAGGCACCCACTTCTCACCTACTGCCAGAGAAGGGCACACTTGTTCACCTACCACTGCAGTTCCACTTCAGTTACATTCAGTTAGCTCCGATTCTCCCTGATTTGAGGCTAGTTTCACTCCCGACTGACTGTTTCACTTCCGTTGGACCTCCAGATTGACTAGATGACTTGTTCTGACTTCAGTTAGCCTCCCATGCGCCCCCACTGAGCCTCCTTCCCTTAATCAGTGCTACACACTTCAGTTACACTTGTTACACTTAGTTAGACTCAGATTGACACCTGGATGACTGGTTCTTGTGCATTGATGACCACTACTGATTGATGATGAGGACTCCTAGTTGGAGTCAAGCTACTCCATTCAGTGATTCGAATGACCTCCTTAGTCAATTCGAATTGCTCAGTCATTGTGACAGTTTGTATTGTAATTCATTCACCCTTATTGGGATATTGAGCACTGCTGCATGTTTTTGCACAGTTTTGCACCATATTTTCTATGTTCATCTGTTGTGATTGATTTACTTGTTCATTACATCTGCTGTGACTAATTTTACATGGTATCAAAGCCATTGCAGGGACAAGATCTCTTTTCTACAGGTGTTTGTACAAGAAGATTTGACTGAATTGCTCAAATTGCAAAAAAAAAAGTTTTGGCATGAGATATCTCAAGGGCATTCGCTCCTGTGCATGCAAAGCTTGAAAATAATTTCAATACCACTCCAGAAGCTTGAGTTTCCACATAATTCCTGGATCTGATACATTGGACCCATTCAACATTGTTTGATCTCCAATCCCAGGTGTGATGCAACTCTAAAAGGGTGGATTGTTCGACCTTACGGTTCTTGGTTTGATTGTGATTTGCAGGTTATCAAGCTCCTCTTTTGCATTCGCTACACTGTGCATGCAAACTCCTCTTTTGCATTCGCTACACTCTGCATGCAAGCTCATCTACATCAGTTTGACTCGCTCCTAGCAATGGAATACTCTTCTTCAAAGCCTATCCTCACCCCATTCAATTATTTTGATTGGAAAGATGATATGGAGATCATATTACGTTCAAAAGGTTACTACCGAGTCACTCTTGGTCTTGAATTGGAGCCAAACAATGTGTCAGATCGAACCAAACACTACAACAAGCTTGATGAAGCTTATGGTCTTCTTTGTCTCTCCATCTCCAAAGATCTTCACTTCCATCTCAGCGGATTGAAGACCCCAAAAGCTTTATGGGAGCAACTTGAAACATTATTTGGCAAGCAGGACGAGCTTAGGGATTTTCAATTAGAGAATGATTTGATTGGCCTTAGTCCTGAGAATTTCGAGACCATTAATGAATTCTTCACAAAATTCAAGAACTTGAACATGCAATTGAAGAATAGTGGAGTTATCAAAGAGGATAAACAATTGATCCTCTCCATTCTCAGCAAGCTTGGTAAAGATTATTCGGTATTTGTCTCTACTTTCAATTCCGGTCGGCTAACTACCCCGAATTGGAAGATGCCTACCTTGACTGCCTTCATTGAGTCCGTCACAAAAGAGCATGACAAGTTGGTTCAAATGGGGTCCATAAGCTCCAAAGATTCAGCCCTATATGTTCAAGGACCCAAGATCACAAATGGTAAAGGAAAGCAGAAGAAGGAGAAGCCCAAATTCGAGCCTCACAAGCAAAAGGAGAAAGGGAAACAAACGGATGCACCATCCAGTTCGAAATCCAAGCAAAAGGGCAAAGAAGGTAACCAAAAATCTAAATGTACTTATTGTAACCGTGGATTTCATCCTGAAAGTTCATGTATGAAGAAGACTATAGATCAAATGGCCCTCCTTTTGGAAAAGAACAACATAACCCTTCCTGACGGTGCAAGGAAGAAGGATAGGAATGATGATCATGAAAGAGGACAAGCACTCATGGCAATGGTTTCGAAGCCCACTACTCTCTTGATAGATTTGGGTGCTTCAAATCATATGGCTGCAAATATTGATTCTTTTTCCTCATTCGATCCAAATAGCTCCATCCCCATCCATTTGGGAGATGACTCAAAAATTTCTTCAAAGGGCAAAGGTACGATTCATGTAGATCATGGAAGCTTTTAGAATGTTCTCTATGTGCCTTCCTTGGCTTCAAATATTCTTTCTGTGTATCAAATGACACACACTGGTGAACCGAAGCAAGTTACATTCAGCCCTAATACAGTTGAAATTTCTGATATCAAAAGTGGAAGACTAGTTGCAGTCGGAAAGGCAAATCACACTGCAAAATGCTATGAGTTTTCACACTTTATTCCGCTTGCAAATCCCACTGCTCTTCGCACACATGGTAATGAGGTTAGTAGGCTTTGGAATGAAAGATTTGGACATCTTAATTATAAATATTTGCTGCTTCTATCAAATAAATCCATGGTATATGGGCTTCCACAACTCCGTCCCTCGAAGGGAATATGCACTGGTTGCATTATTGGGAAGCACCCCGAGCACAGATTCGACCACGGCAAAGCTAGCAGAGCTTCTACTATTTTGGGATTGATCCATTCTGATATCAGTGGTCCACTGCCCCATATGTCATTAAATGGTTCAAGGTATGTTTTGACATTTATTGATGATTTTTCCCGCTTTACATGGTTATTCTTTCTCAAAAACAAGTCAGAAGTGCTTGGAAAATTCAAGGATTTTAAGGCTTCTGTTGAGACCGCCATTGAGATCAAGATCAAAGCTCTTAGATCTGATAATGGTGGGGAATATATTAAATCCAAGTTGCTGCAACTTTGTGCCCAAAGCGGAATCAAGATCCAACATACAGTTCCCTACACACCCCAGCAGAACGGTGTAGCGGAAAGGAAAAATCAGTCACTGGAAGAGATGCCTACATGCATGATTGAATCAAAAGGTTTGGCTGCAAATCTTTGGGCTGAAGCAATCAATGTTGCTGCATATATACAGAACCGTGTTCCACATTCATCTGTGAAAGGTATGACTCCTTTCGAAGCATTCTTTGGTCACAAACCGGATGTGTCAAATTTGAGAGTTTTTGGCTCTACTGCATGGGCTAGAATTCCTTCCGAGAAGAGACGAGCTTTGGATCCACAAAGTACCGAGTGCATATTGATAGGATATGGGGAAGAATCAAAAGCATATAAACTCATGGATATCATATCTAAAAAGATATTCATAGAGAGCAGTGTGCAATTTGAAGAACCGCTTCAAGAATTGCAACTAGTCGAGGAGAAGACTGCCGATTCACCGCCTTCACCAAAAGAAGATCCGTGCAGCGATAATGAAGGTATGAGTTCTGATATTTCTGATATTGTAGCAGCATATGATGATCATGAAATATCAGGTTCGGAATCCGACCATTATGATCCTCCTCAGTTACCAAAGTGGGCCCAAAACACTCTACAATCTGCCGGTTCGAATCTTGGAAATCCTGCTGATCCGAGACGAACAAGAGGAGACTTTCAAAGAGCAGGTATGGCTCTTTCTATTGATGATCCATTTCTTCCTAAGATTTGTTATTTGATGGCTGGTTCAGATCCTACATCATACTATTCTACTCATCGAGATCCGAGATGGAAAAGTGCCATGGATGAAGAGTACAGTTCTCTTCAAAAGAACAATACATGGGAGCTAGTTTCTCTTCCACCTGGAAGAAAATTAGTGAAGTGTAAATGGGTCTACCATACTAAAGTTGATGCTGATGGCACTATCAGCAAATATAAATCAAGGTTGGTGGCAAAAGGTTTTTCCCAAGTCCAAGGAGTGGACTACACTGAGACCTTTGCACCGGTTGCAAAGATGGATTCCATCCACCTTGTTTTAGCTATTGCCGCATCCAAGCACTGGGAAGTGCACCACATGGATGTGAAGAGTGCATTTTTACATGGAGACCTTGCTGAAGAGGTATATATGCAGCAGCCAGAGGGTTATACATCAGATCCATCATTGGTTTGTAGATTGAAGAAATCTTTGTACGGGTTAAAACAGGCCCCAAGAGCTTGGTACGCAAAGATGGACTCCTTCCTTCTTTCTCAGAATTTCCAAAGATGCAAATCTGATCCGAATGTGTATCTTCAGCGAGTTAAAGGTAATTTGTTGGTTATTGTACTTTATGTTGATGATCTTATCATTACTGGTAGCACACTTACTTCAATAAACAAGCTAAAATCTGCCTTAAATCTAGCTTTTGACATGAGCAATTTGGGCTTGCTGAGTCACTTTTTGGGCTTGGAGATAGCTCAAAATTTTGATGGGATCACTATATCTCAGCAAAAATATGCTTTCGACCTGTTATTGAAGTTTAATATGGCTGAATGTATGGCATCCCCATTCCCATTCCTCTCAGGAATCAGTCTTGAGGAGGGAGATTCTACACCGCTTGCAGATTGCAGTATGTATCGACAGTTGATTGGTTCACTACTTTATTTGACACACTCACGGCCTGATATCTCATATGCCATGAGTGCCGTGTCAAGATATATGCAGCAGCCACATGAGATTCATTGGCGAGCAGCCAAGCGGATCTTGCAGTATGTGCAAGGTACGAAACAGTTTGGCATACATTATGTTGCAGATTCTGAGCTAGATTTCATTGGTTTTACTGATTCAGATTGGGCAGGTGATAGCATTGATCGGAAGTCCACTTCCAGTTTTGTTTTCATTATTGGTCATGGTGCTATTTGCTGGTCCAGCAAAAAGCAAGCAGCCATTGCACTTTCTTCAGCAGAGGCAGAGTATCGAGGGGCAATCAATGCCTGCATTCAGGCAGTTTGGTTGCAGGGTATTCTTTCCAAGTTTGGTTTTGGTGGCACTACTTTGACTATCCTATTTTGTGACACTCAAAGTGCTATCAAGATCTCCACAGATACAGTTCAGCGGCAGAGGACCAAACACATTGAGATTCATATGCATTACATTCGATAGTTGATGCATGACCACACCATCATTCTGCAATATTGCCCTACTGATGAGCAAATTGCAGACATCTTCACCAAGAGCTTCACTGAGAAGAAGTTCTGCTACCTCCATTCACTGTTGGGGGTGAGTTCCATCATGGTGGAGACAGATTGATTCATTATTATGCTTTAGCTTGAGGGGGGGATTTCTTCCCACTGGGTTTTCCCTCTTTCCTCACTTAGTTTATTTTCAGCATTTTTGGATTATTGTATTGGGGTGACCTTTGGTCTTAGTTACCAGGGCCCCACATTATTTTTTGCACATCATATTCTAGCTTGAGGGGGGGTGTTCGGATATCCACATCATCTTTTTCAGGATCTTGCATGCAATTAGGGTTTGCATGCAAATTCTAGGGTTTGCATGCACCTGCATGCACTTGCATGCATCCCAGTCACCAGTTTGATGCCTCCAGCACCTTAGCCACCTTATTCTAGCACCCGGGAGCCACTTCCTTCATAGTTTTATCCCTCCTAGGCTGAAAGGCGCCCACTTCTCGCCTACTGCCAGAGAAGGGCGCACTTGTTCACCTACCACTTCAGTTACATTCAGTTAGCTCCGATTCTCCCTGATTTGAGGCTAGTTTCACTCCCGACTGACTGTTTCACTTTCGTTGGACCTCCAGATTGACTAGATGACCTGTTCTGACTTCAGTTAGCCTCCCATGCACCCCCACTGAGCCTCCTTCCCTTAATCAGTGCTACACACTTCAGTTACACTTGTTACACTCAGTTAGACTCAGATTGACACCTGGATGAGTGGTTCTTGTGCAATGATGACCACTACTGATTGATGATGAGGACTCCTAGTTGGAGTCAAGCTACTCCATTCAGTGATTCGAATGACCTCCTTAGGCAATTCAAATTTCTCATTCATTGTGACAGTTTGTATTGTAATTCATTCACCCTTATTGGGATATTGAGCACTGCTGCATGTTTTTGCACAGTTTTGCACCATATTTTCTATGTTCATCTGTTGTGATTGATTTACTTGTTCATTAGATCTGCTGTGAATAATTTTACAATACATTAGGGGGCATCTGTTATAGCTTAAAATGACACTTCTCTTTCCGTGACGACATTTGCATCCCTTGGTCGCATGACGACACTTCTTGAGATCAAGTTTAGTCACACAACAGGACACTTGTGTATTGAAGGGTCATTTGGGACACTAAAAATGGTTGAAATTACCTCACTCCTGGGCCATTTGATGGTTATAACCCTTAGGAACACTTTTCCAGATCAAACCATCTCCTGAAAATCATTAGAAAACCCTGTTTTTTGCCATTTTTCCCCAAAAACGCTGGTATCCTATGAATAGAGTAGGGCATACTAGGATGTGTGTGTGACTCTTATGCCTGTGGAGTAGGGCATGTGCATGACTATCATGCATGTAGAGTAGCGCACAATTAGAAAAATATGCAACTCTGCTTCACTAGAGTAGCGCACACCTTAAAAGATGCGCTGGTTTGCAGTAGGAAGAGTAGGTCACTTTCCTGTACTAGTCAAAATCTCAAATTTTGGTTAAAATAAGTTGGTTTGGGAACTTCCTAATCGGTTATAACTGCTTTTCCTCTCCTTCATTGACTATATAAGGAAGGTAGAAGGGCCATGTGAAAAGGACCAAGCCCATAACAATGTTATGCTGGAGGAATGGAGACTCTCATCCTCTCTCTTGTGCCTTAGTTTCTGATAAACCCTAGCACAGCTGATTAGAGGCTGGGATCCTTGGAGAACAGAAGCAGGAGACCTTGAATCTAGGTTTCGTGAAGTGCCAATCTTGAAGGAAGGTATAACTTTATGTACTTGCTTCATTCATTAATAAAGATCAAACATTCTTCCCTTTCCAAATATGACCTATTCATGTGTGTCTCAATTTTGATTACAGTTTGCTTATAGTTTGATGTCTTCTTCTGTCATGAATATCAATCTTATATATGTATTCAAATGTATTTGAGAAAGGTATGAAGTTGTTTTGTAGGTGTGGGCATTGAGATACTGGATAGCATTGAAGAGCAAGGAAGAGAAGGGCTGGATCAACCTTCGGAATAAGGTGCACATATCTCTAACCTTAATCTTTTTGCTTACTTGTTGTACATGTAGAACATTTGTAGGTCTATCTTTCATACCTGAAGTTGGTAGTTTCTCCCCTGAACTATAGGTGCATTTTCCTCACAACACCTCGGAAGGAAGGAAACTTTACTTCAAAATCACACCATTGGGCAGGTAAAGGAGCAATGGAAGCACCTTAGCCAACAGAGGCAACCTGGGAGTTGGAAAGCAGTATGCGGGCAGCATACCCAAATTTGTTTCAGGAACACTCAGAGAGTGAATAAACAACATCGAGGACGATGTTGAGACTTAACGGGGGGTGTATGTCACCTACCCAAATTTTGAGAATAATCATTTTATTTTGCAAAATACTTTATGCTAAATTATAATTACAAAATTTTGTAATTATGACCAAATATAGTCAAAGATGACTATAATGACTCATTATTATTATTTAATAAACTAAAATAAGAGACAAACACTCAAGAAAGTTGTTACAAGAGTGTTCACTGACCCACTAGGAGGAATGGAAGCTACTAGAAGGCATGGGACAGATGGCAGCATTTGCACTCCACCACTAGTTGTTGGTTATGGGACAACTACCCCTAAAATTGTGGCATTACTCTCAGGTGGGGAAGTGAGCAGGTAGCTCATTGATGACTAGTTAATCACAAAAGGCCTAGGCAGCCTATATAAGGCAATTTCAATTGAGCAGGCAACTCTTACAATATTTTGTGCAGAAATATTCCTCATGTGCATTAGGTGATGACTGAGAGATTCAAATTAGGGAGACTATGTGAGAGTGCAATTGTAAGTCTACAAATCATTTCTGAGAAGGAAAACCAGAGGTGCTGGTGCAGGTCTCTTTGACTGTTGAGTTTGTAAGATTGGATAAACTACTTGTTGTTGCAAGATTGAGGACCTAAGCTTCTAAAGTTTCTTCCTCCTGGTGGTTCAGTGAACAGGCTCGGGGGTCCTAAGGCAGGCATCTTGGTTGTTTTAGGAGAAACTTGGGTGGAATAGGCTCCTTGGGTGATTTGTTTCTCCTACAATTACCAGGTTCTACAATTTCTTTATTTTGTTTGTATTTTTCAGGAGTATGGATCTTTGCAGCAACTAGTTTAGAAAATTTACTAATGATCAGTAGAAATAACTATTTTTATTTTATGATCTAATTTAACTATTTGACTGATAAAATGACTCCTCTGCATTTTTCCCCATGCTTGAGTCTACATTGTACTCCAGTACGGAGAGGTAGCATTAAATCGGCCAAATTTAGTAAGCAAAAGGCTAAGAGGATTATTTTAGACTCTTATAGTAATGTTCTTGTCAGAATTCTGTCCTATATTTAAAACACAGTAAACATTCCAGTATAGAATCAACCGCAACATATAATTCATTTAATTAATATAGGAAAGAAAAACACAGTATGTTTCTGCACAGTCCTATATATTTCTTTTAACTCTATTTGTTTTCATCCAGTAAGCAAATGCACATCAATCTTATGCCTTTCATGTTTTTTTAAGCAATTGTATTTCAAGAATAATAGCAGCTGCAAGAATTAATTTCTGCACAAGATTTATATGTTCCCATTTCAATTACATCTTTCTCAGATAAGAAATATCGTGCAATTCAACACTTATTTCCTTAAAGTTTTCAAGTAAAGGATAGTCTAGAATTATAGCATCTGCAAAATCTATTCTTTGCACAAAATTATTATATGTAAACCTATTATTTCATCACCCATTTCATTCCGTAGTTAAAATACAAAATCTATGCACAGTAGTACCAAACCCTATGTTACCACACACCCTAGTTTCTGCAATATCCTTCTAATGCACAGTTCATAAACCTCTCGTCAAAACCTTTCATGGCAAACTTTAGACATTTCTTTTCCAAACCCTAACTAGCATTTCGAAATTTCTTCAAGATAGTATTCACCACTTAGCAGAAAACACGATTCAGTATTAATATTTATGGATAGCTCATAACCCTAGTAAGGACACATCTCAACATCGCAAACATTCACATCATCAAACCTTGTTACACAGGTTAAATTCCGGGTACAGAGGCACTTTGCAAGACATATAACAATCAAATAAAAACTATAGGTAGGATACATTGCGAATTAAAATAGACACCGTGGCTTTTTCATTACAAAACTTCTCTCAAAACTATCCCAAAAACTTAAACATCAACAACGATGGCGAAGCTATAGGAAACTGTTATCTACAACAACCATTGTTGTTCATTATTACAATAACATTTAATTGCACTTTTCTTAACCCTCATTTCAAAATCACAACATTTCTTTGCAAAATCAAACCATTATTCATAAGTGCAAGAGAACCCTAGGTTCCTGGTCCTTTCCATCCAAATGGATTTCAGAGTTACATATCAGACCTGTTAAGGTTCCCCAGTACGCAAGGCTTAAACCCTTTTCAACCAAATCATTAAACAAGACCGTGGAGCAACAAAAAACACAGGGTTATACCCTTATCAAATAGCAAGTAAAATACGATCCCGAAGTTCTTAACAAACGGTGAAACCAAGCATCAAAGTAACCGAATGGCCATTTAAACCAGCAAAGATTATCCACTGTATCATAGTTATCAAAATAGGACTAAAAAAAAAACTCAACACTTGGCCACAACCAAAACAAGTCGACAAGTTCAAACTCTCAACATACGATAGTCCCCATCACACCTTGCAAAAAGGGGCACCTACGAGGTTTTCGAGAACCACCGAAGCTTACCGGGAGAAGTAGAAGCATTTTTCATTCTCCATGCTCGCACAGGAACCATCCTTGAAGTGGGAACCTGCAAAATTACATTTCGAAGGGGGGTTTAAAACAAGAGGATACAAGAAAGCAAACAAGCAACGCAGTATTATTCATTATCGTAAACATTACCTTTCTAATTAGAGCTCAGATCAGTGGCACACCACACCAGCAAAAGAACAACAAAGCCTGGTAGCAACAACAATAACCACAATTTCAAAACCCTGAAGACGATTTCAGATGGAGGACCCGAATCCCAATTTCAAACACTCTCAACAACTGACAGATGAACACTTGAATCTTTACAAAACTGTATCGTGGCTCTTATGCAGTAATGCAGAAGCCTGAAACCTGTAACTTCATGACTCAGGTCCCGGGTTCAAGACCGAGGAAGGAGTCCTCTTCTCATAGAAACAATCAACCCTACCTTTCGGCTTCCTATCGGCCATGGTCACCTCCCACTAAGTGTAACAATGAAGGCAAGAAAGCCAAAGGTCATGACTTACCTACACATGTTTAGGGTTTCATCGACCACCCTATATCTTACAAGTGATCAACGGTGGGTTGTGGCCAACCCTGGCACGTTGTTTTTCGAACCAGTGATGCATTATTACCATTTAATTATTACATCTAACTATTGCCATGTAAGTAGACCGAGAGCTCGTGCATGGCACAACTCATCCTTAGGTTGGCACTCATTGAAATCATAAGCACATGAAGATCTTATAATCAAGCCTCCACTTCATTATTGAGCTAATCAACATTAATGCCAAGACTTATCAATGCCAGTGGTTATCATGTCAAAAACCAAGCTTTATACCCTATCAACATCACATCAATTGTTGTTAGGTTTTTGGCTCGTATTTCATATTAGTCATTATAGTTATGGTTGCATCATATCATTAATAACATGTGCTACTATATGGTGGAAAATCTATTAACACTTTATAATTATCAATATGTCACTATTATAGCTCGTGTTCAAACCTAAAGCAATAAGCTTAGCCATATAAATGTTCGCATAGTGTTAATCATTGGATAAATTCTGACCATATACAAAGTTAAGACTTTAGCTATGCATAAGTGCAATTTAAATACTATGCATATTATATATTGCACATTTTAGCATGCATTTTCCAATTCATAAAATGAATGAGAGTCTATAGGCATGGATAACTGGGTGATACACTTCCCAGTACTAAGTTCATAAGCATAATCACCATACGCACCATATATTATCTGTGTTAGCCATGTTTTGCAAAGTCTGACGACAAATGTAATACTATAGGTATAGTTTAATTGGTGACGATATTCACTTCTTTTACTAAGTTCATAGCACAAGCACTAATCATACTTTTCATATTTCAGCTATGTAGTGATAATCAAAATACCATCATTTCAGTATTTTGATGACGTAATTTTATATTACAGAAGGACTTGAAGGTCAGCACGTAAACTAGAATTAGTACCGAAATATTCATACCTCTAGTACCTTGTTTCACAAGGACGTACTTAGCATTTAATTCTACCTTGGCATTGAATTGAAAGACACTTTAACATTAATGTCGTAGAATTTCTTACCTGCTGTTTGCACAGGGAAACACGATTCAAATGACTTAGCTAATCGCAGCTAAGTAAACTCCGGGGTACCTCATAGGACCCCTTTATCATCACACAAGCAAACTGTCAGCTCAACATCAATATCATCATAATAGTACAAACTTATAACAGCATATAGTTATACTTAGAACTTGAAAAAATCTTTAGATTGTATTCCTTGTAGAATCATAAAAAGATCTATTGTCGAGAAGTTTAGCATCCGTTTAAATATGAATAGCAAATGTAACCGTATCATGTTTATTTGGGAAGTATGACGTGTCATATTTTTGAATTATCTTAGTGAAGAAATTTATTTAATTTATATTTTCTGCATTAATGACTTTGATAATTATTGCTATTTTAATTTTTTTTATTTTGGTAATTTTCGGGATGTTACATTGTGTTCCCTGAGAAAGAGAGTCCATTGAATCAAGAAAGAGAGTCCATTGCATCTATGATTCTCGATCCCTATCATATGTTCAAAAGGCGATTCAATCATTTGAAGATTTATTTCTAAGTCTATATATTATACGTCCTTTGGTTAAATCATAAGCACTTAATTCAACCTTGACCCTATCTCCTAGTAGTATTCATATGGAATTATGTCGAATCCTACCTGAAATATGAGTCAGAATTTGACATCCATTATCTATCAGAACTTGAAACATACCATATGGGGAGTGATTCAGTAACCAAACCTTCAGCATGGATCAAATTCTTTTTTTTCATCGAATCTCCTCCTCTTTTGATTAAAAAAAAATTGACTAACGTGCTTGGATGAATATGAATGGTGTCTCGAACCAAACTTGCTCCGATTTGAATACCATGGGGATATCTTACAAAATCAATATTTTTTGACAAAATTGAGATTAATTACCATACATAACATAATATTTCTCCTCCAATTTTTTTTTCTGTTGAGCTTCTCAATCCGTCAAAATTCCTTGGGAAATAGAAAGGATTACGATCCCCATTCGACCTAGAAATTTTGGTATTTCTCAATAATTGAAATAAATACTTAAACCAGGTTTGCTGGTATGCTTTGACATGGTTATATATGTCCTTTTTTCCTTCTCCGATATTTTGAAGTCGATATAAAAAAATAGTTTTGGCCTTCCCGCTGTTCCCTAACATCTTCTATAAAACCTTCTCATAAAAGGATCCTTCCAATGTTCCTGGTTATATTAGTAGTTGTTACTCGAACTGTTCCTTTTTATTGCATGTCGGCATTTCTTATACAAGTAATTAGATTGGCAATAGTATCATTACCCATGACGAACGAATTCGTAGGAATTCCTGCACTACAACAAATCCTGGAATTAGCATCCCATTTAGCTTCCCTTTTTAGTGTAAATTTTTGTTTCATTGAGAAGTCAAAGTAGAGACTAAATGGGACACGTCATGGACAAATGTAATGACCCTTTTTTTTAAATTTTATTAAAATGCCCAATTTTCCACTCTTTTCCCTAGTTCGACCTTTGACTAGTTTTGATCTCTAGGTCACCAAATTGCTCCAATTACTCCCAAATCTTCTGAGAAGGTATATGGAGGATGTTAGAACATAAATATGTGTTTTAGGGATGCTTTTGGACCTTTAAAATACTTCTACAAATCCTCTTTCAATTCTGGCTAATGTAGGGAACTTTACTAGTAATTTCCCTTTTACTAGTATTGGTCTCTAGGTGTTGGGCCTGGCCCAAGGGGGACATTTTGAGCAGGAAGAAATTTGAGAACTGTGGAACTAAGCGTAGTTCAGATGGAATAATTTTGAGATAAGTTTTGGAAGCTACGAGGAGAAGTGCAGTACCATTTTTGTATGCTGGGAAGTTGCGCGCAGCACTATGTCGGAAGAACTGCAAAGCCAGTGCTACGAGGAGAGCAATGTTATGATGTGCCACATCGACAGAAGATCCAGCTAAGCAGAGTGTGGACAGAGGATGACAGTTATTTTGGTTAGGTCACAAAAGACCTATTTTTGGAAAAGATCATCGATAACTACCAAGCAGTGGGTAGGTGCAGATCGGGAGGTAGGTGACTGATCACAACAAACAGAAGACTACTACTACTCTAACCAGTCATCTAAGGCCATGAAAGAAGGAACAACTCAGTGGAAGCAACCTATTGGTGTGCACGTGACAGAAGATCTGCTGCCAGATACCAGTAGTCCGGTTTTGAGAAAACCATGATAGTTTTGTAAACCTAAGGGTTCTGCCTTCGTAAATGTAAAGACATGACCTACGGGTCTTGATCTATAAATAAGGCAATTTTGTAAGGAAAAGGTTTAACTCTTCATTTTGTTGATTATTATTGAATATTGTTAGATCTGTAAGAAAGAATCATTGTAAAGGCTCTGCAGCTGAGTGCGCAGAGACCTAATTTTGAGAGAGAGAGAGAGAGAGAGAGAGAGAAGAGCGTATGCAGTTGAGTGCGCAAACAAAGAACTGATGTACCCCTTTCCTGAGATAATAAACAACAGTTCTTGTTTGCAACAGAATGGGGGTCGTTCCAGTATACAGTGATGCCTTTTGGTTTGAAGAATGCACCAACCATATTTTCAAGAGTGGTGATCACAGCATTTAAAGAATTCATCCACAAGTTTTTAGAATTTTACTTTGATGATTGGACCATTTTTGGGTTATTGAAGAACCATGCCACGAACCTCAGAATGATGTTGGAAAAATGCAGACAACATCATATTTCATTGAATTTGAAGAAATGTATTTTTTGTGTTCCTTATGGGATTCTGCTGGGACATATTGTGTGTAAGCAAGGATTGATGGTCGATCCTGCGAAGATCGTAGTTATTGTAAATTTGCCTACACCAAATTCAGTTAAACGATTGCACACTACACTAGGGCATACCGGATACTACAGGAAATTCATAAAGGGGTATGCACAGTGCACAGATAACCATAGCAATGGAGAAGCTTTTAAAAAAGGATGCACCATTCGATTGGAATGAGGACTATGAGAAAGGATTTGACACATTGAAAGAGAAAATGGTCACTACGCCGATCCTAGTTTTTCCAGACTAGGAAAAGCCATTCCACGTACATGTTGATGCTTCATGTATATCATTGGGTATTGTTCTTGCGCAGCCCGAAGAAGGAGGCATTGATCATCCCATTGCATTTTCGAGCAGAAAGTTGTCATCTGCTGAGAAGAACTATACCACTACTAAAAGGGAAGGACTTGCAATGGTATATGCGCTATAGAAGTTCATACACTATTTGCTTGGTACGCACTTCTCAATGTTTACTGACCATTCTGCATTAAAATACCTGGTCAATAAGCCAATGTCAGGGGGGCAAATATGCAGATGGCTCTTACTCTTCCAAGAGTATGATTTTGACATAGTAGTTAAACCAGGCAAATTAAATTTAGGCCCTGATCATCTATCAAGGATCGAATCAGGAGAAGAACCAATGAATCTAGAAGGAAATCTGCCTGATGCACAATTGTTTTCTATACAGGTTGTCGATGATTATTATCAGGATATCATTGATTTTCTAACTACCGGGTTCGCACCTACTGAATTCACTACGCAGAAAAAGAAGCAGCTGGTAGTGCAAGCCGCAGACTTCACCATTGTCGCAGGACAACTCTACAAGTTAGGACCTGATGAAGTGCTGCGAAGATGTGTATTAGAACATGAGAATCCATTTATATTAGCTTATGCACATTCCATAATCATAGGAGGTCATTATACAGGAAGGGCTACTGCGCAGAAGATATTGCGTGCAGGGCTATGGTGGCCCACAATTCATAAAGACTCCAAAGAACATTTCCAGAACTGCAATGTCTGTCAGAGGACAGGGAAACCATCAAGAAGAGATGAAATGTCGTTAAACCCTTAGCTGACCTTGCAGGCATTCGACAAATGGGAAATCGATTTCGTGGGACCTATTAACCCACTGGGAAAAAGAACTGGTGTGAGGTACAATATTACTACAACTGACTACCTCACCAGATGGGCAGAAGCAAAACCAGTCAAAGATTGTAGCGCAGTTACAGCCGCGCAGTTTATATTTGAGAATATTCTTACACAATTTGGATGCCCAAAAATTTTGATGAGTGATCAAGGCACCCATTTTCTGAAAAAAACTATTGAAGCTTTGACTAAAGAGTTCTCCATCCATCATTAGCGCAGTACACCTTAACACCCACAAGCGAATGGAACTGTTGAAGCATTCAATAAAGTAATTGAGAATGTGCTAACCAAGATATGCAATGTAAACCACAAAGAATAGGACCTTCCCATTCCATCTGTATTATTGGCATACAAAACAACATGCAAGAAATTAACTGGACATACACCTTTTAGATTGGCTTATGGGCAAGAAGCAATAATGCCAATGGAATATATTATTCCTAGCTTAAGAATAGCTACATTTACAGGGATGGAAGATCGCGCAACACTGGAAGAAAGGATGTTACACTTGGTTGGGTTGGAAGAAGATCACTTCATCACGGGATTCTACCAACAAGTGCAGAAAGAACGAGAAAAAGCATGGCACGATCGCCACATCAAGAATAAGTCTTTTCAGGTAGGTGATCTAGTCCTCCTATACGATAGTAAATTCATGAAGTTTCCTGGAAAATTTAAAATGCATTGGCTTGGCCCATATACAGTTATACATGTTACTAACGGGGGTGCAATCCAATTAGCTACCTTAGTTGGTGCTACATTACCCAATCTAATAAATGGAAGTAGACTAAAGCTTTATCGCGATAGTCCTGCTTCGCAGCATCAGGAATGATCGCAAAGAAGGAAAAGTTTCTAGGTGCCAAGTACAGTTGGAATTGGGCACTAGAAACTACAGAAAAGTCTATACACAAACTTGTAGAGATAAATCTATATGCCAAGCAGCAGTGCTGAAGCTGCGAGAAAAAAGAAGAAAAAAAATATATACACCGCGAAGTCACTACGCAGAGCCAAAGATGACCTGTCGTGCAGTTCGACGCAAGGCTCCAGAAAATAGCCGTTACAGTGTCGGTCGGGAATATAGCCGTTATATAGCCATTTCCTACCTATCGCTCGGGCATTTAAAGCACAAATAGCCATTTTGAACATAATTTTGAAGGACAAGACAGAAGGAGCAGACGAATTTGGGCAAACGGATACCACCATTAAATGCTTATCTAGCCATTCAAGGGCGCGGAGGAGGGTCTTCCGAGCCTATAAATAACACTGCATATCGTCTCGCGGGCGTATCAAACACTTAGAATTTTCTACATACACTTTTGTCTGAGCTAGTTTCCATAAGCCATATACACACCATCAGATCATTTGCATGTCTGAGAACTTTTCATTTGAAGAAGAATTCACGGTCCAGGAGACAATGCAGATTTTCAAGCACGGAGGGATCGAAGGGTTAATGAGAACCCCGAAGAAAGGTATCTTCGAACCAGGACAAGCATCAAGAAGGTCGCCAAGGAACGGTCCAACAATGGAAGATAAAGGAAAAACTACAGTCGCACCAAGAACAAATATTCCCAAGATGGGTTCCACAGCGCAAAAGCCACCAGTAGCATATAAAGAGATACCACTGACTCTGACCCCGAACTACATTTCACCTCGTGCACTAGACCCACCGGTATTTAATATGATGAAAAACGCCAAGTACGAGATCCCACTTTCACCTATATCAAAGCATGTGGATCTAGACAAGAATCTGCTCGGCAAAATCCAGGAGTGTAAATGGGAGGATTATGATTTGTTGGCGATACATAAGGACGAGCCCCATGATCCGAAGTTCCCACAGTTCCAGCCTGACCACTACATGTGCTAGAAGAAAGATGCAAAGGGTGACCTGAACTTGGTCGCCAAACGTTGGTTATCAGGAATAGTTCGGTCTCCACTACTCAACCTACTCAGACTCCCACAATTTGACAGAACCCTAGAACTGAATGCAGTAGTAAGAACGTTGATGGCACGAATGCATCAGGGCTATTTGTGGCTAGACCGCAATGTGGACCTAAACATCTATCTAATCCACCGTATCACGGGCCTAAGTAAGAGGGGTAAATATCCAAAACAATTCTTCCAAGGGAAGAGCAAGGATAGAGAAGTTGTAGCAATGATGAAAAAGACCCAAGCTGTCATCAAAGGGAAGAGGGGTTTTCAGACAAAAGATATTGAGAATAAGGCAACGAAGTTCGTCAAACAATTACTAGCAGGAAAAATCCTGAGGAAATGCAAACCTCTGGAAGTAAACGTAGGCGCAGTACTACTTTGCGCTACAGCTTCCGAGGGACAAGAATTCAATTGGTGCCAATATCTACTAAATGAGTTCCTGGAGGAACTCAATGACACGCAAATCAATGGAGGAAATTTTCACTATACTTGGCTTATCGTATTGATCGCTCTTGTCGGATGGAAAGAGCCAAAGGATTATGTTGGAGTGTCCACTGATCCTAATGAATGCAGGGGGCCCCGTTACTCAAACCTCTGGGCAAACTTGAATTCGCAGAGGCAGCACGCGACAGTTGAAGTGTTCTACCAGTACTATAGCTAGCTTCGCGACATGATTGTAGTAACCGCCAGGATCACGAAACAGGTAACTAGAAATTACATTCGCATCATTTATTTTTATGCTGACATGCGCAGTATCCATATCTCCCCAAAAGTGCAAACGAAGAAGGCGGAGTGGTATGCAGGAAGCTACCACATGTATGAAGAAGACATTGACCAAATAATGAAGGAATGGCCTGTTGAGTTCCAGGTAGAGGTTCTAGATGTCCCCAGTGATTCAGAGGAAGATGAACCCATCCCATGACCATGCCCGATAGTTGAGGAGAAGAAGATTGGAAAAATAAAAGAGCCGGAGAGCCCTACCAAGAAAAAAGGAACTCGCAAGAAGCAAAAATCTGATAAAACCCCGATGGATACAGAACTCAAGGAAGACGATTATGAAATGATCAGAGTGAAGTTCACAGAGCGGCTTGAATATATCATGACTGATAAGGAAAAAACAGATAAAGAAATACAGGAAACTCTACAGAAGGACCTGGTCGCGTTGGAGGGGATTACCCTCAAAATCAATGAAGTACACAAAAGATTACCCCCGCCGCGTGACTCAGAGTCAAAAGAGAAGTTAGGAGGGACTTCACAGCAGCCATAGTTGACAATGGTCATCTCTGCGAAGTCACGTATTATCCATCTGGATACAAGCACTATCACATTTCCCATACCAGAGCAACTAATGTTAGACACCTGCAGTGTATGGAGGATATGCATGGAAGAACTATGCATGCACTCAAAGGATAGGCTGAGCTGCAAGCAGCTAACAGGAAATTGGAGATCGATAGTTCACGAAGAACTATGGAGCTGCAAGATGCACATGATCATCGGTTAAGGCTTGAAGCCACAATCACTGCGGTCGCCAACAACATCGACGAGCTTGAGGTACAAACAGAACCAGCAGATATTGTTGTTAAAATTGGAAAGCTGGTTTCCAACCTCAAAATAGAGAAGTAGGACATGGAGCTTCTCTATGAGGCTAATATTTCTGCCTTGAAGGAGAAAATTAACCCACAAACACCACCAAATGAGCAGCAGTTGAGAGCAAAGGAGGTAAAGAACAACGCCGAGAACATCACAGCGGAAGTGGCTAAGTGCCAAGGGCTATTGGACGCAGCATCAATGGCATTTACTGCCCTCGAAGAAGACCCAGCATTGCAAGAGGTGAAGGATGTCATAGAGAAAACGAAGACTGCACTAGAACAACAGAATATAGAAGTAAAAGCTCTCCTACCAAGAGATAGGCTACCAAAGTACAGAGAAATTAACGCACTGAAAAAGAAAGTGAACTGGGTGATAAGTCTCAGTCTCTGCTAGAGGATGCCAACACGATTTCAAAAGAGATCGAGGATAAGTTAAAAGATCTGCGTGATAATCAGGCACAGGTGGAAGGCCAGATCAACCACGAAATTACGCTGGAAATAATGGAAACAGTCCGACAAGTCGAGCAGGACACAAAGCAAGTGGTTAGCAAGTTGTTCAACACATACAATGATTTTGCTGTGAAGATAGCTCCGCAGCCGGAAGAATAGCTTGGAAAAATTGGAAGTGGCTCAGGGACGAGCCACATGTAAGTGTTAGGGGCTTGTTGGGCCTAGCCCAAGGGGGACATTTTGAGCAGGAAGAAATTTGAGAACTGCGAAACTGAGCGCAGTTCAGATGGAATAATTTTGAGATAAGTTTTGGAAGCTGCGAGGAGAAGCACAACACCATTTTTGTATGCTGCGAAGTTGCGCGCAGCACAATGTTGAAAGAACTACAAAGCCAGTGCTGCGAGGAGAGAAGTGTTGCGATGTGCCATGTCGATGGAAGATCAAGCTAAGCAGAGCGTGGATGGAGGACAACAGTTATTTTGGTTAGGTCACAAAAGACCTATTTTTGGCAAAGATCGTCGATAACTACCAAGCAGTGGGTAGGTGCAGATCGGGAGGTAGGTGACTGATCACAACAAACAAAAGACTACTACTACTTGAACCAGTCATTTAAGGCCCTAAAAGAAGGAACAACTCGACAGAAGCAACCTATTGGCGCGCACGTGACAGAAGATCCGTTGCCAGATACCAGTAGTCCAGTTTTGAGAAAACCGTGATAGTTTTGTAAACCTAAGGGTTCTGCCTTCGTAAATGTAAAGACATGACCTACGGGTCATGATCTATAAATAAGGAAATTTTGTAAGGGAAAGAGTTAACTCTTCATTTTGTTTATTATTATTGAATATTGTTAGATCTGTAAGATTGAAGCATTGTAAAGGCTCTGCAGCTAAGTGCACAGAGACCTAATTTTGAGAGAGAGAGAGAGAGAGAGAGAGAGAGAAGAGCATCTGCAGCTGAGTGTGCAAAGGAAGAACTGTTGTACCCCTTTATTGAGATAATAAACAACAGTTCTTGTGGACGTAGCTTCCCATCCAGGGGAGTGAACCACGTTAAACCTTGTGTTATGTGATTGCTCTATATGATTGCCATTATTTTTACTTAAATTACTTACAATGCATGCATATAGTTACTGTTATCTTATATGTGTTTACTTTTATCTATATTCATCACGGAATGGATGGAATAAGATGTTAGTAGTTCATGTATGGATGAAGGTTAATAGTTAAGCACCTATAAGTCCTCGAATGAATGGATCTAGGAGATAACCACACAGTCATTTGTTAAGGTTGAATCGCAGTATCAAAGCACATAGCACCGCGCATCTCACTCATTTGCATAAGTTAAGATGTTTATCAGTCTAAGTCAGGATGAATGATTAAGTATTATCCAATAAGATTGAATAGAAGTGATTAGGTCTCCTAACGACCGCGCGGTCTAGTTGACACACCGGTCCATAAGAAGTGTTGCATGATAAGCTGTCGATAACTTATCATCATGGAGTGGAAGTAATCCTAGTGCACAGTCATTAAATGTGTCGGATGCACAATCATCCTTGATCGCTGCAGAATTCAACGCAGAGTAGAATACCTCACGTAGTCACCAACCGCAGTATGCAATCTGTCACCGCGTTGCGCATTAACCAGTTGAAACGCTCGCATCACAAGGTTGTGGAAACCTGATTCTACAACCACCCCATCAACTTTGCCTTGGGTGAGACCTCAGGATTCTTGCAGTATGTTTCCTAAAGGGCTAATTAACAGGGGTTTTGTTGGTATCTTGTACCGCGAAGTACATGGTTCTACATTGGAAAACCTCTAGATCAGATGAGAATCCAACACTAGGTCTCCAATTAGCTCCAAATGCCTTCAAATATTCAAGGAAGGTGTATGAATGATATTTTTACTTGATTATGATGTTCAAACATGATTTATGACCATCAAAATACTTCTGCAAACTTTTTTAAGATTCTGGACAAAGTATGGAATTTAACTAGCAATTTGAGGTTCAAATCCCCCCAGGGTAAGTTCTTAAAATGGCTCTCCAAATGCCTCCAAACCCACTTGAAATTATGAAAATAGGTAGGGGATGTATAAGGAACATTATTTATGTCTCATTTCCACCATTAATCAGTTATTAATTCTGTTCTAACCTTCTCCCAAACAACAACAAAAATCACTAATTCAACCCTTGGGGAAATGGTACCAAATCTTCTCCAAATGTAAATAAACTGAGTAGAATGACTTCAAATGCTTAAGTACTCAACATGAAACTTGTATAATCCATAAATAACATTCCATTCATCAATAAAGCATCAGTATTCTACTTATCCATTCGAATCCATCAACATTACATTGGTTCACAACAAGGTAGTGGGGAAATGACACTGTTCTTTCATTAAAAATGAGATTTATACATGTATACTTGGAATTTAAACCTGAAATTTTTTGGATATGAAGAACAGAGTACTTAATTCATATTTCAAAATAAATGGGGCATTAGAATATCCCCGAAAGAGTACAATAGCTCACTAAAAACGCCCTCCCTCAAGGATCAAGAATATGCCATCAAAACTGGAAATGGTTGAAGGAGTGAGCTGCAATAGAAGAAACCATGAGATTCCTTGTAGATTAAACCTGCAAATAAATACTCCATTAAAGCTCCAAATTAAAGTTCTGAATGGCATTTCCAATTACCAACTTGGATGGGAATCTTTCACCCTTGAAATTGGCTAAGGAAAGAAACTAGTCATCCACTAGCTCTCCCTCTTCACAAATGCAATTGAAAATTCTACAAATGATCAAAATATGCCATTCTTATTTGTTCATGAATTTTATGAACTTCTAATGTCCTCCATGGGTCGAATTCCTTCCAAGAGACTCATGCCAACTCAAGTTGGGAAGAGATTCCAAAGAATGCCACTTGTACAACAATTCCTAGTTTCCCACTTCCACCAAATCACATGTGGAAGCACATTAGCTTCCCTAACTCCCTTGAGCGCCCTCTTGGAGGCTATTTTTATCCCTGACATGTCATATATGTCATATGTCAGCCTTCAGGTCTGATTTGTGTCATAGGTGTCATAGCATCTTCATCATTGTTGTCATAGAGCAAGGGAATCTAGCCCAAGTGTCCCACTAGCTCCAAATTGCCTCTTCCTCTTCCATGGGAGTTACTCTTCCTCTATATTTTGACCTTGGATGAGTCATGCCATGAATAATACCTTTTGAACTCCCCCAAGTATGTTACCATTCACCTTGAATTCGAATTGGTGAGAGAATGATGCCAAGTGTAGTGGGGAAATCTAGCCATATGTGGGTCCCACTTCCTCCATGTGTCTTCATGATCAAATTCCACTTTGATTTTCACTTGTATATATTTATTTATCTCCTTTATTAAATATTTATTCCATTCTAATGTTCAAACATCATTAATTATCCCCCTTATTCCAAATCCCAAAGCTTCCACCCCAAACCTAGGAAACTAGTAATTTTCCTCCTTGGAAACTATTTGACCCTTAAAATAAATTTGACAAACTCTACTGAATATAGCCAATGTGATTAGGCCATTGTGATCCAATTACAAATTTGGGACATGACAACAAAATGTAAAGAGTCTAAAATAACGTCGTTTTTTGCTTCCTAGATAGCATCCTTTCTGATGTCTAAAATACTCGCGACCATTTTTTTCTTCCAGAATAGCATCCAATTTTGATTCCTAAACGACGTCGAGGTTTGCTTCCTAAATAACATCCTATTTTTCTTCCTAGAGATCATCATCTTTTACTTCATAAATGATGTCCCCATAAGAACCTTATTTGCATTCTTAAAAGCGTTGTGTTAGCATTTATATTTTCATCTGCATTCGCGCCATATTTGCATCCAAATTAGCATCCAATTTTGCATCCATGTGTGCTACCACTTTAGCATCCCATTTTGCACCACGTTTTACTTCCAATCTGCACCAATTTTCACTTCTAATTTTGCACCAATGTTTTCTTCCTTTTTTGCATCGTGTTTTTCTACCAAGATGGAGCCAAATTTTTCTTCTATTGTTGCACCATATTTTGCTTCCTATGTAGTACCATGTTTTGAATCCAAAGTAACATCTTATTTTTCTACCATATCAACTCCATGTTTGGCTTCCTCATTAGCGTCAAGTGTTGGGCCTCTTTTTAATGCCTAATTTTGCATCTCTATTGATGTCAACATTAGCACCATGTTTTGCTACCACTTTAGTGCCCAATTTATCGTCCATTTTTACTCCCACACTATTGCCACATTTTGCTTCTCGTTTAGCAACTAATATAAATTATCACAACAAATGTTTTTTTAGAAATACATTGCAATATCATTAGGGCACAGAGGAATCGAACCACCAACCTCCTGCTTGTAAGGCAGGCGCTCTTCCATTGAGCTAGCACCCTTTAAGAATTGGGGATAGGAGCAATATTAACACCTAGATTGCATGATTCGTAATTCTAATAAAAGACAATATGCATTGGTTGCAATCTATTAGATCGAATATCATATTGGAGTTTTTGTGCAAAAGGGTTCTCCTTAAAAATATTAGTATATTTTTGTATGATTTCATTTGTCTTCAGTTTTATTATTGCTTAATAAGTAAATAATATATGGTTGATAATATTCAAGATACCTATTATTTGGTTTTAACTGAAATTTGATATTAGTGCCATTGGGATATTTCAACTCATCCAAAAGATTTAGATCGATTGGTATCATAGAAATATATTTATGAATCTATGGACTTGCAGTAAGGCATCCATGGGAAAATATCATAAGAGAGTGATAATTTAGGAACTATAGGAGATGAATAAACAAGTCTATGAGGATAATGAACAACTAGAAAATACTTTCTTAGTTGGACGAGAAGAATGAAGAGTTGCATAAAACTTTGTAAAGCTATGTGAAGCTTCTTAAGGAGAAAAATGTCTAGGTTGTGGAAAATATAGTGTAATAGTTGGCTTGTAAGAAAGCCATATCAATGAATCTTTAAATGGAGGTGGAAAATATTAAGAAAGAAAGGAGCCTTGTTTTGACTTAAGATGCGCATACCATGATTGAGGGAATTTTAGGGTAAGCACTTCAACTTCACCCCTTGCTCAATTGCAATCAACATATGAGTTTTTTGGTAGTTTTTAATGTCATACCAAATAGATAGGCTTGAAGTTTTTGCAAAGGATGGGTTTTGATGGCCAATGTCTTGGAAATCACGGTTAAGGCATGAAGAGCCTCATTGCAAAGAACTCTAGAATACAACATGTTCATTTACGATATTATGTTGGTAAGGAAGTCAAAGGTTGATGTTCTAAGACACATTTAAATAATGTGAAAGCCTCAAAGATAATCTTTGTGGAGGCTCAAGATTGAGGAAATACAACAAATCCAACCAAAGAATAGATCACAAAGAATGGTCAACATCCATTTGTAAGATCTGAGAAAGGTAGCAAGAAAACAAGTTAAGCACCCATGCACATTCCAACAGTTGGAAGAACAAGTAACTTGGGGGAGAGAAATCCCAAGTGAAAGTAATAAATGTTTTAGAACTAGAAACCTTTTGTCACTTGTTTTTGTTACAAGAAGAAGAGTCACAAGGAATACCAATGTTGATATTCATTACCTTTTTACTTTTGTGGATTCAACAACCATTATGTGGCTCAATGTTGGAGGAAGTAGTCAAAAACCAAAGACATATTTTATTGTGTAACTCATCAAAGTTAACTTCACTATGTTTATGTTCCCAGAATTGCCAAAAGCATGCATACTCCATCCTTAGTCCAATTCCAATTTTCAATGTAGACATTACCCACCCTTGGAAGAAATGTTGGGTTTACAAGAGAAATAGTAGTTTTAGAAGGAAAGACCCTAACAAGATAGTATCACAGCATGGTCTCGGCCCACAATGAAGGGCATCCACCATCTAGGCAAGAGATCTCCAATGCCTAAGGGAATAAATCGAATGTAGCACCATCTTAAGGTGAAGCATCCACTGAGAAAGATTTCTCAATTGTCCATATTTATCATGGACAATATCTCGTGCTACAATCCATTTCGGACCATCCAAGGGATAAACATACACTATGTACGCCAAATATGATGAGGAAACCCAAAAAATGGTATAAACACTTTTGAAATTAACACAAAAAACTAACAAATGGCAACTAGAAGGGTCTTTGAAACACCAGTGTTGTGAAACCTTTGGAAAAAAACCTATATCAGTACTGTGTTGAACACTTTCCAAATGTCTACACGGAAACAAAATACTTTTGAAAAGAAATGCAAGACCTCCTTGATAATGGCCCTAAGTGTGAATATGTGATTGGTCATTAGGAACTGCAAGTAGTAACTGGATTTCCCTCTATCCCTATGGTGTATGCTAACTCTGCTCTCCAACTCATCTAAAAATTGTAGATTCAAAACTATAGAATATAGGTTCGATAATGTATTCCCATCAATGATAGTTTGATAGTTGTTTGGATCACAATTGGCTCCTAATTTAAGAATTGGGTGGATGATATGTCTAGTCTATGCATGGAGAAATCCAAACTGCACCGGATTCTTGAACACCAATGTGTGGTTCGATAGAATAGATGCATGCTTGAGGAACTAACGTCTGTTAATTTCTTGAAGTTTACACTGATGCATGCTTTTTACTTTTTTTGGATACTAGTATGTAAACATATCCCACATACATCAACATATGGTCTGTGAAGTATGCACTACAAAAAACTTATCATTCCACTAGTATGTGGTAAAACATAATCATAAATAGTTGCGCATATATTTGTAACTCAATGAAAAACACGCTATTAATAAATCAAATATACAAATTAAGTGTTACACATTGCATATTAAATCATTATGGAAGGGAGCACAAAATAAGTAGAAAACATTTGTAAAGCAATAGAATTGCATGTTTTCATATAAACACTTTATATTGCTTATGCTTGGTAGCTAGTTATTCCTTGCACTGGATATGCATGTTTGAAGAAGTTCGCCAAAATATAAACAGAATAAAATTGCAACAAGTTATATATACATTGAAGTCTAGTTATAATACATACAGGCATGTTGCTGCTCTCGAGTTCATTTTCAAGTAAGAGCAATTCACCTAGTCCACATCGAGGTCCACTAAAAAAAGAGATATGTTAGTACTATATTTAGTATGTATGTTAATAGTTGACAATACAACTGATTTGGAATACAACATAAATACCTTCCTAGGAAGCATATATCATTTTCTATCTTCATTAGAGAAACTGAAACAACATTCACGACTGCACTAGTTTCGGCAAAAGCATCATGTGCTGCCTAAAACAACAGACAAAAGTTAACCATCAAAGATAGCGTATGTACTTTTTATTGTTTAACATTCCCAAAATAAATCATTAGAGAAAAGGAAAAGCCTGAATTTTTCTAATGTATACAACCAAAAGTACCTCCTAAACGATTAATAAAAACAACTAGATTCCTAGGATAGAAGAATTGAAAATTTTACTCATTTCTCCAAGATCCTTCCTAAATGTCAAGTTGAAACCAAAAACAAGATAACGATATCTAAAAAAATTTAAACATTGAAGTCTTCCACAATATCATATTCTACCTATAAATGCACTGTAAAATGTCACTTGTAAATAAGGTAACATCTTGAATATCATTTTACTAATATCTACTCACTAATATCTACTTCCCTATGATGAAAAAATATGTCCTTTCAACACACATTCTATTTCAACTAGTCAAGTCTTTAAAAGGAAATATTTATTATGGATCCAACCTCTGGTGTCTACTCTTCTATTTTTGCAAAGCTGTTAAAGTTGAGAAGGCCTCTTGTTGGAAATAGCTCCACAAAATATTCTTTTAAGCTATATTTTTCCAGCAATGGGATACTATATAACAGCATGTAACACAAGCTTGATACATCAGGTTCAAGTGTGTCTATAATTTAAAATTAATGTAATTTGTGTATCAATGTCCGCTAGTGACCAAAGATGGTCAATGGGACTTCACATAATGAAAAGATAATAATAAGAACATACATTGGAAGTGCCTAAAGCATCTCCAAAAAAGTAGAAACAGAATGGTACCAAGAGATTAAATAAAGCAAGCTCTACAACAATTAGAATCAAGAACAAGAAATCGCAAATGGGTGATGGAGAGGGTCTAAAGGAGAGCATCAAGAGAGAAGCCTTAGAGTAGTGGAAGCCAATAAAAATAGGTTAAGTACAGTGTCTCCCAACGGCTCTCCTAAAGTGGATGATGTGATTTGTGATAGCAACAGTTTGGGGACTCTAAATTCTATCTATGTTGTCTAAGCAATCTCATCATAGAAATTTTGCCATAACGTCTCTTGCTTAATGCATTATGAACCATAAAGATGATGGAACAAATGACTCTGGTAAAGGGATAAGGTGAGACTTCCTTTCTCTATGTGAATCTCTAAAAAACCAATCATAACAGCCACAAATATCATGATAACCATCATAGATCCATCTTAAACCCGGATCTATCAAACACCGAGCATGATCCAATTTCTTGAGGTGTAAATTTTTTATTTTAAATTTTTTACACATTAAAAAAACAACCTATGCTTGTTATATCTAAGTTTAAGAAGAAATCAATATAATATAATTTTTTTTTTAAGTCGACATCATTTACTTTTTTTTATGGAAACAACATGTTACATAAGTTACACAACTTTATGCGTTACAACATCTCCCCCATATTGGGTTGTAGAGAATCTTTCCACTATTGGTGCAATTACATACAGATCTTATGAACAAGAAGGTTGTTGGCGATGTGGATTACAATGCAAGTTACAAGGCATAACAACTGCAATCATGGAACATCTCATTCAGAAAATTTATGAAGAAAATTTAAATTTCTAAAAGCTCAATATTAAAGATGATTTTAATAGAAAAAAAGACCTGTGGGATATTGAAAATGGAAAGGGCTAGATAAATGCTAGCTAGGATATAGGGACTAGAATAAGACAATAAGGTTACTAGTTGGCATGTGTAATTGACACATATCGCATTCCCTTAGGTATTTCTAAAATTCTGACTATTGGAACTCCAATTTCTGTGCTTGTGTCAAGTACATATCATTACCGTAAAATGTCATCAGCATATAAATCCTCTTATGCAGATGTCATGTGTACAGTGTGACTTCAATTATGGTGTTCGTTCAGTTCAGGGAGATTCCAAATCTTCAGCACGGGAAATTTCTAGATTGATGTATTTGTGCATTGGGGTGTAGCAGCAAGATTCCTTGGTACACAGAAGAACACATCATATAAATTGTGTCATCAATTTTGAGTGGATCTCCTTAGGAAAATAATAATAGGGTTTGTGGCTTTGGGGATAGATCCTATGAGTGGTTCCACAGTTTTAGAAGTTAGGTTTGGTAGTCTATGAGTAAAGTACTATATTAAATTAAAACTTCATGGTTATAAAAATACTTTGGAAAAATAACTGGTTTCAAATGTTCAACATATTCACAACTTGATCGTAGTCTGGTTTTCCGTGTGGTGAGTCTTGGGTTCACCATGGGTGAATAGAGATTTGTCTCCACTCCCTATGATAGTTTTGATTTGTTCAAAGATATAAAGGATGGAACAAGAACTAGAACTGGCTGAGGGTTAGCCTGGGGCCGGACCAGAAGCAACCTACTAAAAATACATAAAATATGTGAAGTTTACACACACATACATTCATGTACATCAATGTAAGAAGAGACACCAAATATACAAATTTTACCCATGTACATAACATGTAAAGGTGAATGTAGCAAAATTTCAATGAGTACAATACATATATGAAACGAAATACATAAACATCGAGTCTCTAAATGGCCTCTAGAGTCCAAAAACATATTGTTACAACAAATAACTACATATTATTATGATCATCCTTTATACTGGAATTATCATCATCAGTAGCAACCTATGCCTCCTCCTCCTTTGGAATCTACTTTGATCCTCCAGGGACATCAGTGCTAGTGCTTGGTGCTTTTGTGGGTCCAATTCCACATACCATGTTTTTGCTCAAGTTAACACCCTCCAATTGGCTATGTTACCACCTAAAATGCATGTCCATTTTTAGGTATTCTGACCAGTAGGAAAGAGTATCTTTAGAGACCACTTTTGGACCTGTTTGTAGTTATTCATGGTAACAATGAGGGTGATTTAACTTTGTGTCTATTCTAGAAAGTGCACATATTATTACTAGTAAGTTTTTCATGGGAGACTTTGTCATGGAGGCCTTTATTTCATATTTTTATGTATGCCCCTTTAGTGATAGCATCTTTTGAGTGATTTCTTTCTATTTGGGCTCATCTTGCACTTCATAAGGGAAATTTAATATCGGAGACATGGCACATCACTTGATGGGGTTTGGCATCATCTACATGCAAAAGAAGAATAATTTCCTTCATGAGAGGGACACTTGTCATTTAGGTACCTTCATGCATGGTCAAAGTTCCTTCTTGGAGGAAATTCCCATCATTATAAGGGTTGTTTGGAGGTTTTTATGGCATGATAAAAAGTGCACCGAAGATGAAGAGAACTCTACCTAGGAAGGTATTCTAGGATTATTTTATGAAAAAGAAGGCATGGTCAACTGTAAAAATGTCCTAGTTGAGGAGAACCCTCACTAAAAGGAGGGCACATGACTATGATTTATGTTTTTATGGATGAATGCAGCTTTCCTTGAAGAGTGCTCCACCTACTGTGAATTACGTTTCTATTTTTGGGACATTCTTGACGAACGTGATATGGATAAGAGGACATGTGGCATACAAACACTATTGACATGGTCAACAAGCATATTTTAAGGCAACACTCATGAAAAGGATACTTGGCATGAAGTTCTTGGATGGGGCATGTTGCTTATCACAAATGACTTTTTCCTACTCTATAATAATAATATCAATGTACTGCACCTTATTTTCCTTGACCTTTGGACATCCTCCAACATAACTCATGTTTACTCGATGCCTTCTCTGATCTTGTAAGGGCATATCTGTCAGAACTTGTAATAACATTTTTGTTCTTGCAAAAGGATGGTCAGCATGTTGCTTCTCTTATATATGAGATTCCTTGCAGAAGTCAATGATGTACTATACATTGGCATTGATTATCTATGATCAGTTTGTGATAAATAAATTCCAAGCAGTGTATCTAAGTTACTCATGATGTGGAAATCATCATTAAAATTTATTTTCATCCCCACGTAAAATAGTCCATGACCAAACTTCCCTGTTAAGTTGCTATGTGAAGAAAAATTTTAAATGATTGGGATTCTGTCATGGAGAGTTGATAAAGGTAAGAAAATGAATTTATGTTTTCCAAGTTAGTACGGTTTATTAGATTGTTTATGAGTATTAGGATTTCTCCCAATATGATCAAAGATCTCAAAGAACAATTTGGGAAGGAGGGATACCAAAGTCTTGGCTAATAAATTGAATCTTGAAGATCCCAACTGTCAAGGTTTTGTTTCCCTAGCAGAGTGCACTGCTAACAACTAAAAGAGAACTAAAGATTTGTGAACTATGGAGTTTATTTGAAGACCTTGATTAAGGCAGTATCCCATATAGGCACTACTAGTGTCTCCATAGCTTCTGAAACTACTTCCAATACCAACACAATCCCCATAACTACCAAGGATCCCATCATTACTAGCATAGGAATGAGGATCCATCTCATTATATGGGCTAATGTAGTCAATGCCTTTGTTCATGTTCACAACCTAATCATGTAGAAACATAATGGAATTACTTGATGTAAACAAGAATATGGACCAACTATATATGATCATAGCACAATATATTTGTGACCCAATTTTTTAAGGCAAAGATGCAATACAAGATGAGAAAAAATATTTATAAAGTTAAGTGCAAACCCGAGAAGAGAGGCCAACACCAAACCAATTACCTGACCGTCGATTATTATCTACTGTAACTATCTGACTAACAAGCTACAAATAAAAATAATTTAGAAAATGGTGAAAAGAATCTACAACAATGCATGGAGTATAAATAATTAAATATTATATTCTACTGGAGATTCTGCTTGCTGAACTATGTTTTGCTGAAAATTTTATAGCAATGGCTTCTCTTGGACAGAACTCAATTCGTTGCTTATTTTAAGAGTGTTATTAGGGGAAATCGCTAGTTCTTTTGCTAAGGGGAGTTGTTTTGGGAAATGTAAGATTTGTTATTAGATTATGTATATTTTAACAATTCATTGCTACTTCAAATGGGATGGTAAAATAAAGATCAACATTTTAGAGGTCAATAATGAAAACAATCAAACTGGGAGGAAATAGTTTTACCTATGAATGTTTGGGCTAATGCCTGAACTTGCTGGACACTAGCTGCGACCAGATGTACCAATTCCAGTTCCTGATGAACAAGAAGAACTTGATCATTGACCTAATCGTACGAATCCAGTGGATCCAGAATTTGGTGAGATTATCTCTGACCCATCCTCTTGCAAAAGAAGTTCATCACTGTAACAAAGGAAATAGAACAAGCATTATTGAAACTATCACATAATAAAAAAGCCTAAAATTTATTGTGTATTAGGTGGTGCCCTACTACTTGTAATTTTGATCCCAATATCTGTCTTCTATTTTAAGGCATGTGATTCCTCTTGGCATGTGCACAATTACAATTACTAAACGATGCTCCTTCCCAAAACTGAACTTTGAAAATTTTCATTTTCAAGGAACTTACACTAGAAAGACTTGTGGGCCATACCTATGCTCTCCTGCAACAATTTATCAATGGAAGCCATTGAACTCTCATCATAATATTTCTGGAATATGAAAAGAACACCATCCAAGGTCCGATCAACCAATTTCATTCGGTTGCATAATAACAGAGGCCGTGGCTATTCTTTATTGGCTAGGACGACAGAAGTAGATAAAGGCCATAATTGTTGTTGCAAAACTTAAAACATTTAGCACAATCCATCTAGCCTACTCTATATTCAATACTGCATGTAAATATCACTAAAAATGTATACAATTTCAATGATCATGCTGTGAAAATCCTCACAGCAAATATAAGATATGATGTATACCTCACAAGAAATAATTTAGGAATAAGATTGAGAGTGGTCAATGCAGTAAGATGAGCAACAGAATAATAATACAGTAGAACTCGGATAGAAGCAAAAATACTTCACACACACTAATTCATTAATCACAAATGGACAAATAAATAATACAATGCATGAGGAATTCGAATGCCAAGGTGGCAATTTGAATTGGCCTTCATGGAGTGATCAAAATATCACTGGAGTGTCATCGGAGCACAACTAGTAATCTATCTCATCATCAGTGGAGTCATCAATGCTCAAGTAACTGTCAACCATCAGTCTAACTGAGTGTGGTAGGTGTAACTGAGTGTAACTGGAACTAATAGAATGAAGGAGGCTTAGTGGAGGGCGCATGAGGAGCTAACTGGAGTCAAAATGAGCAGTCTAGTCACACTGGAGGTCCATCAGAGTGGTAAGGTCAGTTAAGAGTGAGCCAAGCCTAAAATCAAGGAGAGAAATCAGTTAACTGAAGACAACTGGACTGGTAGGTGAAGAAGGGCGCCTTTGTCAAGTGGATGGTGAGATGTGGGCTCATCACTAGCTAGGAGGGCTCAATCTGAGTGGAAATAAGCTCCCGAGTGTTGGAATACTAGGGACTAGATGCTCAAGGTATCAAGCTGATGACTGGGCAGCATGCGAATGCATGCAGAATGCATGCTGCATGCAGGAATGCATACAAGACTAAAAATGCAAAGGATGAAAATGCTGGTAGGACTAGGATGGAGTATAGGAATATCCTAACACCCCCCCCTTAATCCATCCTAAGCCTTGGTAACTAAGACCAAAGGTAACCCAATACAAATGAATAATAACAGTCAATAAACCGAGGAAATGAGGAAAACCTCATGGGAAAAATACCCCCCTCAAAATAGACTGTAAGGCACACACAAAAATAAATGCTCCAAATTCAAGCAGGTGTGATGCTTGGTCATATGTCTGGAGGTATCTTCTTCTTGGGAAGAAGTGGATCATGCTCAAAAAGCATGTTCTTGTACTTGCTCTTCAGATCGAATGCGATGAGAACAAATCAAAAAGTATGAGGATGATCCTTGAAACTGTGATTCGAATCAGCTGAGGTAGGATCAAAAACATGAATGTGTAGATAGTCTTTTCTCTTCTCCTTCGAACCATCATGGGTGAGATTATTCCAAAAAGAACCATCACATGATTGCTTGAAATCCAAATCAGATTTAAGACTTGAAGAATAGTTTCTTGAGATCTCCTTTGAATGAGCAGGGGTGAGATCAAAACCATTGAATGCATGAGAAATTATCCCAACCGAATGGAAATGGCCATCAAATATCAATGTTTGCTTGGAATCCAAATTAGATACAAGACTTGAATCACGGTTTCTTGAGATCTCCTTTGAACCATTAGAGGTGAGATAAAAACCAGTAAGTGCATGATAAATTATCCCAAGCGAATGGCAATGGCCATTTTCTTCAATAACCTTCTGAAAGCGTGAAATAATGACCATAGAGTAGTACATAAGAGGTGAGTGATCAAGGAGAGCGAATGCATTACCTCCAATGGATGATTTTACCTCCGAAACATTCAATAGATCATGATGCAAGCCAACAAACTCTGGTGCAAGAGAGGATTTAGGACCTTCTACAATTTATAGAGTGTGAGCTGGCACAGAATTCGAAATAGAAGAAATTTGGAGCATGAGTGTAGAATATACAAGTTCTTCTTCTTTGTGGCTAACTTCAATATGAGATATGTTTGAGACTGATTCATGATCAATGAGATCATCAAGGAGGACAAATGCATCACTAGGCTTGCTCTCGAAAGGGTTTGGACCAATCCCTTCATTATGTTTGCCAAATCTTTCATCTAGATGGGCCCATAGCTCTTTTGGAGTTTCAACAAAATTAAGGGAATCGATTACCATACAACGAGACATAGCAAGCATCATGGTTCCAGAGGCTCTATCACCTTCACTTAACCAGTCATACTCTTCTTCAGAGGTTTTGAACTCTCTTTCAAAACAATAATCAAAGAGATCATGACTCTTCAAATATGCTATCATTTTTTGTTTCCATTCATCATAGTTGAATGGAGAAAGAGGAGGGATTTCTTCTGAATACATGGAAGCTGTAGAAGACCTACAAAAACAATATAAAATATCTACAACTGCTACTACTACAAAGATGCAGAAACTGCTGCAACTACTGCACTCAAAATCTTGATAATAACCTGCAAAAAACTCTCAGGAATGGAGATAAACAATACTCTCAACATGCTCTGATACCATGTGAAAATCCTCACAGTAGATCTAAGAGATGATGTATACCTCACAAGAAAGAATTTAGGAATAATATTGAGAGTGGTCAATGAAGTAAGATGAACAACAGAATAATAATACAATAGAACTCGGATAGAAGCAAAAATACTTCACACACACTAATTCATTAATCACAAATGGACAAATAAATAATACAATGCATGAGGAATTCGAATGCCAAGGTGGCAATTCGAATTGGCCTTCATGGAGTGATCAAAATATCACTGGAGTGTCATCGGAGCACAACTAGTAGTCTATCTCATCATCAGTGGAGTAATCAATGCTCAAGTAACTATCAACCATCAGTCTAACTAAGTCTAACTGAGTGTGGTAGGTGTAATTGAGTGTAACTGGAACTAAGTGAATGAAGGAGGCTCAGTGGAGGGCGCATGAGGAGCTAACTAGAATCAGAATGAGCAGTCTAGTCACACTGGAGGTCCATCAGAGTGGTGAGGTCAGTTAAGAGTGAGTCAAGCCTAAAATCAAGGAGAGAACTCAGTTAACTGAAGACAACTAGACTGGTAGGTGAAGAAGGGCGCCTTTGTCAAGTGGATGGTGATATGTGGGCGCATCACTGGCTAGGAGGGCTCAATCTGAGTGGAAATAAGCTCCCGAGTGCTGGAATACTAGGGACTAGGTGCTAGAGGTATCAACCTGATGACTAGGCAACATGCGGATGCATGCAAGACTGAAAATTTAAAGGATGAAAATGCTGGTAGGACTAGGATGGAGTATAGGAATATCCTAACACATGCACACAATTGAGGAAATGAAATGGTAAAGAATTGCAATTTCATATTTTATAAGTTACATAGTGTATCGTTAATATATAAATGGATGACATGAATGGCGTTATTTTTCTATTTAAAACTATAGAACAATATTGTATCATATGAGAGAAAAGACAGAGAAATATATTGTACCTCAAGACAGTGATAATTTATTTTTCATTTTTCATTTTAATCTGTCTCATTGAGTGAATACTTTCACAAGGAAATGTATTTTCCCCAATTAGATTACATAAACTGATTGGAATGTAGTACCCCGTGATATTTTGCGATTCATGTTGAATACATGTGTATGTTATCCAAGAGATAGTAGTGACCCAAATATGAATTTATCTATCAGCCTCTATTATTTTTTGTTGGTTTACTCTTACTGATATTTCCATCTATGAGAGCATGCTTTGTTGAAATTATGGGGAGAAGATTGGTTGTCACTACATAGAACATTAGGCAAAAAAATGGTGTATTATATTTTCCAGTTTCTAAATAAACACTACATTCACGAGTTGTATTTTTCATTGTTATCAAGTACTGGTTTAAAAATTTTAATTACTTCAAGTAGTCTCGATAAGGATTATATACCATAATAGATCCATCTTAAAGTCAGATCCAATAAGCACAGAGAAGGATCCAATTTTTGAGGTGTAAAATTGTTTAAGTTATCTACAATTGTCTATTGTTGTGGTGATTCTGTCCTTTCATTACGAAATCTTGATTTTTTTTTTTTTTTTTTTTGCTCTGAATTTCCTATTCTACTATTAAGGTACATAAAAGAAAAATACTTTACCTGATGCCATCATAGCGTGCTAAGTAGTGGATTCCAATCTGATCCTAAATTTGCTACAAGGTGTACAACTTGTCAGCCTCAAGCATTGTCATTTTCATTCAATCGAATAAGTCTCATGGTTCCCTATCTGGCCACCCACTCTTTGCATTGACGAATTGTATCTTCTTCCAATTATATGGTAACCTCGGCAACAAGCTCAGACTTCACAAATTGGCATGACATATTCTTCTTTATCATCGTCCAATATTGATGGCTCATAAAGCTTCAATCAATCTAGATTCCATGTTGAACACTTTCACATGAATGCACATGCATGTTGGTAGATCCAATCTGAACATCTTCACTCCAATCGACTCGGTTATAGTATAAGGGCCATATCATGAATTAAGTTTTATGTCTTCTCCATGAAGAGCTCTTTCTGAAGATAAACCCCAAGTCTATCCTCAATGTAAAGTAGATTAGTCCACGACTCCACACTCATACCTATACATATTTTCAGCATCTTCCCAAGTCTAGCAGGTTTCCCATGCATGCATCTGAAATGCAATACTTGGAAAGTGCAAGGGAGAGAGAGAGCTTCAAAAGGATATTTTCTTAATTTTTGATTGGCATTTCAGGAAAATTCCTGGTTTTAGAAAGTTCAAATTTTCAATGGGTGATACAATTTTGAGTACTCATTTGATAGTATTCCAAAAGAGTACTTTCCAAACATCAAGATTGACTATTTTGGGAAATTTTCTACTTTTAGAAAGTTCACAGTTTTGGAAACTAATAATGTTTATGGACACCCTTCATGGAGTGCATGTGCTCAAATTTTGGTGAGGATCAAGAGAAGTTCATCCCTAATGGTTTTTACTTTTACAAAATGCCATACATGGGCATGATTGTATTATGGTGCAAAAGAAATCCCAGAAATTTTGAGTGATTTTTGATAAAATACAAAATTAGAATTTCACTTCTAAAAATAGAAGTGGGGCTGGGACTGATTTTCTAGAAATAGGGATGATATTTAGAGCATTTTAAACACTATGTTATTTTTGGATGTGAGAGTCTATTTCTAGCAAGAGATGAGCGCCCTGGTCTATCTTTGGCATTTCCCTTTTTGAGATGCTTTACTTTAGATATTTTTGGAGTTGTATCCATTGTGTTTTTTAGGCCTTATCTTTTGTGCCATTTCAAAGCTTTCACCATGATATATTTGGAAAATTTATAGCCTATCCCAGGCATGCTTTCGTACTTGTTCTAGATAGATAAGATAAGATAATTTTATTAATGTCCGACTAATGACCACAAAAGTAGGTCAATGGGACTGTCGAGTACAATGACATTGTTACAAAGCTGGAGTACCAAAAGGTATCCTATAAAAGGAAATACTTAGAAAGGAAAATAAAGTAAAGTAGAGAAGAGAAGAGAGGATAAATCTATGTGAGGCATAGGAAAATTCAGGGATCTTTGTTTGCTTTTCCAATATCGAAGAGCTTCATGTGAAAAAAATTCAAACTTTGAAGGAATCCATTTCCAACCCAGAAGAATCTGAACTTAAACTCATAACACAAACTACACTATTGGTTGAGACCAATATCCCCACAAAATAAGTCAAAATTCAATGCCAATAAGAATGTCTAAAGAATATTAAGTCATGAAAAGTGTAAAAATATCATAAATTATCATGTGAAGAATGGGAAAGGTCATCTAGAAAGTAATGGCTACAATAGGGAGTTTAGGATAATAACATTTTGAAAATATAAAGAGAAAATAATGCATCCAACATTCCCATCGATGACACCAGCATGCAACATTGGGCTTTGGTTGTAAACAGGTTACTAGATGAGTGCCTATGCCCACCATAACATGACAAACACCGCTCTTTACAAGAGAAGCTTTAGAACATAAAGGAGAAACCATGATCGTTCACTTCAAGCATAAGAACCCCAGTTCCAAACTACAAATTTCATGCTCCTTATTAGATAGGTCTTGAAATCATTTTTTGTTTGATCTCCCTCCTCAAATGCATTCTAAATCTAGAATATAAGATATCTGGAATGAGAACTTTTATTACTCTTTGGTGTTCCAATTCAAGTTAGCTTATAAATCTTGGCATCTGGAAAATTTAAAAATTCATCATTTGATCTCATGTTTTCAAAAAGACAAATTGGAACATGAAAATAATGATTGCCCTAATATTGTTTTAGTTTTACAAATCTCTTAGCTTATGAATGATGCTTTTTCTACCTTCTCTTGGGGAAGAACACAATCTAAAAATGTATGTTTGAATAAAATTCAATAACAATAGGCTTTGTATACCTACTCTTGAGACACAATGAGGAAGCTCCCCAATGGAAGTCCCAATTTCCCAAAGACTAATGTCGCGTTCAACCTAGGGAAAAACACTAAGTAGAGAATTATTGAAGTGCTAAGAATGAACTAACAAGGGAAACAACGGGGAGCCAAAACTATAGGAATATGCAAGAATTTGGCAGCTGTAGCAACTCACAATCAAACTCACAAATATGTTGCAAAGAAGAAGAGAAGGAGACACTCAATGATCACTCATAAACACAGTAGAATAGAACAATATCTCAGTATTATACAATGAATAAGAATGTAAGTGAATGAATACAATAGCCATGAAGATGGTATCATTTAGGATTCGAATAGGCCAAGTAGGGCATTCGAATTCCTAACTCAGAGTGTGGCTTGAATGATAGTGGAGTCATCATCTAGTCAATGTATCATTCATCAATAGTAACAGTCCGTCAACTGAGTCTAACTGAGTGAGGTAGACACTAACTGAATGAAGGAGGCTCAGTGGAGGGCGCATGAGGAGTCTAACTAAGTGAAGGAGGCTCAGTGGAGGGTGCATGAGGAGCTAACTGGAGCCAGAATGGGAATACTAGTCTCACTGGAGGTCCATCGGAGTTAAACAGTCAGTGGAGGAGTCACTCTAGCCTTAAATCAAGGGAGGACTGAGTGATAACTGACTGGTAGGTGAGAGGGCACCTTAACTGGATGTGGTAGGTGAGAAAGGCACACTTGACATGAAGCAGGGCGCCTTTGGTAGGTAGGAGGCCCCCTAGGGGCTATAGACAGGCTGTGGAGAGCTAGAACCAAGCTCTAAGAGCTGGGAGGTCCACCATGATGATGAATGGATGCATGCAGATGACTAGATGCATGCATGCATGCAAAACTGAAAAATGATGGGGAGAATATTCCAACACCCCCTCGCAAGCTATACTATGAGGAAATAACTGAAGAGTAGGACCCTAGTGACTAAGACCAAAGGTCACCCCATACAATCAATAGAGAAGCTAATGTAGTATATCATCTCTTACCCCAAGAAGTGATCTAAGGTAAGTGAATCTCTTCATTGTGAAGGCCTTGGTGAAGATGTCTGCAATCTGCTCTTCCATCGGAAGGTAGAGCAATGAAATGGTCTTATCATGCACCAATCTTCTGATGTAATGCATGTGTATCTCAATGTGTTTGGTTCTTTGTCTTAGAACCGGATCTGTGGAGATCCTGATAGCACTTTGCTTGTCACAATAGATGACATGTGGAGTACTGAATAGAATCCCGAACTCTGACAAGATGACCCTCATCCAAATACACTGTGTGGCTGCATTTACTGCACCTCTGTACTCTGCCTCTACTGATGAGAGAGCCAAAGTAGTCTTCTTTTTGCTTGACCAACATATAGGTCTAGATCCAATCATGAAAAAAAAACCAGATGTAGACTTCCGATCTGAGATATCTCCATCCAATCAAAATCAGTATATCCAACTAGGTCCAAAGAACACCCAGATGAGTAATGAAGACCATGTGTCTTGGTACCTTGTACATAGTGTAAGATCCTCTTTGCTGCCTTCCAGTGAAGCTCATGAGGTTCCTGCATATATCTGGAGACAACACTAACAACATAGGATAGATCAGGGCGAGTATGAATAAGAAACAAAAGGCTACCAATCAACTGCCGATACAAAGAACAATCTACTAGAGGTTTAGAGGATCCATCCTCAAGGTTGATCCCTGAAAGAAAAGGGAATGCAACTGGTTTGCATTCGCTCATTTGAAACTTATCAAGAAAATCTTAAGCATATTTGGATTGTGCAACTTTAATTCTTGAATCACTCTGAGTGACTTCCAAGCCAAGAAATTGCTTCAACAATCCTAGATTTGACATGGAGAAGGATCTATGCAAGGCATTTTTGATAGATCTAATACATGAAGAACTGCTCCATGTAATCAACAAATCATCAACATAAAGAACAATGAGAAGTAAGGAGTTACCATCATGTCTCACGTAAACATTCGAATCTGATTTGCACCTCTGAAAGTTTTCTGAAAGCAAGAAGGAATCCATCTTGGCATACCAAGCTCGGGGGGCTTGATTAAGGCTGTACAGGGACTTCTTCAATCTGCAAACAAGTGAAGAATTTTCAATATAGACCTAGGGTTAGACGAATGGTTAAATGATCATGAGCAAATATTTAGCATGCTCCAACGATCATGTCATCATTCAAAGATATTTGAATCGTTTTCCATCATGAAAATGTGTGCATTGATGAATTCGTATGGTTATGATATATTCAACCATGTCCAAAGTAAACTGTGGACAGGTTGAATGTAATGTTCATCATGATATTTTAAGCATAAATAGCATAAAAGAACATGATCACTTTTAATTAATAAATGACAGATCGCATGCATATAACTTAATGAGGAGTTAAAACCATATAATAGCCATAAATGATTCTGAAAAATCACAACAATGCATGATTAACCAATTCATTTGATGAAGTCAAAATGAGCAAAGGAGTGAGATGGAGTGCAGGGATGACGTTTGATTGATCCCTGGTATGGTTAGTCAATTGGATTTTACCAGCAGAATTCAAAAATTAGATCCCTAATACACTTAATCATGTTGTTATAAGCTATGATTTCATTGGGTACTTCATTCGACACTTCATTCAAATCGTCGTTCATTTGCCTCATTCGTCACTTCATTCGGATTGTCATTCGACCCTTCATTCGGTACTCCATATGGAACTTCTGTACAAAAGTGTGCTTTGCTGGATTTGACTGCTGTTGATTATGCAGATAAATTTTATGGGGCTGTCAGCACACAAAAGGATGATGTAAGCCTGCTTTTCTGAAGCTTTAGTCGTGCTCCTCTTGATTTATCATGGATCGGAACAATCTTCTGCTACTTGCATTATCCTCAAAACACCTATCATTTTGTCAGAGATAAATTAAATTTTTTATAAATATTCAGAAAGTAAAAACAGTTCTGAACCTCCCCCAAACCAAAAATATGGCGTGTCCTCAAGCCATCAAAGAAAAATTGATTAATATTCGAATATTTCCAATTAATGGTTTAGCCAATAGCTCTAAAATGCCATGATAATTTTTCATAAGAAAATTAAATACTAACTAATAAATGGAGATGATTCAGATATGTACATTCATAAAAAATACCAGTGCTTAGGAAGACAATATGAATAATGATAGTACAATTGATACGAAAAATGCCATAGGAAAACCAGTCATCCATGACTCATTTTAAGGACCTCTTGTCATCCAAAGAATATGGATAAAGTTCACCCTAGGGTTTGTGATATTTATATAGTTATGGGTCCCATTTCTAGGATAATCATATCGTAGGTATTGTTTGAATTAGATTACAGGGTCCAAGTCCAACTTACAGCCATTCTCTAATGACAGTATAAATAATTGTCCTAACATGTATTTGTATACTTGGGTTTTTTATATGAGCCATGTGAATAGCGATGCGTTAACCATATATCTTTTACCCGATATTTCCCCGCTTCCAGCAATCCTATTCAGTACCGCGTCATGTTTATCTTGGTACCATGCAAGCATAGCCCCGCTACCAACAAGCCTGTTTAGTACCCTGACGGGTTTACTTGCATTTACCGAGCTTCCTTGTTTAAGATTTTACTTAGCATGGACCCGATATTGGCGAGCCTGTTCAGTACCCCAACGGGTTTGCTTCATATAATGATTTTTAGTATGTGGAATCCGGTTGGCACGAGAGTGTGCTAAGCTTGCTAAACACATAATTCAAATTTTTAGAGCGAACCTTATGAGTAACTTTATTTATAATGGCCTAAATTATAAATCATGTGAAAAGATAATAACCTAAAGTTGTTCCTTAACCTCTCAGTCTATCTTCTTCATAAAAGATCAATAATGTTCCCCACAGGTAGAAAATATCACTTACTCTTGGGTTACCGTTTTAAAAGTGCTTAAGAGACAAGTTTTGATAATGAGTCTAGGATGAACTAGTAATCCATAGGTGTAAGATAGAATGTTTGGAAATCATGATGATTAAAGTAGGTCTTAAGAAACTGTTCTAATGATAAATCAGAAATGTGCATGTCTGAATCAAATACCATATACAGAATCATAGAAGAAAGTGGTTAGAAATAAAGAGCACTTTATCTTTTCACTATAAATTTTCAATTTTCAACAATAATCATAAGAGAAGGAGTTAGGATGCATTATGAGTTTTTTTAGAGCACTTCCCTTTTAAGAGGCTAATTATAGAGATAAGTTTCTTGTAATCAAACTACAAAACCATTTGTTAGATGATTCAAATTTATTCAAAACAAAAACATATGTACAAAGAAAAGTCACATGAAATTTATCAGAATTAGGGGAAGTAAAAAGAGTCTTCCTGTTTTAATTGAAAAAATTCCATGAGCTAATCATAAGAGTGAATTTCTTATATAGATGCAATCAACTTTTAGAAATGACTCTTATTTAAAAAACAAAAATATATTTACATATATACAAATGAAGATAACCCAAAATAATTCAAGAACCAGGAGAAGGAGGAATGACTTCCTCTTCAACCAACTCCATCTCCCTCTGTTGTAAGGCATTCTACACAAAATCTTGATTAGATATTGGTTAATGATAAAGTCTAACTCTATTTCCATTCACAACAAAGGAAATTTGTGAATCATCAATTGTCTTAATCTTAACAGATCCATTATTAAAAGCTATAACAATTTCATATGGACCCATCCAACGAGTAGTTAATTTACCTTTAAAGTTTGTGTACCTTGAATCAAAAAGTAATGCCCAGTCTCCAGTTTTGAATTTCTTATGTTTGATGTACTTATCATGCCACTTTTTGCATTGGTTTTGTATTAAAATTGTGCGTTGAATAGCATCTTGTCTAATCTCGTCTAATTCATTTATCTACAGGATTCGTTGTCTTTGGGCTTCTTCCAGATCCATCCCTAATTGTGCAACCATACGAAAGGTTTTGACTTGAAATTCAATGGGTAGAAGAACTTGTTTACCATAAACAAGTTCATAAGGTGTGTGGTCAGTGATATTCCTCTGAGTTATTCTATAATCCAACAAGGCTTCTAGGATCCTATCTACCCAGTCTTTGTGGTGTAACTGGATAGTCTTAGTCAGGATGGCTTCTAAAAATTTGTTGGTAGACTCTACCTAACCATTGGCTTACGGGTTATATGGTGAAGATTTACAATGTATAATACCATATTTTTCAGTAAGCTCTTTCATCAACTTGGAGGTAAACTGAGATCCTTGATCGGTTACAATTTCCCTAGGTACACCGAATCGGGTAAATATTTCTTCATATATAAACTCTACCACAGATTTTTCTGTGGCTCGGACTAAACTTTAGCTTCTACCCACTTGGTGACTTAGTCTGTGCAGACTAGGATGTACTTCTTCTTGCGAGACATAGGGGAAATTGGCCCAACGAAATCTAGAGCCCATTTTTCAAAAGGCTCAATCATGAAATTGAACTAACTGTAGGTTATACAAGATGAAACAAGATGGACAAACAAGGTCTTGGAAAAATGAAACCATATTTTGAAAAACAAAAAATAATGCCATCCTTCTCTATTAAAATACTTCAAACCTTTAACTATTCTCCAGTCTACTTAATAACTTTTTACTGAGGGGATTTTATTGTTGTGACAACCTTGGAACAAGGGGGTTCCTATGATGGACCCATCCTACAACTTCAACTTGTGGTTTGGCACCTTTCTGCAACAAAATTCCAGTCTCCATCTCTGCAACGAGAAAAGAAATGACAACATGGTAATAACATATGTCTTTTGAGGAATTTATATTTTTTTTTTGTATTATTCCCCATAAATACAAAAGTAAATGTAAACCAATTATTTTCACATATTCTTAGAAATTAAAACATCTTAAATGAACAAGGAAAACTTTACTAGTAATTTTCTATAAACCTTGGTGGAGATAAAATCCAATGAAGTTTTTGCAACAAATCTTATATGAGTGAATTGTTTGAAGCATAACCTTTGCTCACCCTAACCTACCCTGCCAAATTTTAGCATACCGATTTTATTTTCCTGTAGGCTATAAAATATTAGAATTGAAATAATGTTGAGACTGGATTTTTAAAGATGCCTTGAGAAGCACGGCCACGCTATCCTATTTCACATTCATCATTCATTCATCTATTAGATTATTATTTCATTATTAAATATTTGTTTATTTATTATTGAATTGGGTTTACCGCTTATGTGTTCTAGGTTATATGTTTGAATCCGGTTTGTTATTTACAATTAACCCCATGGAGAAAGAGAAGTAATTTCCTACTTGCAACTGCCTTGTTGGCCCAGAAATTTGGCATGGCCATGATCCTTTCATGGGTTAAATAAATAAATAAAATCATAGATTCAAATTTGGTGCTCATATGACAAAGCTATAGACCAAACTCTTGGAATGACACTACCCTCGTGAACTATAAGTAAGGGATTTTAAGACTGCAGTAGAGTTTTTTTTAAGTTCTACCATTTAAGAAACTAGATATTGACTCCATTTTTTTCCTATACAACCCTTGGATTGAGCCCACTTTTCCTTTCAAAATATTATTTTGAAAATCTATCAGACTTGGAAAAAATTTCTTTTCGACACCTGTTTAAATCCAAGTAACTCATTTATTTGGCCTAATGTCCTGCATGAATATTGTCCATTCTGAACACTGTAAGATGGGAAGAAACGAAGAGAAAAACCAGGTATAACACAACAGGTACTTTGTACCCTTCCACTAAGTTAAGTTTATGAAATTAAGATTTCAACTTTTATAATCTTATTGGGTGGAGTTCATTTATTTTAAGGAATAAAATTACTTCTCTATGATGAAGTAGGGGAGAAGTAGCAAACCACAATGAAGATGTCACGAGGAAAGGGGGCATGGCACTAATCCAAACAAATATAGAGGAACATGCACATAATTTTCCACTTAACTAAGGACTCCTGAATAGGAATTCGTGATAACCTCCATAACTCTGTCTCAACCCCCACCTAATAATAAGGTATATTATCATTTTAGAACAATAAATATTAAATCCAATATCCAAGCAACAAGACTTATTTGTTGACTACAAGACAAAATATAACTTGATGATTGACTTGCAGCTAACAAAATGACCCTTGTAATCTCAACTATACATAGGTATCCTTCCCTGATTAATAATATATATTATGTACTAGCAAAATTAACAGCCAAGTACTAACAAAAATATTGTTCATACTAGGGAAAGATAAACTTACAGGAATAACTTCATCAGTAATCTTAAATTTCCGTAGTTCTTGGGCTGTAATTCTCAGTTTCTTTGCTTCTTGTATAAGAAACATATGAATAAGACCGGGAAGAGAACTAACACTTCATTCTCATTTCACCAAAAGAGAACATAGAATAAATTATACTAACTGCATACCCTAGGAGCAGCTTTAGCTGACTTATAGAGGATCGTAGCACATGCCTCAAGACTGCATTATCCATACCAATACCAGTAAGAAATTAGTTCCATACATAACACTTTGGAATGCAAATGATGAGTAAAATGGCATAAGACAAGGAGCTAAAATATAGAAAACATGAATAAGAGGATAGCAAAAAAAAGAACATCTCATCTAAAATAATACAGGGATATGTCACAGTGCCTAACTATGAAGAGTAGAAATGGAAATCACAATAGAGATAAAATACTACACTTAAGTTTTCAAGAAATATCCCTAAAAGCATCAGCCATATTGTGTCAGTTAGTTGTAGCAAAGAAAAACACATAAAGCAACCAATGGAATATGCGACCATGTGCAAGACATCACAAAGTTAAAGAATAGCAAGCATTTCTATGGTCCAGAAATCACACAAATAGAATTAGGAATGGCCAGAAATTACTAAACATCTCTATAAATGTACATGCAGATAATGAGATATCTTAAGCACTATCTGGGATTTCAAAATCTCTAGATTACACCAGGGGGGATCGCAAATATTTATAGAGAACATCTTTCAACCAAAGTCATAAAACCAATGTGGCCAATACATAAAACGGTAGTGGAGGAACAAGCTCAATGCCCATCTTAAGCACAATATCAGGGCATGATGACACATACTAAGAAATTTTTTAGAAGCTTAACAGATTGATGTTGCGGAAGAGAAATATTTAATTTTTTCACTTCAACTGAATTAGCAAAATGATATGTTTTATGTTTCTCCTATAGTGATTGACATATTATCATCTAGGAAACCAGACACATCTTAAACCCCCTCCGTGTCCCATGACATTGTGTCGAACACGGACATGATGCAAACAATATTAGATTTTAGTTTCTGATGGCATCAGAGTGTGTTTATGTGGATATAATATACTAATATAATATATTTTATGAATTTTTCTTTGTTTTTCAGGATCCATTACTGGTAAGACCTGAAAATGAGAGATTGCTACGCTTAATCTGTGAAAGAGAGAGGGTGTCAAAATCAGGTTGATAATTGTACATACATGACTATCTGTTGTCTGAGAATCATGGTTGTGGTTAAACAAATACTCTCTAGGGTCATGTTCAATTTGATCACTGCTAAGATAGTGACTTATATGCTTACTTATTAATTTGAAGTTGATAGTTAGTTCTCTATATTGAAATAGAGTTTGTGATGTGTTGCATGGGATCTTTGTTGAAACTAATATGTAAATTTTTTATGAATTTCAAATTTCTTTTGGTTGAACAATCTTTTCACAAAGTCTCTATGGAGAATACATTCGTGAAAACTTGACCTATAGTTTGATCAAACTTGAGGATGGGTGTTGTATTGTTTCTATTTCCCAATGGCTGGTATATTAGTCAAATTTAGTCCACATTGGTCTTTTTTTGTTGGTCATCCCTTGAGTGAATTGTTATATTCTATGTTCTGACATGCTTATATTTTGTTTCTACAATATAACATAAGTAATAATGATCTGTATGATATACAGTGGTGATGGGAGAATAGTACTCATTGATAGCTTGGAAATGGAGCATTATGTTTTAAATGGTCTACCCCCTCCTCTTCCGGTAGTTGATATTGACCTTGAGAAGGTAATTTGTCAAACTAGTTATTCAAAATACCATAGGTGGAAGAGATTTGTAGAATGCTTTGTCAAATTAACAGTTCAAAATACCATAGGTGGAATAGATTTGTAGAATGCTTTGTCAAACTTAGATGGTCACAAGTAATGGTATTTTCTTCAGAGCATACCATGGTTTGCTTCAAAGTGTTTTAGCTGCAGCTAGAAGGAAACTTGAAAACATGGGTACATAATATTTTTATTTTTCTAATGTCCATGAATGACCACAAAAGTAGGTCAATGGGACCGAAAAGTAGAAGCTAAATTATAAAACAAACTAAATTACTGAATAAAAGAAATAGCCAAAGGTATATGCATATACAAATGATAAAGGCTTATTCATGCTCATCATAAGAGCAGGGCCCCAATGTTTGTTTTCAATGTGGTACTTTTTTTAATAAGTTCAGTTGCAGGTACTTGGTGATATGACACAAAAACGTTTTGAATTTACATGGAAAGTTCCACCATTGGAGTCACTTGACATTTCTCCAGGAATAAGAGTTTTGGATGCTCTTAAACGCGTTCTTCATATTCCATCCGTGTGTTCAAATATTTTCTTAACAACTAAGGTAGGAGGTCAAGTTGCATGCAAGTTCATGTTTCAATTTTGTTTTCCAATTTTGAAAAAGAATCCCAAGATTGTAAAAGAACATGTCTTGACTAGTTATTTTGACTTCCTTTGGTAGTGTTTTTTGCCATTGGAAATTCTGCTCGAACTTAAAGCATAATATTAAGAATTCATGGCCATTTTGCAGGTTGATCGTTGTGCCACAGTTTTTTTTGCACAGCAACAAACAGTTGGTCCTCTGCAGCTTCCACTTGCATATTTTGATGTTATTGCTCAGGTTGGTTTGTATTATAGTGCAGTTTATTCCAAAGGGCATCATGTCTATGAATGTGATTGATTTGGATATTCCACTTTCCTGTTTGGTTAACAGTTTTACTTCCACAGTGTTGTTGCAATAGTGTGTATATGAAATATTTGTACTAACTATTTGAATTTATATTTTCTTTCTAGCTTTCTTTACGGCATTAATCTTCTTATGGTTTGAGAAGAGTTTCTATTGTCTTTAAACTAGAAAATACTTTCTTTTAGGGTTAATATATGACAACAATATGTCTCATTCATGCAGACATATAATGGGTTAAGTGGTGGTGCATGTGCAATTGGAGAGCAACCAGTAAAGGTAGTAGATGTTCATGACTTTTGGATATGAGAAAAATATCTCTGAGATGTCTTTTCAATGTACCTAAACAATTCCTCGTTTCAACAATATGAAAACAATCTCAGAAGTTTTAAATTTCCAAGGTTTACTGAATCCAAAGGAAATGGCTAGGCTAATAGTGGGTGAGGCTATGAAAAATCTTGTTTGGGCTAAGGTGAGTATATCATGTCAAAAAATTTCTTTCTCAAGACGAGCTTTCCAATTTTGCTTTGGCCATTCCTGCAATATAAGGTGAAAAGGGACATTGTCAAACATAATGAAGGTATAAAGAATATGTTTTCCTTAATAGTGATATTTGGTCTTATAAAGAAGCACATCATATATGATTTACAGGTTACTTCACTGAATGATCTCAAAGCTAGTGGAAATTGGATGTATGCTGCAAAGCTAGATGGAGAATGTGCATCCATGTATGATGCAACTAATGCTCTTTGGGATGAAATAATAGAACTTGGGATAGTAATAGATGGTGGAAAATACAGTCTTTCAATGGTTTCACAAGCTGGAGGAGAGATTGTCAAAGCTCCTGTCAATCTGTGCTTATGTGACATGTCCGGATATTTCAAAGACTATTACACCAGACTTGAAGGTGACATTTCAAAATGGATTTGTACAAGCAACTATAAGATTGTTGAGTCTTCATATTTGTCATACTGACATAATCCACTGTTATGTAGCTAGGAGATGATGGACTTCTACTCCATATTGATTTGGCTAAAGGAAAGCACCGTTTAGGTGGTTCTTCCCTTGATCATGTTTTTGACCAGGTAAATGCTAAGATATTTCTTGTTGGATTGGTGTCTTTTTATTAACAAAGGTCAATACATTATGCAGAGAGCAATATATTATGAATGGTTGGATGGACCATTTTGATTTCTTTCTTGGCATCATGTTTCGTGGTTAAATCATTCTTTATATTTACAATTTTGTCTTGCAGATTGGTGATGTTTTCCTAGACCTTGATGATGTTTCATATCTCAAGAGAGTATTCAATGCAGTTCAGGTGAGGGCGTAACCAAATGGTAATTGAAAAAATTGGGTAAATAATATGCTTATGTTATCCATCCTTTGTGTTTATTACCTGAATAAATTCAATGATGCAAGAATGGTACTTAACTAACGCTTGTTGGATCACGTCTCTAGGAACTGCTTGGAGAAAATCTTGTTTCGGGTGGTCATGACATTAGTGATGGTGGTATAGTTGTATCCCTGTTGGAGATGGATTTTGCAGGAAATTGTGGGATAAAAGTTAACCTAAGCTCCAAAAGCACTGGTATATTTGAAGTATTGTTTGCAAAACAACTTGTCCATGTCCTTTAGGTGAGTGATAATCGAGTGCAATATTTGAAGTACTGTCAACACCGTGTCCTTATTCCAGGACACCAAAAAGGCAAAAATGAGGGTCTGCAAGGGTTAAAATTGATTTGTGAAATGTGTAATGTGTCTCATTGTAATAAGGATATGGTTATTTTTCTTACTAGCAATTTGATCTATACTACATTGAAGTAGCTTTTCTTGAGTCCATATCTCTACTTTCCATTCCTTTCCCAGCATTTTTTGAACAAGAAATAAAATAATCATCTTTGAACTCACATTTTTGAACAAGAAATAAAATAATCGGTAGGTACATTTGTTGTTAGTTACTAGCATGAGTTTTTTCAATTTTTATCAGTACTACGATCTTTTCTTGAGAAGCCACATTTTGTTCTATGTGATATTTCCTATCTAAATGAGCAGGTATAAGAAAAATAATGGGATAAGTTGTTATTGATCCTTCAGAGGAGAAAACAACAGGGTGTAGTGCTCTACTATGGCACATTTTGAAGGGTCCATCATAAAAATTTCATTAGAGAGCCGAACAATCTCTTCGCCTTGTGTTGGATAGATCTACTTACTCTATTGCTACCAAGACGTCTTGTGGTATGATTTATTGGAAATTTGGAACAATACTGATAGTTACGATCTTATGATTTTTGTTCTTAGCATTATACGTTATGATAGGTTAATTTACTTCTTGCGTACTTAATGATGTGGACAGATTTTTTGAAACTTATGGTAACTGTTAAACTGTACTATTGAATTTGAGTAGGGTCCAGAAGTGTATTGAGTGTATTTCCCAAGATAAAATCCATTTCATTATTTCATCCTCTTTTGGCCTAGTTGTGGTACTGTCCTCCCATCCATATGGTTGTCTTGTCATTCAGGTGAGTCTAATTGTTATAATATTCCACTAATTGTTCTCCTTTTAATCTGTCATTGGTTATTTGCATGCCAGAATTTGATTTTTCAAATTGTAATGGTGACAGAGAGTGTTGGAGCACTGTAAAGAGGACAAGATACAGAGTATTATGATGGATGAGATCTTGCAATCTGTCTGAACTCTGGCACAAGATCAATATGTAAAATATGTGGTATAGGTTTGCAACTTATTTTCTAATAGAATTCAATGATGAATGATCTCTAAATGTGGCTTCCCTCAAGTTTATTCAATTTATTAAGTTCAGTCAGTAGGACAGTTTCAAATTAGTGTGTAACAAGTAAGTCCACATAATGCATGCTATAGAGGCTAAATGGAATTCTATTTAAGGGTACTAGCTCAATGGTAGAGCACCTACCTTATAGGCAGGAGGTTGGTGGTTTGGTTCCTCCGTGCCCTATATATATTCTAAAACCACTAAAAAGAGATAAAAAACTAAAAAAATGACCAAAATTTGCATATAAATGACCACCAGTACAACATGAGAGATAAGTGACAAAAAAATTACCAAAATATGCATATAAATGACCACTTTTGAGGTGGTGATCGCTCGTAGCAAATTAGCAGTCATTTATCACGTGACAAAAAATGTGGTCATTAATTGTGACAATTAATGACCAAATATACAACCAAATATATGACCACAAGATAAGCTATAAATGACCAAGCTAAATATGACCACATTTTTTGTCACATGATAAATGACCGCTAATTTGCTACCAGTGGTCACCAACTCAAAAGTGGTCATTTATATGCGGACTTTGGTCGTTTTTTTGGTCATTTATCTCTCATTTTGTACTAGTGCGTCATCATCAACATCCTATTAAATATTGTAGAAATTATCATTGCCATATTTATCATTTTCGATATACATCAGCATGTCGTTAGGAACACTATAATGTCATCAGGGACAACAGGATCCCATTAGGGTTATTTACGATTAATTAGGGTATCTTAGTTTCCAAAATGGCCATTTAGGTACTACTTCTGTAAACATGCCTAGCATTATCCCTGGCGCAACATTGGAGTTTTCCTAGCACTTTTTCCTAGCGCAATTCTTTTCGAACTTCCTAGAGCAATTCCAGGAACTATGCCTAGTGATATGCTTGTTGATGTATATGTAAATTCATGATGTATTTCACCTATGTATATTGTACTCCTATAGAGATGTATTATTCCTATATACGGAAGTGTCGTCATTTGTATTGACAAGTGTCGCAAGTGTCGTAACTTGCCGATGGGTTATTAGACCACCATGTGTGGGGTCGGCCCTGATTAAGTTAACCAAGGGTTATTAGGCTAAGCGAGACAAGTCCACCCCACTGGTTTATTGGGCAGGACAGGACTAGTATAAATAGAGATCAGGAGATCTCTATGTGATCACTCATTACTCACTTCTATCTCTCTCAGAAAGTGGCGCACTTATGTGGAGGAGGATCATCTGCTAGGAGAAGACTATCTCTTGTACTTTGTTTGTATCATTGCTCTTTATATCTCTGAGGAAGTTGCGGGGTTTTTCACCTTCTTGGTTTTCCTCGGTGAAACTCTGTGTCTCTTGTGTGCTTGCATTATTGTGTCCATGATTGATATGCTGTATGTATGCTATAGATATGTTGTACATGTTATTCTCTTAGTTAAGATCCTATGTCAGATTGAAATTTCTAAAAAACCTAACATGGTATCAGAGCTAGCCTGAAAGAACGCATGGTATGGCATTTATGACACTTGTTGCACTTGCAAAGCTAGGGCTCGATATAGCAAAAACCAGTCATCGTAGAAATTTCGCTATAAATCAATTTTGGAGAGGTTTCAGGATCGAAAACTCTTATAGGTCAAATATAAGATCCCCATGTACATTTTGTACAAAGCACAACTTCTAATTCGTTGTACTTTGTGTTTTATGATCTGCACAATCTAGGGTTTCTGCCTCCTCCAGATCTAAGTCATAAATAGGTGACCTAGAAAAAAGGTCATAACTTGGGCTAGGAAGATCCAAATGAAATTGCGTAAAAATTGATAGGTAGGGAACAAACTGTAAGTTCACAGGCTGAAGGTTCAGAGGCCGAAAGTGAACCAGTGACACATGGCACTCCGTACAAGTTCACTCCCATGTTTTATCCCATAAACAAGTCACATTGCGACACTTGGCATAACTCTCTCTCAGAGAATCCAATTGAGGTCATACCTATGGGGTTGGAAAGATAACAGGTCTTGCTACCATAGGTAGAAGTTTCAGACACTTTGGATTCATAATTTCGCAGTTACAGCAGAAACAATCAGGTGCATATTTCTGTCAAAATAGAATTGGATTTTAAGCACCTTCATTCATGGCTCTGGGAATTAGGGTTTCGGAGAAAGTTGGTATTTTTGTAATTGGAGACCACGGATGAATGATACTCATAAAAATAGAAATTTAGAGACCAAGATCAATTTTTTTGGTTGGGCAGAATGCCGGGCTTGATCAAACCCTAGTTCGAGACTTTGATCGAAAAAGTGGAAAATTAGGGCTTCTGCAAAAGTTGGAATTTTTGAAGTCTGTGACCATGGCTGGAAGCTCCTCAGAAAAATAGAAATTTAGAGCTTTGGATCGAACCTTTTGGTTGGGCAGAAGGGTGGGATTTATCAAACCCTAGTTAGGGATCCTGTCTAGAAGATCCAGAAGTTTCAAAGGCAATTGTGAGGGGTGAAACTTTGCAGTTTTCAAATTCTGAGTATACTAGGTTGATCAGCTCATCAAGGCACATCTTTCTATCCTTTCAGAAGTTTGAAATTCAAGGTTTGAATTTTTAGGGTTTCTCTGACAAACCCTAATCCAGCTCTAGATCCAGTTTCTGCAAATCAAGTGGATTGGGTTAATCCTAGAAGAGAATGGATTGGTCACCTGCATAAGTGAAGAAGTTCCAGTTTCAAAGGGAGATGAGGCTAAGGCCTTACATAAGAAGATTACCAGCAATCTCGACAGGTATGACTTACAGATATGTTTTGAAATCTATTCATGATTAAGTTTATGGTATGTTTGTCTTCATTAAGGTTAGTACAATCTTGATTAACTTTAGACTTGTCGTATCACCTTAATAAAATTATGAATGCATGATAGAAGATATTCATTGATTAGGGTTTTGACACTTATGATTGTGCTAATGCATTATGGTGTTGTATGAGGTTGATGTTGTCCGCTAACATGAAAGGTACATCAAGAAAGACAAATCATGTTCTAGTTCAAGAACATATGACCATGGTGACATGAAGACAAAGGTTCATCCATTGCCATGGATCACATAGAAGATCTACTTACGAGGTATGTATAACTTGGTTCTATAATGGTTAACCTATGAGATATGCAGGTTACTAGAACAAGTCACTTAAGAGAACAAGAAGACATCATGTGGGTATGTTAGACAATAACCAGCTAACATATTAATCCAAGTATGTTATTTCTATATCAAGTTAGAATCCTACCTTGTGTTAGAATCTCTTATATAAGTATACATGGCATGATTGATAATGATTGTTCATTGAAGTTAGTAATCATGCATTTAGGCATATTATGCTTCTTACTTTGATTGATGATATGACTAATCAGAAGAGTCCTATGGTCAATAAGAATATGCATGAGTAAAAGAAGTATTCCATGAAACCTTGAATACTAATGTTTATTATCTTTGTTTGAAATGATCATGACTATACATGTATAAGATTATGTTGTATGATTATGTATGAGATCTTGAGGATGGCACAATCATGACACTAGTGCACACTTAAGCATGCATAGTGGTCCAGGATGAATATAAGTCCAAGGACAGGTAATACAGGAAGCAAAGATCAAGAGGGAGCACACTCCAGTAGTTCCTACAAGGAAACAAATATTGAGACGAAGTCCACCCTACAACCAAATAAAGATAAGTATTTGAATTGTCATTTCTTGCATACTTGTTTGTTTAAATAATATTGTTCAATGATGTATATGCCTATGTTCCTAGACTTAGGGTGTGTATTACGCATATTAGAATAATTGCATTAATGAACAGTATACTACTAATATGCATGTGATGGGTAAGTGGCCTATGGCACTGTACAACATTCCATTGCTACTTATATAGAATGAAACCTCTTTGCTGACATGTTGGGAGTTGTGCACACTCTTAACAATGTTCTGGTAGAGATTGGAAGGCATCTAGAAATTTACGGGATATGGATAAATGTTGTATTGAAGCATTGGCTAAAATAATTGCATGACTGTATGACATATTTTTTTATGTGTAAGAAATTGTTCTGAAAAATATGAGATGTTTCTAATCATGCAATTTAACTTGTATTGTAGGAAAGATCGTATACCATCACCTACAAAAGAAGGACTACAACATTTGTTCCAGTAACAAAGCTATCTATTGAAGATATTGAAGATATTGAAGTTCCCAGGATCCGGGATGAAGTAATGGGAGAATGCCATGATTCGTCGATCATGAAGAATGATGGTTGGGATGTGGTCCCAGACCAGAAGGGAAGTCTGTCGTGACTTCCATATGGATCTACAAGATCAAGCATGCTGCAAATGGTAGCATAGAAAAGTACAAAGCGATATTTGTAGCTCATGGCGTCTCCCAGAAAGAGGGAATAGACTATGAAGAAAATTTTGCTCCTGTAGCTAGGTACACTTCCATCAGATCAGTACTTTCCCTGGCTGCAGTGATGAAATGGAAGATACACCGGATGTATGTCAAGACAGCCTTCTTGAATGGTGTAGTCGAGGAGGAAGTGTATGTGGAGAAGCCACTTGGTTTTGAGACACATGACAGAGAGGCATATGTGTGCAGGTTGAAGAAATCCTTGCATGGCTTGAAGCAAGCTCCCAGGACTTGGTATGGTAGGATAGACAACTTTCTATCCAATTTGGGCTTTACCAAGAGTAAAGCGGATTCCAACCTTTGCTACAAGGTTGAGGAAGGAAATCCTGTGATACTACTTCTGTATGTGGATGACCTGTTTGTTACAGGTGAGGATGGATTGATTGTCGATACCAAGAGGAAGCTTGCTGCCGAGTTCGAGATGAAGGACTTGGGGATGATGCACTAATTTCTAGGCATGGAGGTGTGGCAGAATGCAGATGGAATCTTCCTTGGACAAGGGAAGTATGCAGTAGAGATCCTGAAGAGGTTCGGGATGATGGACTGCAAGGCCATGGCCACACCTATGGCATCGAACATGAAGCTTCTGTGTGATGCTTCATCTAATCCGGTTGATGTTACTGTGTATCGTCAAATGATTGGGTCCTTGATGTACCTGACGAACACGAGACCAGATATTTGCTTTGCGATGAACACATTGAGCCAGTTCCTGACAGATCCCAGAGGTGTTCACCTGGTTGTTGTAAAGCATATTCTAAGGTACCTAAAGGGTACAATTTATTATGGGCTCAAGTATGATGCGAATCAAAAGTTTAACCTGCAGGGTTATGTTGATTCAGCTTGGGCAGGCAGTGTTGCAGATAGGAAGAGCACATTTGGGTGTTGCTTCAGTATGGGATCAGGTATGATATCTTGGTTTATCAGGAATCAATCCTGCGTAGCACTGAGTACAGCCAAGGCAGAGTATGTTGTAGCATGTTCGGCTAGTTGTGAGGCAGTATGGCTTCGGAAGCTACTGTCTGATTTATTTGATCTCCCATTGGAGGCTACTGGTATCTTTTGTGACAACCAGAGTTGTGTGAAGCTGTTTGAGAACCCGGTGTTCCACGACAGGTCGAAACACATTGAGATCAAATATCACTATATCAAGGATATGGTGCAGAGAGGAGCAGTGAAGCTCCTGTATGTTGCGACGGATGAGCAGTTTGCAGATGTGCTGACAAAGCCATTAGCTAGAGTGAAGTTCAAGTACTTAAGAGAGAGGCTTGGTGTTCTTCAGATTGATGACACTTCAAGGAAGAAGTGATGGACACATTTGCAGGATCCATTCCCAGCATGGTGAGAGGAGGATCCTTCCATGGCTGCGGATGTAAGCGCTGGATGATGAGCATCAGGACGATGCTCCGGTTACTGCTCTGTATATGCATCATGTTGGATGCTTGTTATGATCAGTTGGGTCATGTATATGTATATGCATCATGTTGGATGCTTGGACCATGTATCTGTATATGTATCAAGTGGATACATTGTATGATCAGGGAGATCATGTATGTTGATATATATTAGGTGGATACATTGTATGATCAGATGGATCATGTACCTGTGTATGTATCAGGTGGATACATTGTATGATCAGGTGGATCATGTATGATGATATGTATCAGGTAGATACTTGGTATGCGTCAGGTGGATGCATTATATGATCAGGTTGATCATGGATGATGAGCTTCAGGATGTTGCTCCAGATGACATGCATCAGGACGATGCAGTGATGGTGATCAGGTTGATCATGTGATGATGTACATCACGATGATGTATGGTGAGTATCAGGTTGATACTCTGTGGCCGTGGACAGGTTGTGCAGATGAGAATATAAGTAGACCTAGGAGATCCGACAGGTAGAGCTGTGTGCTTGTAACATCCTGGGATGCTCTTTCGAGGCATTTCTCTAGGAGGACATATAAGTAGACCTGGGAGATCTGATAGGTTGGGCTGTGTGCCCATAATAAGTCCTGGGATTCTCTTTCGAGGCATTTCCATGACAACATGTAAGTATACCTGGGAGATTCGATAGGTTGGGCTGTGTGCCTGTAATAAGTCATGGGATGCTCTTTCGAGGCATAGTGGTAGGGGTCACATGTAATAGGTCCTGGAGATCTGGACAGGATGAAAAATGACTCAGATGCTCTTTAGATATCTTGCTTGGTAGGACACTCTTTTAAGGTTTTGTGACAGTCACATGTAAGTGGACCTGGGAGATCTTGCCGGTCATGCTTCGGCACATAAATGGTCCTGGGATACTCTTTCGAGGCATTGTGACGCATGTAATAAGTCCTGAGGATTCCACAGTATGGCCAGTGATGATGAAGACCTGCATGTGGTGGGCCTACATCCAGTATGAAAAAGGATTGGCTCTGTAGAACTTCCTATGACGAGTATATCGGAGATTGATTGAGATAGCAGCAGCAATGACGATGATGATGATTTGAGGATGATGATTCGTTGATGATGATCCAGAGAAGAAGACTTGTACTAGCAGATCTGTGTCGAGAAATACCTTCCTAGTTAAGAGGGAGTGTTGATGTATATGTAACTTCAGAATGTATTTCACCTATGTATATTGTACTCCTATAGAGATGTATTATTCCAACGAGTCACACACTAAGCATAGCACGGTTATGAAATGGTAAATCTAATTTCTATTTGATAGATGATAAAATGGATGATCCATGATCGGGCAGATTGGGAAAAAGACCAATTATTCCTAATCCTCTAAGATCCAAATTTGTATCCCTAAAACTCCATAGATGGTTTGAACTGGATAATAACAATAATCAACCCTAGCCTAAATTGTCTGTAGGGGAACCCTACCTCCCCTATCCCACAATTTGGATCTGAATACCTTCTACATCTTCCCGTTCAGCCAATTTAGTAGCTTTCTTCATTGTTTTTCTGAATGGAACTCTATTCTCTAGTTGTAGGGAAATATACTCCACAAGAATATTAGGTTTTCTATATGGCTTCGCAACTTTTTCTATAGAAATGTGAATTTTTCGGTCCAAAGAATTGAGCATATTTAGTACATAATTTCTTAATTTTTCAATTCCTTGAACCCTACCTTCTATTAACAACAAGTTGGGAAATCCAATATAGATTTTGATCTGAATCAAATCAATCTTTCTGCGAATCTATACACGTGCAATTCCTCCATAATTCGAGGAGCTCTTTATATGTGTTCGTACATAGTTTTCAATGCAAGTACGTATTTTTTTATCTTCTCGGAGATCTTTGGAATAATTCCTTTGTTGTGCGAACCAATGGGAATGATCATTTTGGGTTACACTGAGTCTAAAACCAAGTGGATTTATTTTTTGTGCCATACATATCCTCTTTTTCGGGAGTTTATTGACATAATCGGATCATTCGATCTGGATATTTCCTCTAATACAATAGTTATATGACAAGTGGGCTTCTGTATTGGATAACCACGTCCCTGAGCTCTAGGTTGAACCCTTTTTAAAACAACACATCCATTCACTTTGACTTTACCAACGAGTAAATTGGCTTTGTTCAAACCCATATTGTGATTTGAATTCACCGTCGCAAAATGAATTAATTGTGATATCGGGTAATAGGGCCCATAAGGCATTGATTCCAATATCATAAGTGCTTGTCCATATGAATGACCACGAATTTGATTAATTACTCTGCATGCTTTATGAGGAGACATACGTATATTTCCACCAAAGCTTGTGTCTCTAGACCTGGACTATTCTTTCCCATTGAATCCATCCTCCCCAATGAATGACAAGTATCTCTCAATTAACGACGAGATTTATTATTGTTTCTCGCATGTCCCTGAAAAAAGTAGAGTAGGTGCAAATTCCCCCAATTTGTGGTCTACCATACGATCTATTACATAAATGGGTAAATGTTCTCTCCCATTATGAACAACAATTGTATGACCGATCATTGCAGGTACAATGACAAAGGCCCATGACCAAGTCACTATTATCTTCTTTTCTTCCTTTATGTTTAGATTTTGAATTTTCCTCAATGAATGATTAGCCACACAAGGATTTTTTTTCAGTGAACGTGCCATGATCAATTACCTTTCTTTCCTTTTTTTATGGATATCCAACCATTCTTACTCACGTCGACGAAGGATTGAAGCATCATTGTATCTATTCCTCTTCTGAATTTTCTTTCCAAGCGCACTATAGCCCCAGGGGGTCATGGGTTTTTTCCTACCAATTGGGGTTTCCTTCCCCACCTCCATGAGGATGATCTACAGGGTTCATAGCTACTCCTCTCACCTCAGAACGCTTACCTAACCAACGTTTAGCTCCAGCTTTACCAAAATTTCTATTGTTTGCAGTGATATTACCCACTTGTCCAATTGTTGCTGAGCAGTTCTCAGATATTAAACAAACTTCTCCAGATGGTAATCTTAATGTTGCCGATCAATCTTCTTTTGCGATTAGTTCTACTACAGTACCTGCCACTCTAGCTAATTGTCCACGAAAATAAGAATAATAGAAATGGAAATAGTAATGTGGTAAACATAGTTCATTACAGGTAGTGGAAGAATATCGAAATAACATGGAAATCCCATTATTTATAAAAATAAATGGATTTTATTAATGTAAATAAATGGATTTTATTAACTATTAAAACAACCATTGTTGTGAATTAATAAAAGTAATCAAGCAAGAGAAAAGAATATATATATATATATATATATATATATATATATAAAAGGATGAAGTGATATCCAAGTAATGTGCTATGCTTTTTGGATAAGTGAGTGAGAGGAGTGAGTGTTCGCCTGCTTTAGGTTGTGGGGGATTACTTACTAGCCTTGATGGAAATAAGGCACTGAATGAGGGGAAGAATCAGGTTCTTAGATAAATACTATCAATATCTTCTTTATTCTCTTATAGCTAGTTCGTGATAGGTTTAGTTGGCCAACCCCCTCAAGATCAGCCATGACGATAAGCAAAGAAGTATAAACATTTGCAGTGCAGGTCGGCCATGAGCTTGAGTTAGTTATCCTTGTATTTATGAGCCAATTAGGATTGACATGATCATCTCGCATAATCTTGTTTTACATGGTCCACTTTGGTAAATAAAAGTACCCAAGCAAGCCAATGGAATATATATAAAGGATGAAGTGATATCGAAGTAGTATTATTTGATTTCTGGTTATAGTAATTTGAAGGGGTTGAATTTTACTTTATTATTTTAATGATTTGGTAATGATATGGTTTTGTTTTATTTGTAAGCATTGATTAATAAGAATTATTGGGGGAGACGTTTTAAGTCTTCTTTAGGAGAGGTTTTCTCATTATAATATGTGAATTATCAATTAATATGGTTGTAAAGGTAAGATCGTTATCTAAGAAACTAGGGTTGTGATTATATTATACTTAATACCAATCACTAAAAGAATAATATTAAATGACTTTTCATTTAATTATTTGTGGTCAAATTTTCATTAGGGAGGGAAAGACGTGGGTAAAATTATGAATAATTCTCATTTAAATCATTGAACCTCAACACTAGCTTATATGTGCTTGGAACAATGATGTCATATATCTTTAAACGCAAAACATGTATAAAAAAATGTTGTTTTAAAATTATCGTTCATTTTTCATTTTTTGTTGTTATAGTTATTAATTATTTCAATTTGTTTGTTCTATATTTTTTTAAATTAATATAAATATAAATCTACCACTTGATCACAATATGATAATCTACAACTTCATATTGACCACAATATGATAATCCACAACTTCATGTAAACCATATATGTAGATACATACTTTATATTGTAACTTAAAAATAAAAATAAAATTACATATCCAAAAATGTGTTTGTGATATATCATTTAAATATACCATTAAATCTAAAAAAAATCAAAGATAAAAAGAATTCAAAAAACAAAATGGATGAAATCTCTTTCACTTTTATCATAAATTATTTCATCTTTTTGAAATATTTGAGCTTTTTCTTTCTACCATACCTATCATATTTATATAGTTTCTAATAATATTGCATTACCAAAATATTAGTATTAAATTTGAAATATAAAATTTTTCATTTATTTATTAAATAAATAAAAAGTGATTAAGAAAAAAGTAATAATAGTAATAGCTTCTTAATATGTAGTAATAAGTAATTTATTAAGAATACAAATCATGAATAGAGTACATAATTAATTAAAAGATTTGGAATCTATATAACAATTTAAGTAGTAATTAATTAATAGATTTAATGTTTGGAATGGAAGAAAATATTTAAGAATGTGAGTATCCATTCAATACATATTTGTGGAATCTTCTTTATAGTCTTTTTGTTATTTGTGTTTTTTTATGATGTGGTTTTTTTTCTATGATTTTTTTCAAGTTTATTCACTTGTGAGAGTCTACTTTGTGCATGGATACCTAAGTAAGTTTCATTTCATTGTTAATATTCAATTATATTTTCTTACTTTCTTCATTTCACTTAATAGATTTTATCCAATGGAGATGTTAGTAAGCATACAATTTTAAACTTATAAAGCTTAATACTTTTTATCAAAATCATATTACCAATATACGAAAATCTAAATTTATTATAAATAAATGTCACTTCGTCTTATAATAAATTATAGAATATTGTATAAATTTAATATCTTACAATTATATTATATTATATTATATTATATTATATTATATAATATGAACTTCAAAGTATATTGATATCTATAACTATATGATGATTGTTAATTCAAGTAATTTTTATATGACATTTTAATTTTAACATTGTCTTTCATTTGACATTTAAATCTTAATTTTACTTGTCATAATAATAGTTGATTTTTTTTTCAAACAAAATTTATAATAAGTATATGAAACATTGAATTCTCATGTCTTGTCTCATATAATACAAAAAAAAAGTTTACAAAAATATAATAAACATAATGATTAAACCAAGAGCACACATAATGACAAATAATGTTTATCATGGAAACTTTAAATAAGGGTGTGTGCAAGAAGATGAGGGTCACTTTAGATGCAATGCTACTTTTTCAAAACTCGTTCCTGATACATAAAACATAACGCGTTTCTGATGTTTAGCACCTGTCATGGTAAGACCCGAGCCTAACATGTCATTGGACATGTAGGATAGGTAACAATAACGCGTACGTGTTATATAACTACAAAACGCGTACGTGTTATGTAGTTACAAAACGCGTATGCGTTATATAACTACAAAACGCGTACGCGTTATGTAGTTACAAAACGCGTACACGTTATTGAAATCTAAAAATCAATTTAAATACACAGTCCCGACGATTGCCGACCACCCACGGCACTCACGCATCAGAAACGCGAAATAGACCCTAGACGAGGACGGTTTGTGGCCCACTCAAGTATCGGTGTTGCTCGATTTAGCTGGAGGGGACAAATTCACCGGTAGATTGTCATCCAATCAGGTAATTCATTCACCCATACTCTTTTTTTGTCATTTTTAACCTAAATTACTATTTTTTTTTGTTTAAAAAAACCTAGTTTTGTAATATTGATAAAATTGGGAATAACCCAATCTTTAATTAAATTCACATCTCCCTCAATCTCCCTCAACCAAGATGAGTGAATAATTAAAATGAATCGCTTTTAAAAAACTCAAAAATTCATAATCCAACCTAAAATTGAAAAAAATAGAACTCGGACCCCCTTTCTACAATGTATCCATCTAAGTCACCCAACACGAGGACACGGGACACGAGTGTCCCCACCAGGATTCAAATTTGAAGCCTTCAGGGCCCTTCAGAGGTCATTTTACACGTCATAGAAGGCCACTTCAAATTTTACCATGCAAAAAAAATTTAATTTCATGGTAATCCCTTCAATAATTAAATTAACCACTACTGTTTAAAATTACAACATAAGGGTAGCTTCAAATTTCACCCATCAACAGTTTTTAGTGGGAAATTGGGAATGCGGCTACTAGCTAGGTGACTTGGGAGTGGGACTCGGTTACTCTCCAATATCCACGTGTTCGATCATCCATGGACCATTGGGCCTCTAATAATATCATTGAGCAACTTACGTGGATGGGCTTACACTGAGCAGCCCATGGCTTAAACGCTTCGAAGTTCTCGTGTTTGTAGCGAGCGCTTACGTGTTTAACACATTTAATGGCATCAACAAAATTATTAAACCTGATAGGTGGCTCATACGTGTTGTTTCTAGCGGGCTTACCAAGTTACAAGTTATCACATACCAATTTGTGAATGCTAACTCTGTGAGTTAATTGAGTATTCAATGTATAATATATTATGTTAATGTGCCCCCGCGAATTTGGCTTTTCAGACAAAATCCACAATCCATAAACTTCTTGTAATGTTGCAGGTTGTTGCTCCTGCCCGTGGCCCCTACCTATAGCCCTGTGTTTTCTTTGTTGTATCAAGTTAATCCTACCGTCTACGGCTCCCAGCCTCACACCCTGTGTTTTCTTTGTTGTATCAAGTCAATCCTACAGCTCCTGAGTTCCACCTTTTGTTTTCTTTGTTGTATCAAGTCAATGCTCGAATTCCATGCTTCCATGGCTCCGACCATCAATATATAATATTGCATGAATAGAAACAAGCTTTTTCTTATACCCCTATTCCACTGTGGTTGAGCTACTTCCAAGTTCCACCTACCCTATCTCCTCCAGTCCTCCAGGATAGTTTGCGGAGCGAAGCTGGCAATGCCAGCCTGCCATAAACATATTTAAAGAAATTCGTTTTCTTTGAGGAGCTCAACTTCAAGGCTGACTAGATTTTTGACATCCTATGAATTTATAGGTCTGCTATATCCACTGAAAAATAAAGCCTCTCAACTTTACTACGTCAGTAAACATTGAAATTTTGATGTACTATTACATTTTCAAATGAAAAGAATAACTTATTATTAATAAAAAAATCAAATCATATTAATATATTAATGAATTTGAATTTAGCTTCCCAATATTAAAATAAATTATACATTTTAAATGATCCACAAGCAAATATTATCTTGAGAAGGAAATGGAAAAAAGGGAATTTCCTCAACACAACATGCTATTTCCTTATGATGATGCTTTTACGTTTATGATTACCAACCTTGGAATCAAGTTTGGTTATCCGAAGGTGTAATATCTTCTAAGCTAAGTCAATAGGTAGGGATGTTGGTATTGATATTATTATGACAAAGTTTTATAAAGGATTAGGAACAATTCCGTTGGCTTGTAGATGACATATTTATGGATAAAAAGCTTGTTGTTATGAGATAATGACATCATGCCTCAAAAACATGTCCCATACAATCTAATGTTAATGGGCGCTCTCCATAGAAATTGGAATGTCAACATTTGTGAGTACAATAAATATGTTGATGATTTTGGCCTACTACAACTTTAATATATTGAGTGGATTGATAACCTTCACAATTATATAAGAGATTGTAGCTATGACTAGGAGGAGAGTTAACAATGAAACAAAATCAAGTAATCGAATTTTGTGCATAAAATGAACATAAGACTCCCACCAACTTTCACTGAATCTACGTCTTAACAAAAGAACTCATCGTTTCACGGGATTCCACCCCATCAATCCTTTTAACAGTAATGGCCATAACAGTTGCTACAACCCTAGCGCGAGAAAAATCAATCGAGCTACGCATGACAATACTTGAAACCAGACTTTTTGAACTCCCTATTACGTCATAGGAATCAATACTACTTTCTCCACAACATGTGGCACCCTCAATATCTTCCATCACCGCAATTTACATTTGATAAAAAACTTGTTCCCAAATAGTAATTACCCCATTCTTTGCTCTAAAAAGGCCTCGGTTAACCTAGAATCCAATCCATGCAACATGAACACATCCATATATACACATAGAATAAATATTAATAAATTTCTCATAGCCCTTCAATAGTGTTCAATATCTCATAGCCCTTCATAGTGAAATGGGACCCCACCCTTCAAATTTGATCCCTGGTTCCCACTAGACACGGTGACCCCCGGAATTAGGACACGTAGGACACGGTGACCCCCGGAATTAATATATTTTTAAAATTTAAAATTTAAAAATATAGACATATAGATCCAATAAAATTTAACATTTACAATTACAAATATTCAATAGAAATTACATTTACAATTACAAATATGAAATATTCAATAGAAATTAGATCATTCACAAATCACAACACATTTGTCATTCACAATCACAAATCACAATGAGACATTGAGACACATAGATCCAAACTCATCACTGCCCTGATCCTCTTCCTCCATGCCTGAATCAACAAACTCATCACTGCCCTGATCATCCTCCTCCTCCTCCTCCTCCTCTCTGCCAATCTGACTAACTTACTTTTTAATTGTCAAATGTTTAATTTTAAGTTTTAAATGTATGTAAGTGAATGCCATTAAATTGCTTACGTGAGTTTGATTTAATACATGTTCAATTTTGAAGAAACGTCATTATATACCATGTATATGTTTCTAATGATTTTCGTATTAATTTCTTTATTGCAGTTGCGGCTATGGATACCAATGCCGAGATATTGATTGAGCTTGCCCAATTGAGGGGCATAAGTGCAGCTTTTAGTGGTGGTGACAGGATTCGCCGTTCACTTGCATCAACCTTGGATGCAATTGTGGACACCATTTCACAATCTACGAATGTCCTATATGATATTGCATCTTACAGAGAAAGAAAAAGACAACAATATGCTGATGGGCTAGATTACAATGTAGTAAAAAAGTTGAAAATATCCAAAGAGCTTATATTTGCATTGTTTAGGGACCCTCGGACGAGGGAAATCCCAAATGCAAGCAGGCCGCATATCTCCATTGAGTGGTGCACGTTTCAACCATTTGTTGATAACTGGATGGACAGATGGTACATGGTTTTTGATATGCCACCACACAACAACAGGGAAATTCCCTTACATTTCCTTCGAAAGATGTACGCAGAGTTCGTGTTGCATAAACACGTTAACTATTTTGACATCTTGCAGTTTCAGGGGATTGGTGGGGGGATGCCCCAAAATCGACCCAATGCCAGGCTTCGATACCAGGATCACCCTATCCCTGCACCTCGCGGGCAGTTGCCTGGGCCATATGTCCCACCAGCACATCGCATTATTCTGCAGACACGGGATGCATTTTTGAGTTTAGCACGGGCGGTTATTCTCCATGGCACGATGGTTCAACATATGGGTGAGGAAGGGACATCTGTCCCTGGTGTGGTACATGCACCAGCTCGTCACCATGCAGGACCATCAACTAGTGTAGGACCATCAGGACCATCCACTAGTGCAGGACCATCAGGACCATCCACTAGTGCAGGACCATCGACACATCCCCATCCTAGTACTGATCCTCACGAGTGCACATCATGTGGTCGTCCCTGCTATGGTATTGCCTCAGATGTTGCCTTCAGTGGGTTTTTGAGAGAGGTATGTTGATGGTTAATTGTAATAAATTCTTCATTTATTTTCGTCTTTGTACACATATATATAGTTTGAGCTAATATATTAATTTTGTGAACTTGCAGTTGATGCTTTATGCCGGAAGTGACGCCCCATAGCCGAATGTTCCAGACTCTACAGGGGGGCATGATGCTACCCATTTGGTAGGCCCATCTTATATACCACCTATTGCCATATCTCACACCGAGGTAAACATTTTAAAATTTCAGTTTTTTAATACTTGTTAATTTGTTAATTTCCACATACTTTACATTTTAGTTCATTAATGCTATCTACGGTCTAATATTTACAATTATTAAACTTGCAGATAGCAGATCCTTCACTGGGGCAAGGTAATGTGGAGGTAGTACCCATGGTCATACCATCCCCTGAAACATCTGGGCTCCAGGTAAACAATTAAAAATGACATTTTTTAAATACATGTTTGTTTGTTGAATCATGCATGTCTAACTACATGAACACTTGCTGACTGTAGGCACCATCCGAGACATCTGGCCCATTGCCTGGATTTGTATCTCCCTCCAGGCCATTCGTGAACAAGGGTCGTGTGTATGTGAGGCGTTCTACTCCTAGAAAGACTCCAGATCCCCACGACCATGGGCTTACTCACACCATGATAATGTATATCCTTCTATGATATTTGTTGTTTAACTTGAAATCCAGTGCATAAATCGTTTTTGTTAATGTTTGAATTGCATGTTTACTGCATCAGGAACCCGAGTTGTCTACTGAGAACCTCGCATCGATGGTTGATGTAGCAGTTAGTGCCGCATCTGCAATGGCAACTGATCACACACAGGTATGTAACTATTTCAACATTATCTTTACATAGTTTATTATTGTTGTCTATTGTTTATTCATGCATTTCTAACTATTTCAACATTTTTTCATTGTAGCCACCACCAGCAGGAGCAGTTCCTGGCCCCCCTGGTTTGACCATCCTGGATGTTCAACCAACGGCTCCATCTGCTACACAAGCAACGCAATCTCCTTTGTCAGTTGAGGTGAGATGTCCTTCAGTGACCAAGTGTTTCATGCACTTTCCATGCACCAGTTGATAATTGTTGAGCTAATGTATTAGTGTACATAGTTAGTTGAATTTAACAATTGATATTTAATTTGCAGGATCCAGAGATGTACATTGATCCTAGAGATGTGCCTAGAGGATCAACGTCGGGAAAGAACAAGAGGAAGCTTGAGTTTTGATAGTTTTGGATAGTTTTGGACACATGTGCTTTTGGATACTTTTGTATATATATGTACTTTTCGATACATTCAGTTTTGGAGACATGTACATTGACTTTATTGTGCATGTACTTTTGGAGACATGTACATTGACTTCATTGGATACATGTACTTTTGGATACTTTTGGATATACATGTACTTTTGGAGACATGCACTTTTGGATACTTTTGGATATATATGTACTTTTGGATACATGTACTTTTGGATACTTTTGGATATATATGTACTTTTGGATACATGTTCTTGTGTCAATCTAATGTGTTGATTTGTGTGGATTATCTATTACTCATGTTCTTGCTCATGTAATTTAATCAAACTAAATGCAATACAATGTTTTCAAGGTTTCAACGAACTCACTCATGCACACCCATTGCCATCAACTACCAATGGAAGTCTAACATTATGAGGTTCTTCTTTAAAAATGGGTAATATTTCCTTCATGATCGTAAATTGAGAACCATTTGTAGCCACTCATATAATACCATCTTCACTTATCTTTGTACATGATAATCCATATAATGTGTTATGTTTTTTAACCTAAACAATCATCAAAAACCTAGAATTATAGGGATATGACAAAGAACCTTATGGGGCACCTTATATATTACCTAATTAGTTCAATATCTATTGATCCCACATTCATGGCATTTTAAATTTGTTGCATGCTATCCATAATATATCATTTGATCATAATTAGGAAATGCATCAATTGTTTGATACTCCTTTCTTGTATCTTTCATAAGGGCACACAATTCTCAATATGTGCAAGGTAAAGTATTTGATGGTTATAGGAAAATATTACCTAACAATCTATAAGAAAAAATCAATTTATGTACTAAATAATGGATATCGCAATGTAGTTATTACAATCACAAAAAATATTAAAAACTTATATTTATCATTAGAGTTATTGTGTATACATTAGGATCTTTGTCATACCATTGTTTGAAATGTCATTCAATACCTTCAATTTTATCAACATCAAATTAGTAGACAAAGTGACTCATCTTTGATCTCTTGTATAGGCCTTTGTGTGCCTTATCAATAAGATGTACATCATGAATATTATCATAGGTCTCATACATAGGTGCATCCTCATCCATGCAAACAAAGGTGTCATGGATCAACCTATTATCCCTTTATTCTCAATAATATTAGTATCATTATCTTCCATAGGATCAAATTCAACTCCATCACCCCCATTATTGCTACTCTAAATTGCAGCCTTAGGAGTTTTGATCATGTGTTTTTGTCTCTTTAGGAGTTTTGAAATATTATACTCTTTCAAAAATAATATGGAAGTTCAAATATTTAAAAGTGGCTTAAATTATAAAATGGGCGGAAATTCACCAAGTGTCCCTGAACGGCATTTTCATGCGACTTGCAACTCGACATAACTCGGAAACCGGACGTCGGACCGACGAACCGTCGACTCCGTTGGTCTCCTGGTGTGCGATTACCTCTAGGGGGCCCTCTCCCTCATCTCCCCATGGCCCAGTGGCTTCATTATGCATTCATTTCGTAAACTAGGGTTTTGCTCAGTTTAATTGCATGCAATCTCGCATTGGTGGGTCAACTCTGCAAAAACCTCCCTCGAGCCAGTGTTGGCAGTGTTCCCACGTCGGCATTGACCACACACACTTGCAGGAGCCAACGGCACGCAATCTTCCTGCTTCGTTTTCTTTTTGGCTCCCGGACGGAAATTCACCAAGTGTCCCTGAACGACATTTTCATGCGACTTGCAACTCGACATAACTCGAAAACCGGACGTCGGACCGACAAACCATCGACTCCGTTGGTCTCCTGGCGTGCGATTACCTCTAGGGGGCCCTCTCCCTCGTCTACCCATGGCCCAGTGGCTTCATTATGCATTCATTTCGTAAACTAGGGTTTTGCTCAGTTTAATTGCATGCAATCTCGCATTGGTGGGTCAACTCTGCAAAAACCTCCCCCGAGCCAATATTGGTAGTGTTCCCATGTCAGCATTTCCTACACACACTTGCAGGAGCCAACGGCATGCAATCTTCCTGCTCCGTTTGTTTTTTGGCTCCCGGACAGAAATTCACCAAGTGTCCCTGAACGACATTTTCATGTGACTTGCAACTCGACATAACTCGGAAACCAGACGTCGGACTGACGAACCGTCGACTCTGTTGGTCTCCTGGTGTGTGATTACCTCTAGGGGGCCCTCTCCCTCGTCTCCCCATGGCCCAGTGGCTTCATTGTCCATTCATTTCGTAAACTAGGATTTTGCTCAGTTTAATTGCATGCAATCTCGCATTGGTGGGTCAACTCTGCAAAAACCTCCCCCGAGCCAGTGTTGGCAGTGTTCCCACGTCGGCATTGCCCACACACACTTGCAGGAGCCAACGGCACGCAATCTTCCTGCTCCGTTTGTTTTTTGGCTCCCGGACAGAAATTCACCAAGTGTCCCTGAACGGCATTTTCATGCGACTTGCAACTCGACATAACTCGGAAACCAGACGTCGGACCGACGAACCGTCGACTCCGTTGGTCTCTTGGCGTGTGATTACCTCTAGGGGGCCCTCTCCCTCGTCTCCCCATGGACCAGTGGCTTCATTGTACATTCATTTCGTAAACTAGGGTTTTGCTCAGTTTAATTGCATGCAACCTCGCATTGGTGGGTCAACTCTGCAAAAACCTCCCCCGAGCCAGTGTTGGCAGTGTTACCACGTCGGCATTGCCCACACACACTTGTAGGAGCCAACGGCACGCAATCTTCCTGCTCTGTTTGTTTTTTGGCTCCCGGACAGAAATTCACCAAGTGTCCCTGAACGGCATTTTCATGCGACTTGCAACTCAACATAACTCGGAAACTGGACGTCGGACCGACGAACCGTCGACTCCGTTGGTCTCCTGGCGTGCGATTACCTCTAGGGGGCCCTCTCCCTCGTCTCCCCATGGCCCAGTGGCTTCATTGTACATTCATTTCGTAAACTAGGGTTTTGCTCAGTGTGGGAGTGTGCAATTTTTCACACGGGGGTCAACTTTGGAAAATCATCCACCAAGCAAGTATGGCTAGTGTTCCTAGCCCGAACCTATCTAGACACACCTGCAGGACTCCCCGGAATCCGGTTTTGTTGCACGGTTGGAGTTCTATGCCCCTGGTAGGTATCCAGCAGGTGTCCCTGAAGGCCTTCTGGTAGTGAGACGGGACGAGCCATAGAATGAAGATCGTGGCTCGGATCGACGAACCGTCGACTCCATTGGATTCAGCACACCGGGATAGTGCCAGGGGTGCCCCTTCCCTCCTACCCGGTGGCCCATGTGTCACCTTGCAGGTCCATCTTGGAAACTAGGGTTTTGCTCAATGTGGGAGTGTGCAATTTTTGCACACGGGGGTCAACTTTGGAAAATCATCCACCGTGCGGGTATGGCTAGTGTTCCCAACCCGAACCTGCCTAGACACTTTGGAAACTATGGTTTTGCAGGTCCATTATGATGATGATGGTGATGATGATGAAGATGTTGATGATGATGGCTTGGTCTAAGGTGGTGCTCTCAAATAGCTAATTCATTATGAAATATTTAACAAGACATGAATTAAATTTAATATAAGTGTATTGTTTAATATAGTGAGCATGAATTGAATTAATTTTGTTGGGTGAAGCCAATAACCAACATGATTAAGAGAGACTTTCATAGTTGTATAGTGAAGATGTAATAGCTATTAAAATTTGGATTAGAAAATTATTAAAGAAAATAAATTCTATAGAGATCAATCCTTTGATGGTATAGTGTATAGGTTTAATTACCTCTTATAATTTCGAGTGGAGGTCTATTGATATAATTTCTACATTGATGTATATCATGAAAAATGTACAACATATATGGAGTATATGGAGTAGAAGGTAGTTGTCACTAGATTGAGATAGACACTAACAAATATTAGAGATGTAGTAGCCATCAAAATTTGAATTAAAGAATTGTGAAAGATCTAAATTCTCTCATGGAAAAAATTCCTCTTGTTGATCCTCTAATCCTATAGGTATCCAATAGTTTGGGTGGAAATTGAGTATCTACTGGTAGGTGACCTAGAGGTGCACACGAATGGTGTACAATTGTCTAGTGGTTATGGCAGTGATGTGTAAAATCTTATGATCACATGAAAGAGATCACAAATAGGTTCATAAAACTAAGAACAACAATACTTTGAGCAATTTTACAAAGGAAACTAGAATAGAGCCAGTAAAGAGAAAAAAATACTAAAAACTTGATTTCATACTAAAATGAATGAAAAATGGTTTTACATAAAGAAATTTGAATTACTCAAGGAACCAATTCGATTGTCTAGTGATTCATAAGGATTTAGTTGGGCTTAACATGGAGCTTAAATGCCCTTAAAGTTAGCTAAGCAACCCCTCAAACATGATTTAATATATGGTTTACTGATCATATGAACATAATATAATTTTAATCCATCTCTTGTAAATTTGGCATATCAAGAACGCAAAATTGACATATTCATATGAAACATACATGTGAAAATTGAGCATATATCAATATTCAATTACAAATAGTATAAATAGTATAGTATTAAAAGTATGTAACGTACCTCATCATGCTAGATCCCACCTATTATCATACAACCAAGCCCTCCGGATCATCTCTTATACTGATGGTCTCCATTAGTCTCTCGTGCTCTGTATCCGGTAAGAAGTAGCGTACCTTCGATGTATTTCGACTAGGCATTATTCGTACCTGAAGGTTTGTGCCAATGATTAAGTTGGTAAAGTGATACACACTTGCACCTGGTTTGTAATCCCTGTAAACATATCCACCCTTCTTTCTTCCATTGCTGTCCCGTGTCAAGTATTCACCTTTAACAACCATAGACCCAGTTGGAAAGTGGTTGTTTTCATCATCAGTCATGGACACAATGAGAGTTTTCTTTCCATCTATACAGCGTGCCAACCAGTATTCATCACCCCATTCAGTATCTTTTGAGGCAACCACTGCGTATATGTGCCCTGCATTATATGATTGTAGGTATATGATCAAAATATTTTTCGTGTGATACAAGGCCATTAATGTGCATTTGAAGACTACGTAAACAAACAAAAAATGTTAAGGAAATGCATCATACCGGGTTGTAAAAGGTCTGAGACATGATCAAAATCTGCAGAAATAGATGATTGGTCTTCTTCCAACGGAGTTAACTCAACAATTGCACGCTGATTAAGTGGAAGTGATATGCGATCCCATCCATCAACCCAATCCAATGATTCACACCCATCCCAGTCACCATCACAACAAGGCGGGCAAAAACAAGCGAGTTTTCTGGTCCAAATTTCAAATACTGGGTTATCAGAACTTCGAACCGAATGAAAGCCACGAGTCCCGTGCACAGTCTTGCATTCCCATGCATGTGAACGATCTATGTCTACCACCTCCCAAAAAAATCTCTCCACGTGTCTCTTTCTTGTGGATTCTACTCGCATAGTTGATTCCTCTCCCATTACTGACGTGCACCACCTGACTATAGATTGAGCATTTAGAATAGTAGATTTTGTAGATACTTTCAATTCCTCTCTTCGTAGGGCTGTTTTGACACATGCTCCGGATCCATCATGCTCTCCTTTACCATGCCCAGTCTCAAAATAGTTCCACATATGTGGCACTTTGTAGTTTTTATGCAATGAACACAACCACTGAAATATGCGTTCATTTTTGAACTGACCAGCACACCCATCAGACCAAATCCAGTGTCGATCCATCTGTATGTTCCTTCCCTTCAAGTGATCATATAACATGATGAAGCAATGACGTACATAGTGGAAGTCGTGGCACCTATCATCACTTATGTAGAAGTGATATTCCTTCAGAATTTCTCTTTGCTCTTCAATGCTATTTGGGCCATGCCTATATGTGATATGGACCATCAAGGAAACCTGCTCAGAGTGATAATCCTAACTTTGGATCTCATTTTGAGGTTGCAGAGTGTAGCTCTCGGCAAAATCAACAACTGAAAGTATAGTACCAAGGGGAAATGTATCTCTGCATATTCTAAACTTCTCATCCTGCCATCGTGCCACGTGGACATGCTGAACATATTGATGTGTCTTTTCAATAAATTCCTTGATGAAGTCACTAACTTGTACCTGGTGACACAAAATGATCTCAATGTCAGTTTTTTGTTGTAAGTAAGGATTGAAATGTAACCGTTACAACATAACTTTATAGATATAAATGCATACCTGAGATGTCACCAATTGTATTTTTTTGCTTTCTTTCCCTGGGACTATTTCATAGTTGATATATTTGAAACTTTTCATGTCTGTAACCATTTTCCCAAATTCACTGTCTCCATTCTCGTGCATACATTGGCTCAATAATGCCATTCCAGCACAGTTGGAGCATGTTCCATCCAAAGAAGATTTTGCATAGTATGTTTTCCCCTCGGGCCTATTGCACATGATGCTATGAATGAATTCTCTTGATAAAGTCGGTGGTATTGTCATGGAGCAATCTTGCACAATGTTAGTATGCAACACACGACGAATGTACGAAAATGTTTCATAGTAATATTCATATTATACATGGTATCTACAAAAACAAGTGTTACGAAGAGTATTTATTCTAACATACCATGGCTTACATTTCTCAAAAGATCTTTGCCCCAAGTTCAATTGTCTATGCTCAATCTTAAATTTCTCGTAAAGCTATGTCTGTGTTATATCAAGAAGATGCTTAGTATGTGGTTCACGATCCTTTGAGCCCCTTCTTAGTTTTAGTACATCCTTTCGGTTTGAAGAAGGCCTTGTGTGATCATGCCAAAAACTGTGCACTAGTCCCTTTACTGCATCAACTAGCTTCATGTCACGACATGGCAACCGACCAACAAAGGCCCAAAAATCTGTCTGATCGGTTGTGTCAAGATGTTCTCTTCTAATAGAATACCTACGGAGGGTTTTTACATTCAAATTAACTAGTTCGGATGTAGGCCTGAGAATACGAAGGGCCCTGGTGTTCTTATTTGCAATTGATTGTGACAACACACGACGAGCAACATTGCGGTCCTTTGAACGTGTGTTCTTACCAATTTTACCAAATGCATCTACTAGGCTTTTAACTATATGAGAACTTGGTTCAGAATTCTTTATCATCTTTATCCCTAACTTTTTCCTAACAACATTCATGCTCCTAGATTTTAACAATGATAAAAATAATCTACATTTATCTCCATCACATTTAGAAACAAAATATTTATCAAGTATCTGTTGAGTTTGATAAGCAATACTACGTTTAGATAGCGTACCTTCAATGGAATTCATAAGTCTTTCATCAACTTGTATACGCTTCGGAGTTCTTCGACGTGTGCTTGCTAATGGAGGTAAGGGGGTTGGAATTGTACCATGTAGCGCATCACCAAGATGCTCTGGCGTTTCATTAGTAGCTTGGTGTCCTTCATTCTCTTCCTGGTAGTTGGATGGTGGAAGTCCAACATCCTCATCGATGGTCTGTGGAAGTCCAACATCCCCTTGTGGAAGTCCAACATCCTCATCGATGGTGTGGATAACATTCTCTTCTTCAACAGTAGGCAAAATGTCCAACGCCTCTCTGACTTCATCGCTTGTATAACCACATCCGGATAGCAAATTGGGTGTTTCTTCGTGAGCTTCATCTTGAGATGGTAACTTATCACTTTGACTTGAAGTGGGAATTGAAACATCCCCTAATGAGCACCTACGTTTTGCTTCTTGATTACTTCCATGGGGTGCTTGTTCAACAACTATTGTGGAAATTGAAGGTCCCTCTTGTCGTGGATTAATAGGATGAACCGTGGTATCCTCTACAATTGGATTTGGATTAGTTTCCAAAGAAAGCCTCCGATTCATCATGTATATTCTTTTATTTTCTTTCTCTTCTTCAATGACTTCTTGAGGTCTCTTCTTCCTTGTTGATTTGTTTACTCAGTTACGTGCATTCCCCATCACCACAATGATCAATTCAATATAGTTAGTTTTTGTTGCTCCTCAATTACAAGCTCTTCAATAATAAGCAAATGGAAGTTCTTCCTTGTTGGTCTTGAAGCTTGATATCTTATCTTGTGTGCTCCTCAAATATAAGCAAAATGAATCAATCTTTCAAAGGCCTTATCTTTGGTGTTTTTCAATTGGAGATTCTTCAAGCTTGCTGATTATTTTCTTCAAATATGGCCATATAACCCAACACCACACTGAGCAACCATGAAAGATGTCCTCAATGCTGCACCTGCATAAAAAAAAATGATGGAGTTGGTGTAGAATGTGAAAATTTTCAGTGGCGGGCTCATGCTGTTCGAAAAAACGCGGGTCTGTTGTTTTCATTCGGACAGAGTGAAGTTGCTCTCGGACAGCAACAGTCCATTATTTCTGGAGTTACAAAACTCGCACGCGTTATATAAATACAAAACGCGTGCACGATATGTAGTGAAAAAACGCGAACGCGATATAGTCAAGCACAATAAATAGGTTAGGTGCACGGCTAGGGCAACGAACAAAATCAAAGAAAACTAATAATTTATATGGTTACATACAAAACAAATGTTTTGTATGGTTTAATACCCCCTAGCTCTCTCCCAATAATCCCTAGATACCCCCTATCTCTTTCTAAATATATGTCCCTAATTCTCCCTACATCCCTCCCTACATGTTTCTTTCATGTTTCTTTCTCTCCCTTACTCCAGCCATGTCTCTACCACCCCACTCTCCATCTCTCCACCTTCTCTTTATCTTCGTCATTATCCCTCCCTATAGCACTCTCTCCCTTCTTCTCCTTTAATCACTAACCCTCTATGCCTTTATCCCTCCCCCCTGCCCTCTCTGTCTTACCTTGTTCCTAGAGCCCCTCCCCCATAAAGGCCTTTAGACCCTCTTCTAAACATTAATCCCTAAGTGCATAAGTGCACAAGATGATGAGGAGGAGGAGGGTGATGACAATGAAGATGATCATGATGTAGATGAAGATGATAAAGATGATGAGGAGGAGGAGGGTGATGACAATGAAGATGATCATGATGCAGATGAAGACAATAAAGATGATAATGTTGATGAAGATGATGGTGATGATGATGAAGATGTTGATGGTGATGGTGATGGTGATGTTCAGATGATGATGATGATGATGATGATGATGAAGATGATGGTGACATGATGGAGATGTTGATCTGATGAGGAAGATGATGATGATGATGGTGATGATGGTGATGATGATGAAGATGTTGATGAGGATGATGATGGAGATGAAGATGATGATGATGAATAAGATGATGATGATGGAGATGTTGTGTTGATGGGGAACCTAGAGATGACAATGATGATGAAGATGGTGATGGTGATGGTGATGGTGATGACGATGAAGATTTTGATGATGATGCTGATGGAGATGATGATGAAGATGTTGACGATGATGGTGATGGTGATGTTTAGATGATGATCATGATGATGTTCAGAAGATCATGATGGTGATGATGGTGATGACGATGGAGAAAATGACGATGATGGATATGTTGATGAGGAACCTGTAGATGCCAATGATGATGATGATGGAGATGTTGATGAGGAACCTACAGATGCCAATGATGATGGTGATGACGATGAAGATGTTGATGATGATGGTGTTGGTAATGATGATGATGATGATGATGATGAATATGAAGATCATGGTGACATGATGGAGATGTTGATCTGATGAGGAAGATGATGATGATGATGATGATGATAATGGTGATGATGATGAAGATGTTGATGACGATGATGACGGTGATGAAGATGATGATGATGAAGAAGATGATGATGATGGAGATGTGTTGATGGGGAACCTAGAGATGACAATGATGATGAAGATGGTGATGGTGATGACGATGAAGATTTTGATGATGATGCTGATGGCGATGATGATGAAGATGTTGACGATGATGGTGATGGTGATGTTTAGATGATGATCATGATGATGTTCATAAGATCATGATGGTGATGATGGTGATGATGATGGAGAAAATGACGATGATGGATATGTTGATGAGGAACCTGCAAATGCCAATGATGATGATGATGGAGATGTTGATGAGGAACCTACAGATGCCAATGATGATGGTGATGACGATGAAGATGTTGATGATGATGGTGCTGGTAATGATGATGATGATGATGATGATGATGATGATGATGAAGATGATGGTGACATGATGGAGATGTGCATTTTCATGAGGAAGATGATGATGATGATGATGATGATGATGGTGATGATGATGAAGATGTTGATGACGATGATGACGGTGATGAAGATGATGATGATGAATAAGATGATGATGATGGAGATTTGTTGATGGGGAACCTAGAGATGATAATGATGATGAAGATGGTGATGGTGATGACGATGAATATTTTGATGATGATGCTGATGGCGATGATGATGAAGATGTTGACGATGATGGTGATGGTGATGTTTAGATGATGATCATGATGATGTTCAGAAGATCATGATGGTGATGATGGTGATGATGATGGAGAAAATGACGATGATGGATATGTTGATGAGGAACCTGCAGATGCCAATGATGATGATGATGGAGATGTTGATGAGGAACCTACAGATGCCAATGATGATGGTGATGACGATGAAGATGTTGATGATGATGGTGCTGGTAATGATGATGATGATGATGATGATGATGATGAAGATGAAGATGATGGTGACATGATGGAGATGTTGATCTGATGAGGAAGATGATGATGATGATGATGATGGTGATGATGATGAAGATGTTGATGCCGATGATGATGGTGATGAAGATGATGATGATGAAGAAGATGGCGATGATGGAGATGTGTTGATGGGGAACCTAGATATGACAATGATGATGAAGATGGTGATGGTGATGACGATGAAGATTTTGATGATGATGCTGATGCTGATGATGATGATGATGATGAAGATGTTGACGATGATGGTGATGGTGATGTTCAGATGGTGATGATGATGATGATGATGATGATGATGATGATGATGGAGATGTTGATGAGGAAGGGGGAGATGACAATGATGATGAAGATGTTTATGGTCATGAAGATGATGATGATGATGATGGTGATGATGATGGAGATGTTGAAGATGATGGAGATGGCGATGAAGATGATGATGATGGTGAAGATGATGAAGAAGATGATGATGATGGAGATGTTGACCTGATGACGATGAAGATGATGATTATGGTGATGATGATGAAGATGTTGATGCTGATGATGATGGTGATGAAGATGATGATGATGGAGAAGATGATGATGATGGAGATGTTGATGAGGAAGCTACAAATGCCAATGATGATGATGATGATGATGATGACGATGAAGATGTTGATGATGATGGTGATGGTAATGATTACGAAGATGATGATGATGATGGTGATGGTTATGGTGATGTTTATATGATGATGATGATGATGAAGAAGATGATGGTGGCATGATGGAGATGTTGATATGATTCAAGGAAGATGATGATGATGATGATGATGGTGATGATGATGAAGATGTTGATGATGATGATGATGGTGATGAAGATGATGATGATGATGAAGATGATGATGATGGAGATGTTCATGTTGATGGGGAACCTATAGATGACAATGGTGATGAATATGGTGATGGTGATGGTGATGGTGATGGTGATGGTGATGGTGATGGTGATGGTGATGACGATGAAGATTTTGATGATGATGGTGATGGTGATGATGATGAAGATGTTGATGATGATGGTGATGGTGATGTTTAGATGATGATCATGATGATGTTCAGAAGATGATGATAATGATGATGGAGATGTTGATTTGATGAGGAATATGATGATGATGATGATGATGGTGATGATGATGAAGATGTTGATGATGACGATGATGGTCATGAAGATGATGATGATGAAGAATATGATGCTGATGGAGAATATGATGCTCACAACTCCCTCTAGTCTCTCTCCCCCCAACCATCTCTCTCTCTCTCTCTCTCTCTCTCTCTCTCTCTCTCTCTCTCAAACACACACACATACACACACATTATGTCACTTTCCATTCTCAAACCCATCCCCCCTCCATCCATATCTATCTCCAACTTTCTCCCTCCATCCCTCACCCTACCTTCTCTCCCTCCCTCTCTCATAGCCAGTCTCTCACCTTCTATCCCTCCCTCATGTTATATTTCCCTCAACCTATCCCAATATCTCCATCACTCCCTCTCTCTCCATCGCCACCACTCCCTGCATGTCTCCCACCAACACTTTTTATCCCTCCCTTCCTATCTCTTATTTCATTCTATCCCCATCTATCTCTCACTCCCTCCAAATCCATTCCTCCCCATTGTCCCTCTCCCTCCCTCGCTCTATGTCTCTCCCCCCTTGTATTCTTTATTTCTCTCTCACATCCCCCTTACCTCCATCCATTCCCCCTTGTCACTCAAGTCTCACTTTCAACTTCTAACCCTATACCTATTCAGAACCTATTCTACTCCTAATAGTGCTCTCAAGCTCCACTTCCCTTCACCCCCTGTAGCCCATCATGTTCTCATTCCCTTCATCTCTCCCCACTCAAGCTTCCAACATTCTTCAAAGCCCTTGACCCTTTCCCACCCCTATTAAATATTAACCATAGATTCCCTTGACCCTTCCCCACCCCTTCTCAAATATTGAACAAAAATTCCCTTGAGTCTTCCACACCCCCTCTTTCTCAAGTATTAAACATGTATTTTATGATTTGACTAACGCGAGCGCGTTTTGTAACTATATAACGCGTACGTGTTATTTAGTTATATAACGCATACGCGTTAATTAGTTATATAACGCGCTCGCGTTATGTAGTTATATAACACGTACGCGTTATTTACATCTAAAAGAGCGGCAATATTTTTGAATTTAAACGGGCCAAGTCACATGTTCACATGTCAACAATAATCCTATGTGTATGCTTTGGAGTTTACTTCGGTAATTCCAAACCTGTGCTATGTTAATGAAAAACCAAAGCTAATTGGGTATTTCTTCCAGTTTCTAGAGAAGCCTGTGCTTAGCCACTCGTTACAATATGCTACACAGAGTCATTTTTGACGAAATCTTAGACACAAATAGCATTTTTTTTGCAGATTCCAAATATGTAACTTTTATTTTGAAATATTAATTTTTCCTATTTTCTTTCAATTTCTTTTCTGTCCTACCTCCTTAACTCGTGAAACACACTGTTAGTGTTTCTTCCATAACTTTTTCAATTATCAATCATTTCAAAAAAAAATTGTATGGTGCACAAGAGGACACTAACCTCCACATTCTATGAAAAATCCATTTCAAGATTTTTGCATTAAGACCTTCAAAGGCTCTACCCACAAAAGAGGTACTATTTTCGAAGTTTGATCACTTAGACAATTATAAAAAAATTATAAAATTACTAATTTAATTTTCGAAAAATAATGGCGCACAAGTGCTATGTGTTCTCTACATGCATGCCGATTTTTGTAGCTTGATTCCATCATTTAGGCCCTCAAAGGCTCTACCCACAAAAACATATACCTTATCATTTGCCTGAAAAATAAAAAGTGTCTGTTAGGAAAAATGAAACTTGACATAGCTATGCAAATTTTCAATACATAAAAGTTATATATTCAGAAACGTGATTCAATTTCCTACATTTCATCTTTTTTACTCAATGCAAGATATTTTGCGTAAGTAGATCAAAAAATCCAAGTAAGTTGAGGGATGCCTGCTTTTTCAGTTTTCTATTGCATCTAACGTGCCAAAAGTGACCCTCATTAGCTTGCACTGACCCATAAGCTTCTTTACAAGCAATACAATGGACCCAAAAAACCAAGACTAAGCCAAGTTTACGTAACAAAGGGGAGACAATGAGACCATGACAAAAATAAAAAATAAAAAATTATATTAAAAATAGAAATATAAAAGTAATATATATATATATATATATATGCTTGGGATATAAATATTAATTATGTGTAAAAATGAAAATGTGCTTCAAAATGATGAGTAAAATTAAAATTCACATTTTATTAGAGATATTTAATTTTATGAAGTGGTAGTATGGATAGTATTTATCCATCAAATTTTAACCTTGAAAATGATATATATATATATATATATATATATATATATATATATATATATAATTATAATTGTTATTTAATATCCAAATTGATTTATAATAAAATACAATTATAAAATAATTTTTTTCCAAATAATTTAACATTTTATTATTTTTGTTCGACATCCAACTTGTTTTTTACATTATGGTAAAAAAACTTCTAAAATATGTTTCTCATATATATATAAAATGGAAGAACACTTCATAGCTATATTTAACTTAGAGTGAGATCCTTCTAATATGAACCTATAAACTATATAATTTTTAAAATAATATTAATTTTTATTTATAAAATACAATATTAATTTATTTAAATATATATATATATATATATCTATATATCTATATATATATATTATTTTTTATGAAAAATAAATAAATTATATAAATGATTAAGTATTATTATATTTTATCAATTTTGTAAATTATATTGATATATATATTTGAATAAGTTTATAGCAATTTAAATTAAAAAAATATATAATTTTTCATTTTTTTATTTTTTCATTTAAATATAATAAAATAAAAAATTATATTCTAATTTTAATGTAAATATTTTGATTATATTCTACTTTTAATGTAAATATTTTGTAAACTTAAATGATAGTATTGAAAATTTTAAGATGTTTGATGACAACACAATCAAATTGTTATTCTACATACTCCACTTCTCCACTTTTCTTATGGGACAGATTTAATATAAAACAAAATTAAAAAATAATAATTTATATAAATTATAATATTAAATTTTAAAAAAAAAATTATTTTAATTTTAAAAAATTTATTTAAAATAGAATTTAGATAGGAAAAGTTTAAAAAGCTAGATATGCACAAAAGTATATGGTTAAAAATCCAATCAAGAAAAATTTGATCTTCATTCTAGTTTTGTTATGATCTATTTTCCTCTCTCAAGAGAACTTTCTTCTGGTTTTTGTTTTTTTTAATGTGTACATATGATGTGATGAGTTGTGTGAGGTAAAGGTGGATTATGAAGTAACGTTAAAGAAGATTATATCAATCATCTTGCTCGTTGCATGGATGGGTGGGTTTGATTATGTGTAAACTACTTATTATGATGATTTATGCAATTGAAAATAGACAAGATTGATGATCTTTCCCATACAAGTAGGTGTTTTTGAACTTGGATTGCAAGGCAACGGAAATAAATTCCTAGGATTAAATAAAAGGATGAATAAATTGCTTTCAGTTCCACTTTGTTTGTTTTTCTTTTTAGGCTATGATTTTCTTTCATGAACCTATCCATAGTGTTGCGTATAGTTGTGTTACATCGCTTATTATCGTAGAAAATTCTTGATTTGTTTGTGCTACTACTCTTAGTCTTGAATTTATAGGAAATAGGAATCCGTTTATTATTATGGAGATAAATAAAAACCCTTGAGTTGTTTAAGTAATAATAATGTCAATTTTGATGATAGTATTTTTCCAATCTATGTAAATATGGGTATTCTCCTTAATGTAAGTTTTAAACCTGTGCAGAGAATCAAAGCATACAAATTCTTTTAAGAAAAATATAGATTACACCACAATATTCACACATAATACACAGAGATTTATCCTGGAAACCCTTAACCGGGAAAACTTATAGTCGCACCTCTTATTTTCCCCTTCTAATTATGAATCACTCACAATACAATATAGGTATTCCAAAGCATCCAATACCCGAATTCATTAACCCAAATTAGAAAATAGACCCCAATCCCTTAAATAGGATTAAATTAAACATATTTTTAGAAAATTCCCAAAAATAGCCCAAAAACAATTTTGGCACTCATTGCACTCATGGGAATGGAAATGGCCTAATGGCCATTTTTATCATCCACTTCGCAGAAGGGAGAGGGCATCAGCATGCCCCCCCCTACCCCCCTGATCCATCACCACACGCAGCGCCCGATGCATATGACATAGCACTAGATGGAGGGGACTGACCATTGTGTGGTCAAACACGCACCCCCACTCACACATGCAAAGAATATAACATATAATCAAACTTATCCCACATGTTGTTTTATTTGCATATAAGGGGTACAATATTTTATTGGATCATCAATTGAGGGCACGAATTTCCATTGCTCCTTTACACGAAGATAACTTCTCAGTGCTCGTAGATTTTGTCCATGAATCTGCAACATTCTTCAAAGTGTCGAATTTCTCCAGTGACACCTTCTTGCTTTCAACCATGTCTCTTACAAAGTGAAATTCCACATCAATATGATTTGTTCTTGAGTGATAATTAGGGTTCTTTTCTAGGAATATTACACTCTAACTGTCACAATCTAACCTTACAACTTACTGTTCAAACCCAATGTTTGAACACAATCTTTGCAACCATACAACCTCTTTAATTGCATGAGTGGCTACCATGTATTCAACTTCTGTAGTTGATAGTGCCACTACAGCTTGTCTCTTACTCATACAACTAATAGCACCTCCAAGTATGTTAAATACATACCCACTTGTATATCTTCTACAATCCAAATCTCCAACCCAGTTATCATCAACATTTAGCCCTGTACATTAAACACTTTGTCATGTCCAATTCTTCCTTGGTAATAGATTGCACTATCTGTTGTTCCACGCAAATACATGAAAACCCTCTTCACATCTATCCAATGTTCATTTACCGTTTTTGACATATACCTGCTCAAAAATCCCATTGCATGGGAAATGCTTGGTCTAGTGCATACCATGACATACATCAAACTTCCAAGTGCACTAGCATTTAAGGAACATGGGACATGTCTTCTTTTTCTCCATCTGTCTTAGGGCACTGTTTTGCAGATAATCTTACACCTATAGGAATAGGAAATTTTACTGGTTTACATTCTTGCATATTAAACTTATGTATTATTGTTTCCACATATTTTCTCTGGTTCAGCCAGAGTTTCGGTTTTGCATGGTTTCTCTTGATCTCCATCCCCAAGATGAAATTAGCAGCACTGAGATACTTCATGTCGAACTTGGAGGATATTTTCATTTTCACCTCCTTAATAAACTTAATTCTATTTCCAACCAACAACATGTCATTCACATACAACATTACATAAACAAAATGTTCTCCAACCTGTTTGTAGTAGACACAATGATTAGGTTTGCTTCTCACAAATCCCAGTCCCAATATGTATGTGTCAAACTTTTGGTACCACATCCTTGGAGACTATTTTAGACCATAAAGAGACTTATTCAGCTTGGAAACCAACTCCTTCTTACCCTTTACGATAAATCCTTCAAGTTCCTTCATGTAGATTTCTTCTTCTAGGTCCCCATGTAGGAATGTTGTCTTCACTTCCATCTGCTCTACTTCAAGATCAAAAGCAGTAGCAATTGCAAGAAGGAGTCTAAAAGAAGTTAATTTTGCAACAGGAGAAAATATTTCACCGGCATCAATTCCCTCTACCTGAGAATATCCCTTTGCTACCAAGCAAACTCTATATTTCTCAACTTTACCTTTTGCATTCAACTTCTTTTTAAACAACCATTTGCTACCAACGCCTTTTATTCCAACTGGTAATTCAACTAGATCCCGAGCTTCATTTTTTTCCAACGCATCCATTTCTTCAACCATGGCCTTCTTCTAGAGATCACTATCATCTGAATCAACAACTTCCATCACATTTCTAAGATCATCGTCAGCAATAGACAAAGCAAAATTAGACCAAAATTCAGGAGGGGTATCCGTTTCTAGAATTCTTTATTGCTCAAGATGATCTCCTCGAAATTGGGGTATGAGGTTCTTCTTCTTCTTCTTCTTCTTCTTCTGTCAAGTCAAATTCTTCATCTTCCAACTCAAACTCTATTTTCTCTAGTTCCTTTTCCAATGGAGTCACTTCCTATCTGGAAACTTCTTTTACCTCTCTAAGCACAACATCTCGACTATAAAAAATCTTCTTATTTATAGGATTCCAAAGCTTAAAGCCTTTCATACCATATTTGTATCCAATCAAGATACATTTTTCAGCTTTGTTATCCAACTTGCTCCTTTTCTCCTTTGGAACGTGTACATAAACATCACAACCAAAAAATTTCAGATGCTTAATAGAGGGTTTCTTACCGGTCTATACCTCTTGCGGAATTTTGTCAACCAATGTTGATGTGGGTGATCGATTTACCAAGTAACATGATGTCTCCACTTCCTCTGCCTAGAATTATTGTCATATATCGGCACTGCTTAGCATGCTCCTTTCCTTTTCCATCAAGGTTTTATTCATCCTTTCAGCAACTCCATTATATTGAGGTGTGTATGGAGTAGTATTATGCTTTTCTATATCGCACTTCTTACAAAATTCCTCGAATTCATTTTGGGAAATTCTCCACCATTATTTGTCCTCAACACCTTTATTTTATTTTTTGTTTGATTCTCTACAAGAGCCTTAAATTATTTAAACTTAGTGCAAATACTTTAGATTTATTTCAAAGTAAATAAATCCATGTGTTCCTTGAGAAAATTTTTATAAATGAAACATAATTTACACATATATACCTAGTGATGGAATGCACGAGTCCAAATGCATCACTATGTATTAACTCTAAAATTCCCCTTTCTCTTGTAGCACTAGATGCAAATCTTAATCGATTCTATTTTCCATATATGCAATGTTTGCAAAATCAAAATCTGTAGTGCAATCAGTCACACTTTCAACCATACATTTACCTTGTAATGGTCGAAGGCTCTTTTCTCTGATATGCCATATCATTGTCTTTCCTCTTGTTGTAGTTAGGGATCTGCCTTCTGTATCTCCCCCCTCAGGCACAACAGAACTATTACATTCACCAATTATGGTTCTTCCCAATAGTTTTTACAAATTTCCATATCGAACATCCTTCATCAATACCATTGATCCTTGAACAATTTTGCAGCCACCATATCCACACATAGTCTTTATACCTGCAATATCCATCTTTCTGATAGATATCAAGTTTCTTGTTAGATTTGGAATGTGTATTACTCCAAGGAGAGTTCTAATCCTTCCATACTCGAGTTTCAACTTGACTCTACCATGCCCAATGATACTGGTTGGTGAATCATATCCCAAGAACACATCACCACTCCCTATGAGGGGTTATATGACACGGCGCACCTGAGTTAATCAACCATATATCATGTTCTGAATGATTACCAATGGAATCTAGGTACACATCCCCTCCTTCTTCTAGGGAATTCTTCACCTATGTGGTAGAGGTATCCTTATATCCCTTTCCTTTCTCAACATTCTTAGATCTACAATCCTTCTTACAGTACCCAGATTTACCGCATTTCTAGCACTTCCTTATAAATTTTCATGGGGATTTAGATCCCCCCCAGATCCCTTATTTATGTTTCTCTCCTAGGGGCGACCTCTCACAGACAAGGAATCCATGCTATGAGTATCCATGGTTTCTTCCTCATCTCTTCTGATATCAGGGATGACGTTATTTCATCAAATTTTAAAGTCACTTGATTAGAACTCCCTATTGCTACAATTAGGTTGTCCCGGGAATCTAGCAAAGAACACAATAATGTAGTACATTTATCTTTTGAATCCATTTAAATTCCAATAGAGGTTATTTGACTTACCAGAGTATTGTATACATTCATATGCTCTATCACTATGTCATTATCATCCATTCTGACGTGATACAGTTTCTTTTGTAGAAACAACTTGTTTACAAGGGATTTTGATTGAAACAAACTCCCTAGTTTCTTCCAAAGCTTTATTGCAGTATCTTATCCAGATACGTTTATTGGATTGTACTCCTCACCCTTCTATCTAATTTCTCCCAATCTTCTTTCCATGTTACAGGAGGTTGTGTACCCAGATCCCCGTCAATCCATTGTTCCCGGTCTACAAGAAGATCCTCCATTTTGAGCTTCCAAAGCTCAAATTTTTGGCCGTTAAATTTCTTGATATCAATTCTTGAACTGCTCACCATTCTCTTTCAATGCATAAATCAAAGTTGCAAATCTCCCATTGAACCTAGGTTTATCACATATGCAAGATCTATCAACCATGTCAAACCCTCAGCAACAAAGGCATCCCCCTGAAACCAAATAATCTATCTCTCATACCACATGTAACTTTTAAACCTGTGTAAAGAAGCAAAGCATACATATTATTTATAGCAAAACAAATATTACACCACAGCATTCACACATAATACACAAAGATTTGCCATGGAAACCCTTAACCGGGAAAACCAGCAAAACTTAGAGCCGCACCTCTTATTTTCCCCTTTTCATTATGAATCACTCACAAGACAATATAGGTATTCTGCAGCATCCAATACCCTAATTCATTAAACTGGATTAGAAAATAAGCCGCAATCCCTTAACCGGAATTAAATTAGAAAATTCCCCAAAATAGTAAAAAACAACCCACAACAAATTTGGGGCTTATTGCGCTCACGGGAATGGAAATGTCCTAACAGCCATTTTTTTCATCTGCTTCGCGTAAGGGGGAGGGCGTCTACATGCCCCCCACCCCTCTTACCCCCTTGGTCTAGCGCCATGCCTACGGTAGAGCACTAGATGGAGGGGATTGACCACTGCGCATTCAAACGCGCACCCCACCCCCCCCCCCTCCTACACACACACGCAAAGAATATAACATATACTCAACACTTAACACTGTGTCAGAGGCCAACCCATCAAATAAAAAAAACCTTAGGTACTCACCCTATGACTATAATGGCATGGTCCCTTAATTCTTAATCAACCAAAATGAATATGAACCAGTTTTTTCTAGGAATGCAAAATAAAGCGAATTAGAAATGAGGGAAAATATTGATTTTTTTTTGTGGCATGTGACATTTGGGGAGAGATCTATGTGAATGCAGGCAGGTGCCAAGTAAATACTAGTTGGCATCTTTACATTGCTTGATGAGGTGCAACACTAGAATGGAGTAATTTATGTCATAATAATGTTGAATTTGATTATATTCTCTTTCTAGTTGGCATAAATGTGCATATTTTCCTAAACACCCGATTAGAGGCCAACCATTCCTTCTCTTCCATTCATTGCATCCCTAATTTATTCCCTTATAAAACCCTATGAACTATAAAGGATTATGGCCCCACTTAACGTGAACTAGGGGTTAATTTCATTTAGTAACCGATTCACTCTTATTAGTTTGGATTTCCCTTAATCATCAAGTTTCCCAACACAATCATAACTACGCAGGTTGTCAAGGTACCAACCTATTGTTGAAGGGAATTTAAAATTATTTGGACTCATATTTGTAACTAATTTTCCTCTTAGATTTCTAGTTGTCAATTCATGCTCTCCTCATATTTGTAACCAATTGCCCTCTTAAATTTATAATTTCCAACCCACATTTTTTTGCATTCGATAGGATTTCATCAATCAAATATGTTATGACTAGCATGTATTTTTGGGTGAAATCTTAGAATTCACTGATACACTTCTCTATTAACTCTTTGAGTCATAAAATGTGTTTAGTTTCCTAGCTTAGTTGTGTTTCTTCATAATCATACTCCATATGTTGTTTCTCGTAGAAAACTCATTTTGGATTTTTGACAAAGGCATTATTATCAACATATTCCTATATTTGCTTTCTAATGGAAATGTGATGCATAGCTCTGGCCCAACTCTAAAAATGCAAAATCGAACAATGTTGATGTGGGGCTTAAAACTCTACTTTCAACTACAAAAATTCAAATATGTAACTTAGACTATCCACCTGAATATGCTATGGTCGTGAAAGAGTAGAGATCTTTTGTAAAAATCAATTATAAGATATCTTCCATTGGTTTCCTTAATTTGTTATTTAATATACTAAGAAATGAGTAACCTTCTTTCCTTTGTCTTCCTCATGCAGAGTTAAATCTATAAACAAACATTGGATTAATAGTTAATGCTCAAATTTACGAATAAGACTCATAGTTAAGAGTGATACACATGTCAATAGATAATAAGGAAATGATTTGAAAAAATAAGAAAATACCAATAATGGACTCATCCTCTATTAAGATTTTGAATTTATTTAGGTAATCTCATGTAGACTACTTTAATTTATTTTTCTTTCATTTATTTAATGTTTACCTATATGTATTTTTCTTTCATTTTTTTATAGTTTGGTATATGTGGGAGTAGGTTCACACAAAAACATGATTTATTTCATGTAATATTATATGCAAATCAATGTAGTGGAAAATATTCTCACAAGTTCTCATTCCTATGGGATGGGATATTTTATTGAAGTTAAGTTGTTTCTTTTCATCCATTTAAATGGGGAAATTAGGCCTTTCAATTTTAATTACATGATAGCATGAAATAATTTATATAGTGAGATAGATAATATACATAAACAAGAGCCACAAGGTGGCAATGTCCCAAACATTGCCAACACATGTTGTTGTAAGATGAAATGCAAAGAAACTTTTACTAAAAAAAATAACCTTTTATATAAGGCCACTAGAGCAATTGTCTAGCAACATAGATACTTACACTTAATACTTTGATCAAGAAATAATAAAAATATTTTCAACCTCTAACTAAGTTATCACTAACCTTTCAAAATCTCTTTAAGCAACTTATCACAATTTAATCCTAAACTATAATATTTATCATGAAACCCCAAATACATAAACGTTTTCGCTCAATAATAATATGGAGTCTAAAGCTAGTCATGTTTCATGTTTATAAGGAAACAAAGCTGCTACGAGACCATAAGTCATTGTAATGACTCCAAAAAGGCATGTGTTGACATAGGTTAAGGTGGCATATTCATCAAAGTTATGCATACTACTATTATCAAGAAAAAAAGAAATTAGTAAATTATATATTAATATTTATATATACAGTTGTAAAAAACTCTAAACCTATGTTACAAGAGAAGGTAAAATAAAAACACTTATGTTAACATAATACATAATTCTTGGATGATGGAGGTAGTAGAATTTAACAAATATTTCTTTAATAAATAAAGAGTGTATATCTAATGCACTAATAAAATAAACCATTTATATTATATGCAGAGGATATATGAGTTCGAATTTGGGGAATGCAAGACCAAATCCATAGTCAAAAAGAAAACCATATGCTTACAAAACGATAAGAGTTTTATAAATATTCGTTCAGACTGTAAATGGGTTATTGAGTTCAAACAGTTAGTACAGAGATAAACCCAATGATATCTCCAATTCGTTTGGGAGGCGAGGTAACCCAATGTTTACCTATGATAGTTAGAGAGTAAACATCATGATCAGCATGAAACCTCTCATTTCGTAGAGGAGAAAGACACCATAAGAAAGTTCCAGAACAAAATATATTAAAAAACATTTTTAAAAATAAAATAACATCAACTATATTAAATTGTAAGAAAATATGACTTATATATTGAATTTAAAACCATTATGATTTTCATTTTTAATAGCATTACATAAATAATTAATATACATAAACAGTATAAAAAATTAAAATATATAAAAATCAAAAGTTTTGTGCTAAATAAAGTTGTTGTGCATAGAAAAAGAACGAAATAATCCTCCAAAGTATGGATATTCTTTATAAAAAGAGAAAGTATAGTTAATCAAACCACGATTTAAAGACAATGGAAAATTAAATTTTAATAGTACCGTTGTAGTTTCCAACGGCTTCTTTCAAGATGATGGCGGTATATGTCTAGGTGATGGTTTTATATTTCTGGGCAGCGGATTTTATATTTCTTAGGAACGATTTTATATTTATGGATGATTTCCTTTAAAGCCGTTGTTTGGTAATTAAGGGGGTGAATTCTTATTTGTTTTTTCAGTGTGCCTGCTCTCCTCTCCGTCCATGCTTCATGAGGGCTGTGTTTCTTTCTTTTCAGCGAAACCTGAGACTTGAGCGTGAGACCTGAGAGAGAGGCCGACGGTTTCTTTCTTATTTGTGTTTTCAATCCAATTAATTAACGTGCCTGCTCTCCCCTCAGTTCATGCTTCATGAGGGCTGTGTTTCTTTCTTTTCAGCGAGTTCTGGTGTGGTCTCGGTTTGGAGCGTGAGACCTGAGAGGGAGGCCGATGGTTTCCGTGGAGTCATGGCGTTGCATACCTTAGTTGGACACTTGGCTGGACTATTAATGGGTAAGCAATTCAAACACTTGAAAATTCAATTCGGCTCTGTCTGGATCATATCTTTTATTTTTTTAATTTAATAGTTACTAGTTACGGATCCATAGCAGGCACCACTACCAGTTTCTTTAGATCCTGCACCAAGATTGAATGGCAAGGCAGGATGGAAGCAAGAGTTCTGTGATCGATCAAAGCTATAGGGATTTAATGGCTTTTTTTCGTCTTTCATGAATTTTTTTTAATCTTTCAAGATAATTATGTATGATTTATGAAGAACAAAAACTATAAGTGAAAAATTCAATCTAGTGTCTAATTGTCAAGGATTCTTTTATTTCTCTTCTTTGGTGGATTCTTCTGGCATATATATTTGTTTTAGGGTTTGATTTTGGACCGTTTTAATTTTTTTAGGTTTTATCCTTCTTTTAGGCGTAGGGTGCTATGTTTCCCTATTTCTGTTGCATACGTTGGTTAGACTCTTGGTTTTTTATGTGTGGAGGAGAAAGAGGTACTTCAGGCTTCCTCCCGGTCCTGTTGGGTGGCCTATTCTGGTAAATCTGTTGCAGGTGGGTAACGAAGCCCCTCATACTGGCCGCTCATGACCATCTCTCTCGGAATGAAAACCACAGTGGTGACCTTATCTTCCACCATGGCAAAGGAGGTTCTCAAAACCCATGATCGTGACGCAGGAAGCCAAGGTTCTTTTTTGTGAAGAGGTTGGAAGCTCTGCAACATTTCAGAAGAGATCAAGTAAATCAAATGATTCATCAGATTTTTGAAGACGCTGTGAAGGGAAAGTGTGTGGATATTGGAAAATGGTGTTTGGTAAAGGCGTGTTCGATCCTCAGTTCGCCCTTTCTCAAGTGATGGTGTTTCATGCAACTCCCAATCTGGCAGACTGGAAATCTGTTCCAGAAAGATATCGACAAATTCATAGAGGATCGACTGGGTACGAGATCTGTTGGTCGACGTTCTGCGAAAGTAGGGACAGAAGTTACAGTGATAAGGATCTGTTGGTCGACGTTCTGCTGGAAATGAGAAGCCACGAATTTACTCTCGCCCGTATCAGAGTAAAGCTTTAGCTGCCTATTGATTGTTGTTTATTTTATATTAGCACGAATTTTCAACTTGATTTGATGGGCAATATTTCCTATCATATTGCTCGCCCTTCATCTTCATTTGCATAAAATATTAATCCAGCAAACACCACTACCTGGGATTGAATTTTGATGGGAAAATGCATTTAGGGTTCTCTTTCTGATGTTTAATTCATTTTCAATACAGGATATATTTGTGAGACCAATTGTGTGCAGGTCTTCTCTTTGTATTGCATTGGTATTGGATCTTGATTTATATAGATCTTCTTATGGGTATCTGATCTGGGTTTTGTTCGTTTGTTGTGGTTGCAGAATCCAGATGGAGACACCCAGACAAACTGTTTGACCATATTTCTCATGCAGTGTTGGATGCATGCCAGCGTTGGTGCTTTGCTGCTTTCAGGTATGTACTAGTTACAACCAGTGGTGCTATTTCCTTGAAGTGTTTTCAGCGTTGGTGCTTTGCTGATTTCAGGTTAGTTATTTCCAAGACTTTCAGATTTATTTTTATTCACTCTGTTGTGTATGCTAGAATTGAAGTCGACATAGCTTAACAGTAATAAGTTTCTAGCCCGACTCTTCATTCAAATGATCAACTGAATCCTTGGCATTAGGAAGGTCTACCAATATGTCGTATGCGTATCTTTATGCCAACACGCGAAATCAAACACCAGACCTGCAATAAATTAGAATATGGAGAATAGAGCAATACAAAAAACCTGTGAGCTCTGCTATCCACCTCCAGCAGAAAGGGAAACAAAATATCAGAGTTGCAGGACATTTTGATGGGAAAATGTATTTAGGGTTCTCTTTCTGATGTTTAATTCATTTTCAATGCAGGACATATTTGTGGCTGGAAGTGAGACCACCGCAACGACGATAGAAAGAGCGATGACAGAACTCATCCGCAATCCAGAAAGGATGAAACGAGTCCAAGCCGAATTGCAGGAGGTAGTCGGGCACGAGCGAAAGGTGGAAGAGAGTGACCCAGTGGTGAAAGAAGTTCCCGTGGGCTGAATTCTGAAACATATATGTATTATTAATGGTAAGCAATTCAATTACATCGAATATTTAATTCGATTTCTATCTTGATGGAAAAAATATTTAATGAATTGTTTTAATGTTTCATAACAATTATGGATGATTTGTTTTAGGGTTTATCAGGGTTTGGAGTGTTTCCTTCTTTTCCACTTCCCTATGCTATGTTTCCTTATCTCTCAACCTGAGATCTGAGAGGGAGGCCAAGGGTGGTTTCAGTAGAGTTGCTATTATTGATGATTTGTTTTAGGGTTTGGAGTGTTTGCTATGTCATCGTTAATTGTGATCTAGATTATAAGGGTCCGTCACCAACATCATGCCAAGGTGGCGGACTCTCAAGCAATCCATTGGCCAACGTATTAAGCCAGGAATATCTCCTATGAGGAGTTCAGCTCAAAGCACTTTGACTTGACTTGCACTGTTCCTCTTCCTCTTCCTCCTCCGCTTCGTACTCGCTCGTTCCAGGGAAACTCTGGTAATTCATTTGCTCTCAGCCCATTTTTTAATTTTGTTAAATACAGGCTGCAAATGTGTTGAAAATTTGGGGAATTTTTTACGAGGAAACATCTACGTGACAAGGGAATTAGGGGAAGATTGATTGTGGATGTGGCCTTCTTTTACCAGGTTCAATTATATAAAGTTTTGTTTCCATAGATGTCTTGTTGCAGGGATGACCAATTATGTGCAGATCTTCTCTTTGTATTGCATTGGTATTGGATCTTATGGGTTTCTGATCTGGGTTTTGTTTGTTTGTTGTTAGATCTTGATTTATATAGATCTTCTTATGGATTTCTGATCTGGGTTTTGTTTGTTTGTTGTGGTTGCAGAATCGAGATGGAGACACCCAGACAAACTGTTTGACCATATTTCTGATGCAGTGTTGGAGGCATGCCAGCGTTGGTGCTTTGCTGATTTCAGGTATGTACTAGTTAGTTATTTCCAAGACTTTCAGATTTATTTTTAGCGTTGGTGCTTTGCTGATTTCAGGTATGTACTAGTTAGTTATTTCCAAGACTTTCAGATTTATTTTTATTCACTCTGCTGTGTATGCTAGAATTGAAGTCGACATGGCTTAACAGTAACAATTATTGATAATATTAATGCATATTAAAGTATGAGAGAAGCATATAAGTTTCTAGTCCAACTCTTCATTCAAATGTGACACCTTAGCACATCATGATCAACTGAATCCTTGGCACTAGGAAGGTCTACCAATATGTCGTATACATAAGATTCTTCTCGTAGTAAACTTGCGTATCTTCTTTTTTTATTCGGGACTGGAGGAACCTCTCCAAACCGCTCAGTGAGCGTTGTCACGGCGTCATCTGGATACCAAACCCCAGGTCGGGGTTAACCCTAGCAAAGTGTCTAACTAACCGGTGAGTAAACTTGCCTATCTTTATGCCAACACACGAAAAAAAGAAACACTGTAAATGACTATAACTGTTCCAACCATCTTCATCAATGCTAGAGATGCTCTGATCTGTTTCCAATCGTTGAATTAAAGGACTGACTATCAAACTATTGTCAAATTTTGTTTTTGTCTATTTCTGTAAGTTGGAGACTTTTATCATTTATTTCGGTAGTTTAGAGGAAAACAATATCAAATAATATGTTATATTCTTTAATTTTGTTAAATACAGGCTGCAAATGTGTTGAAAATTTGGGGAATTTTTTACGAGGAAACATCTACGTGACAAGGGAATTAGGGGAAGATTGATTGTGGATGTGGCCTTCTTTTACCAGGTTCAATTATATAAAGTTTTGTTTCCATAGATGTCTTGTTGCAGGGATGACCAATTATGTGCAGATCTTCTCTTTGTATTGCATTGGTATTGGATCTTATGGGTTTCTGATCTGGGTTTTGTTTGTTTGTTGTTGGATCTTGATTTATATAGATCTTCTTATGGGTTTCTGATCTGGGTTTTGTTTGTTTGTTGTGGTTGCAGAATCGAGATGGAGACACCCAGACAAACTGTTTGACCATATTTCTGATGCAGTCTTGGAGGCATGCCAGCGTTGGTGCTTTGCTGATTTCAGGTATGTACTAGTTAGTTATTTCCAAGACTTTAAGATTTATTTTTATTCACTCTGCTGTGTATGCTAGAATTGAAGTCGACATGGCTTAACAGTAACAATTATTGATAATATTAATGCATATTAAAGTATGAAAGAAGCATATAAGTTTCTAGTCCAACTCTTCATTCAAATGTGACACCTTAGCACATCATGATCAACTGAATCCTTGGCACTAAGAAGGTCTGCCAATATGTCGTATACATAAGATTCTTCTCATAGTAAACTTGCGTATCTTTTTTTTTTTTCGGGACTGGAGGAACCTCTCCAAACCGCTCACTCATCTGGATACCAAACCCCAGGTCGAGGCCAATCCTAGCAAAGTATCGAACTAACCGGTGAGTAAACTTGCCTATCTTTATGTCAACACACGAAAAAAAAAGAAACACTGTAAATGACTATAACTGTTCCAACCATCTTCATCAATGCTAGAGATGCTCTGATCCGTTTCCAATCGTTGAATTAAAGGACTGACTATCAAACTATTGTCAAATTTTGTTTTTGTCTATTTCTGTAAGTTGGAGATTTTTATCATTTATTTCGGTAGTTTAGAGGAAAACAATATCAAATAATATGTTATATTCTTTAACCAGAGGCCACTTTACCAAGAGGCTGAGGAGATTGGAGCCAGTGACCAGGGTGACATGTATTTAATTTTGTTGTTATAAATATTATGCTTTGTCTTGATTTTTTTATTTATTTAATTTTGTTCTTATTAATATTAAGTTTCACTGATCCACTAATTTATGGATTTGTTTATATTTCATGGTATGGATGATTCATGTTGAACAAAATGGAGAAGTGAAGAATTTATTCTTGATTCTAGTGTTTATGTTTTTTTTTTTCTTTCCTAGATTTTTATAGGAAGATTTATAGATTCATGTTGAACAAAATGGAGAAGTGAAGAATTTATTCTTGATTCTAGTGTTTATGTTTTATTTTTTTCTTTCCTAGATTCTTATAGGAAGATTTATAGTCTTACTGAATTTTTTTTGTTTTTGTTAAAAATTAAAATTATTTAAATTTAATAATAGTATTAAATTTTATTTAATTTTATTTTTAATCTTAAGCATTTTTATATAAAAGTATTACTCTTACTGATTTTTTTTGTTTTTGTTAAAAATTTAAATTATTTAAATTTAATAATAATATTGAGTTATATTTAATTTTATTCTTAATCTTAAGCACTTTTATATAAAAGCATTACTCTTATTCACAATTTAATAATAGTTAATTAAGTTATATTTAATTTTATTCTTAATTTGAAGTACTTTTATATAAAGGCATTATTCATATTGATTTTTTTTGTTTTTGTTGAAAATTGAAATTATTTAAATTTAATAATAGTTAATTAAGTTATATTTAATTTTATTTTTAATTTTAAGCACTTTTTTATAAAAGCATTATTTTTATTTTTATAAAAGCATTATTCTTATTGATTTTTTTTTGGGTTAAAAATTGAAATTATTTAAATTTAATAATAGCTAATTAAATTATGTTTAATTTTATTCTTAATCTTAAGCAATTTTTTATAAAAGTATTATTCTTATTTTTATAAAAGCATTATTGTTAATTTTTTTTGTTTTTGTTAAAAATTGAAGTTATTTAAATTTAATAATAGTTAATTAAATTATGTTTAATTTTATTCTTAATCTTAAACACTTTTATATAAAAGATTTTTTTTGTTTTCTTGTATGATTATTAAACTAATTTAATATATTATATTTATTTTCATTGCAGGTGATTCCATAAAGAACGAAAATGAGAGTAAAAAAATTATGTTCTTCGATTCATGAATGTTAATTTATGAGGTGAGTACTTACTCTCGCTTCATTTTTCGTGATAATTTTATACTTTTCCTTTTTGTCATAATTACTTTTAAACACTGCTAAAAAATAATTTGTATGTGACCTACTCTATCCTTCATTTTGTCATATCTATTTGGTGTTCTCAACATAAAACTTCAATGTCAGATCGATTTAACGGATATAGAATATTCAATTTGAGTTAATTATTTTTTATTTGGTGTTTATTAATAATTTGATTAGGTTCTTAATGTAAAGGAAGTCATTTTTTCCAGTTCTAAATATTTAATAGTAAAAGAAGTTGATTCAAGTTCGCGTGCTTATGTTGAGAGGAAAACGTAGTTTGATTATTAGTTAAATTATTGACAATTTACTGTTAATTACTAGTTATTACTGCGTTACATGCACTAGTTCCTTAATGCATTACAATTAAATAAAGCGATAATATAATATCAATAACATAATTACCGGTACCATAATGCATTAACAATGGGATACCAATTTGCCATACAATTTACACAGGGTAACAGAAACTACTCAGAAACTGCTCAGGTTAACATTAATTTATGTTGAACCGTTCCTCCAATTATCGACGACTCTTTCTATAAAATTCTTCGCGGAAGGCATATCCTCTGATCGTCATTGTGGAAACTGAAAACTTATTTGATAGAGTAGCTTCTATTTCACAGCAAAACCTCCAATGATTTAAATTAGTTATTGAATATAGAATGTTTTAAATTAGTGTCATTTCTATACACAGAAATCTGCGCGATGGCTTCTCGAAGACGAGCCTTACGCAACAGAGCCTGCACGCCTGCTATGTAAGCCTGCAACACTGACACGCTGCGCATTTGACCTCACGTCTCACGGCTTTTCGCTTTTCGCTTCCTACATGCTTAGGATCTTCAGATCTGCTCTCTGTTACAGAAACAGGAAAGAGAATTATATTAAAAGAGCTGCTTAGAGCAGTGAGTTACAGAGAGATGATTTTCCTTTTAAGCTGGAAAATATATGCTGACAGGAGGAAACACAGAGCATCTGTAGAGTTTACTGAAGTGTTTACAAAATGTTTCAAAAGTTTGCCAGTCCCTCTAGACCCTGACCCTGAGTGTATCCTGTAAAAAATTCCCAGAATCAAAGTGCAGAAGAACTAATTTTTATCACGATCACATTCGGGCAAACGGTTTGAGACTCTTGATTCTCAATGTTTCTGTATTTTCCATGGTGGCTAGTCTATCTGCACCAGAATTATTTATCCTAAGAATGTGAAAGAAACTGAATCTGGCCAAAGACTGAATTTCTGAGTGAATTCTTCTAATTAGTGAGTGAATTTTCATATATTTCCGCCTAGAATTAGTTCTTAAGGAGTTGATGATTGTTCTCGAGTCTCCTAGAATAAACATGGAGTTCGATCCATGGGTTCGAAGTCTGGAAGACTGAAGGGCTATCAAGTTACGCCTTCGAACCTTTACGTCTATAGGGATAGCATTGCTGTATGGCCAACTGCTTAACGGACTGCCTCTTGTCGCTCTGGCTTTCAATACATGTAGCCTGACCTTTGGGAATAACCTATTCCTATTTCCCCATAGTCTGTAGATAAAAAATCTTGATCAAAACCCAAAATGATCAATCTATCTTTTAAGCGAGAAAGAAAGTAAGCCTCATGTCGCCCCCCCTTTCTTCTGTCATCTTAGGTTAAAGAAATGGATTCGGTTAAGCGAAGCCAGCCGGGTGAGGCAACTCAAGTACATATAATGAGAATGAGTCTGGGTGAATACATATTTGTTAATAAAAATGTGTTCTATCGCCTGATCTTTGTCAATGTGTTCTAGAGGCGGAAGAATCGAGACTCTTCCTGAGAAGCTGCTTCATGGAGCCAACAAGACGCACAGCAGGGTTCGCCCTGAACTGCTTGCAGAAGGTCATATGCGCCTCCAAGGCCCTGAAGCCAATCTGATTTGCAGAACGCATCTTTTAAAGCTTCGCCACATTGCCCACAATCCCACCACCCATAGAATCGTTCCCGCTCAATTTGTCAATATTTTATTTTTGGCCAATTTTCATAAATATAGGTAATTTTTCATAATTTTCCCTTAAAAATTTAAAATTATTGTTTTTTTAATAAAATTTTATGAGATATGAAATGTGAATTTTCTTGTAATGAATACTATGATGTGGTACATAAATGTAAAATGTAATTTCTTTTGTAATTAGTATTATGATGTGATACATAAAGATTTGTTGTATATTTTTGTCAATGTTATTTTTAATAATTTAATTTTTTTTCCATATTAAAATAGTTTTTTTTTTGTTAATAATGTTGAAATAATTTAGAGTTTAGGTTAATAATTATGAGTTTGTTGAAATAGTTTAGAGTTTTTTCTTTGTTTAAAGTTTTGTTAGATTATAAATTAATATTTTGTTTATTTTTGGTAAATTGTTTTTAATGTTTTTTGAAGTTATATGTATAAATTTAATTGACATATTTAAATGAGAATAACATTGTAGAATATATTTGGTTTTTATGAATATTAAATTGTATACATTGTTTTATATTGTTTGCATTAGTATGTCGACCATAGGGGTTCTATTGAAAGTCTTGTGTAGAGTGTTTTCAAAGGACCATTTTGGGAAATTGCCTGGAAACAATTTCCTAACTCGGCATCTTGACACATGTGCCTTTGTTGTAGCTAGAAACTGGGACGTCGTTGCGCTAGTAATAGGTGGAGGGAGGTAACTCCCAGAGAAGCCCTCCCAGTACGCCCCAAGTTGGGTGGTCGACCATGTATGCACAAGGTTTTTAAAGTGGTCTAACGAGGGACCCCCCTTTGTTGACACTCTATTCATGCAACCAAGGAGTTAGGATCTCTTTCCTTATTAATTCTAACTTTAACCTCCTCTAAACCTTAGCTACTTTACCCACTCTAATCCAACCCATATAACTTATAACCACTAGCTTTCACAACATAACACTTATAAATCACACAAACACCTAAACCCCAATCTCTCTCTATCTCTCTCTCGCTCTAAACCTCTAACCCCAATATCTCTTTCTCTTTAAATTCCTTATCCCAAATCTCTCTCTCTCTCTCTCTCTCTCTCTCTCTTTCTCTCTCTCTCCTCCAATATCTCTATATCTCTCTTTCTCTAAACACCTAATCCTCAATCTCTTTCTCTCTAAACCCCTAACCCCCAATATATCTCTCTCTCTATCAACCCCTAACCCCTAATCTCTCTCTCTCTCTCCCCCCAAAAATCTCTTTCTCTCTCTCTCTCCCCCTCCCATCTCTCTCTCTCTTTCTCTAAACCCCTAACCCCAAATCTCTCTCTCTCTCTAAACCCCTAACCCCAAATCTCTCTCTCTCTCTCTCTCTCTCTCTCTCTCTCTCTCTACTCCAATATCTCTCTCTCTCTCTCTCTCTAAATCCCTCACCTCCAATATCTCTTTCTCTCTCAACCCATAAACCCCAAAATTTCTCACTCTCTCTAAACCCTTAACCTCCAATCTCTCTCAATCCCACTATCACTCTCTTTTTATTTCTATCTAGCCTCTTAACCCCCAATCTCTCTCTTTCTATTTATAAACCCCTAACCTCTCTCTCTGAACGACTAAACCCTAACCCTCTCTCTCTCCTTAAATCACTAACCCTTGATCTCTCTATCTCTCTATAAATACCTAACCCCCAATCTCTCTCTCTCTCTAAACCCCCATATATATCTCTCTCTAAACCCTAAGCTCTCTATCACACTAAACCCCTAACCTCCAATATCTCCCTCTCACTCTCACTCTCTTTGTATCTCTCTAAACCCTTAACCCCAAAACTCTCTCTCTCTCTCTCTCTCTCTCTCTCTCTCTCTCTCTTATAATGCCTAAACCCTAACCCCTAATATATCCCTCCCTCTCTCTAAAAACTTAACCCTCTCTTTCTCTCTCTCTCTAAACCCCTAACCCCCCCCCTCTCTCTCTCCAAAACACTAACCCCTAACCCCCACTCCCTATCGATGTATTTCCATCCCCATCCCTCTCTCTCTAAACCCCTAAAACCCAATCTCTCTCTCTCTCTCTCTCTCTCCCCAAACCCATGCTCATCACCCACCTACCCCTCCCCCCACTCTATGTCTATATCCCCTCCACCACTAACCTTCCATATAATCCCCATGATCTCTCTATATCTCTAAATACCTATTAACCCTCTCTCTCTCTCTCTCTCTCTCTCTCTCTCTCTCTAAACCGCTAACCACCAATATCTCTCTCTATCTTTATCTAAACCCCTAACCTCCAATATTTCTTTCTCTCTCTCTCTAAAACCCTAACCCCCAATCTCTCTCCCTCTCTCTCTCTCTCTCTCTCTCTCTCTCCCTCTAAACCTTTAACACCCAATCGATCTCTCTACTTAACCTCCTCTCTCTCTCTCTCTAAACCCCTTAGCTCCAATCTCTCTCTTTCTCTCTCTCTCTCTAAACCCCTAAACACCAATCTCTCTCTCTCTCTCTCTCTAAATCTCTAACCCATGGTCTCTCTATCTCTCTAAACCCCTAACCCATAATCTCTCTATCTCTAAATCACTAAATACCATTCTCTCTCTAAACCCCTAGCATCCACCTCTCTCTCTCGAAACCCCTCTCTCTCTCTAAACCCCTCTATCTCTCTATCTAAACCACTAGCCTCCGATATCCATATATCTCTCTCTAAACCACTAATCTCAAATCTCTCTCTCTCTCTCTAAACCCATAAACCATATCATGTAACCCTCAATCTCTCTCTCTAAACACCTAATCCCCAATCTCTCTCCCCCTCTCTCTCTCTCAACAACTCACCCCCAACCTCTCTCCCTCTCTCTCTCTCTCCATCCAAATCCCAAACACCCACTTCTCACCTTGCTACTTGTCCCCCTCTCTTTGTCTCTCTCCTCCCCAACACTAACCATCCATACACCCCCCATGATCTCTCTCTATTTACAAACACCTATTAACCCATAATATCTCTCTCTCTGTCTCAAAACCCTTAACCCCAATTTCTCCCTCTCTCTCTAAACCTAGAACCTCCAATATATATCTATCTCTCTCTCTCTCTCAATGTCCCTCTCTTTCTCTAAAACCCTAACGTCCAATCTCTGTGTGTGTATGTGTGTGTGTGTGTGTACCCCTAATCCCCAATCTCTCTCTCTCTCTCTCAACCCCCAACACCTAAACAATATTTATCTCTGATCTCTAATCTCTTTCCCTCTCTTAACCCCTAACCCCAAATCACTCTCTCTCTAAACACCTAGATGCAATCTCTCTCTCTCTCTCTCTCTCTCTCTCTCTCTCTCTCTAAACCTCTAACCCCCAATCTCTCTCTCTCTAAACTCCTAACCCCCAATATCTCTGTCTCTCGAAACCCATAACCCCCAATCTCTCTATTTCTAGTGATGGTGATGTTTCTATGTCTAAGCCTTGAACTCCAATCTCTCTATTTCTAGTGATGTTTCTATGTCTAAACCTTGAAACTCCAATCTCTCTCTCTCTCAAACCCCAACCCCCTTCTCTCTCTCTACCTCTCTCTCTCCTTAAACCCCTAACCCCAATATATCTCTCTAATACCCTAACCCCCAATATCTCTCTCTTTATATATCTCTCAATATCTAGAACCCTAACCCATAACCTTTATCTCTCTAAATCCATAATCCACAATCTCTTTCTTTTTAAACCCCTAAGCATCAATCTATCTCTCTCTCTAAATCCCTAACCCCCAATCTTTCTCTCTCTCTCTAAATCCCTAGCCCTAAATCTCTCTCTCTCTCACTAAACACATAACCCCTAATCTCTCTCTCTCTCTCTGAACCCCTAACCTTTGGTCTCTCTCTCTCTCTCTAAACACATAACCTCAAATCTCTCTCTCTCTCTCTCTCTCTCTCTCTCTCTCTCTAAACACCAAAGCTCCAATATAAATATATATATATATATATATATCTCACACACACAATACCACTAATCACCAATCTCTCTTTCTCTTTCTCTCTCTCTCTAAACCACTAACCTTCCATCTATCCATATTTATCTAAACCACTAACCTTCCATCTATCCATATTTATCTAAACCCCTAATGCCCAATCTCTCTCTCTATAAAACCATAACCCCATTATCTCTCTTTCTATCTCTCTATCTATAAATTCCTGACCTCCAATCTCTCTCTCTCTCTCTCTCTCTAAACCCCTAACCACAATCTCTCTTCTTTCTATCTCTCTCTATCTAAACCCCTAACCTCCAATCTCTCTCTCTCTCTAAACCCCTAATCTCCCTCTCTCTCTAAACCCTTAACCACTAATCTCTCTCTCTCTCTCTCTCTCTCTCTCTCTCTAAACCCATAACCTCCAATCTCTCTCTGTAAACCCCTAAGCTCCAATATATATATATATATATCACTCTCCTGCCAACCTTTAAAATCTCTCTAAATGATTAACCCCCCCCTCTCACAACCCCTAAACTCCTCTCTCTCTCTGCAAACCCCTTACACCTAACACCTAATCTCTCTCTATCTCTCTCTCTAAACACCTAACCTCCAATATCTCTCTCTCACTCTTTATCTCTCTAGACCCTTAAACCCTAGCCACTAATCTCTCTCTCTTTAAACCACTAACCCCAAAACTCTCTCTCTCTCTCTCTCTCTCTCTCTCTCTCTCTCTCTCACTGCCCACCCACCCCGCCACCCCCCCTCTATGTCTATGTATCTCTCTTACCCAAAACTAACCATCCATACACCCCCTGTGATCTCTCTCTATATATAACCCCCAATGTCTCTTTCTCTCTCTAAACCCATAACCCTTAGTCTCACTATCCCTAAACCCCTAACCACCAATCTCTCTTTCTCACCAAACCCCTAACCTACAATCTCTCTCTTCCTCTCTCTTTCTCTAAACCCTTAATCCCCATTCACCCTCTATCTTTCTCTCTCTTTAAAGACCTAAAACCCAATCGATCTCTCTCTACCCTCCATTCTCTCCCTCTCTCTCTCTCTAAACCCCTAACACTCTCTCTTCATCTATCTCTCTCTTTGTAAACCATTACCCTCAATGTCTCTCTTTCTCTCTGCATCTCTAAACCCCTAACCTCTCTCTCTCTCTCTCTAAACCCTTAAACCCTAACACCTAACACCCAATATATATATATATATATATATATATATATATATATATATATATTTCAACACTTAACCCCCAATCTCTCTCTCTCTAAACACCTAAACTCTAACCCCCAATCTCTCTCTCTCTCTATCTCTCTCTCTCTCTCCTCATACACCTCCCCCTCCCCCATCTCTATGTTTATCTCTTCACAATCACTAACCATACATACACCTCCCTTGATATCTCTCTATCTATAAACACCTATTAAACCCCAATCTCTCTCTCTCTCTCTCAACCCCTAACACCAATATCTCTCTCTTCAAACCCCTAACTTCAATTCTCTCTCTCTCTCTCTCTCTCTCTCTCTCTCTCTCTCTAAACCCCTAATCTCACTCTTTCTATGTCTCCATCTCTCTAAACACCTAACACCCAATTGATTTTTCTCTCTAACCTCCAATCTATCTCTCTCTACACACCCCTTACCACCAATATCTCTCTCTATATATATATCCATAACCCTAAATCTCTCTTTGTCTCTAAAACCATAACCTCATTCTCTCTCTCTCTCTCTCTCTCTCTCTCTCTCCCTCTAAATCCCTAACCTCCAATATATTTCTCTCTGTCTCTAAACCCCCCTCTATCTATTTATTTAATCCTCTCTCTCTCTCTCTCTACCACCAATCTCTCTCTCTTTGAACCCCTAACCCCCAATCTCTCCATCTCTATATATACTCCCAAAGCCCAATCTCCCACTCACTCTAAACCCATCACCCCTAATTTCTCTCTTTCTATCTCTCTCTTTGTAAGCCCCTAAAATCCAATCCCTCTCTCTAAAGCACTAACCCCTAACATCTCTCTCTCTCTCTTTCTCTAAACCCCTAAAATCCTCTCTCTCTAACCCCAAGTCTCTCTCTTTAAATGCCTAACCAGTAATATCTCCCTCTCTAAAACCCTAACCCCCAATCTCTCTCTCTCTCTCTCTCTCTCTCTCTAAACCCCTAATCTATGATCGGTCTCTCTTTCTCTTTCTCTCTCTCTAAAACCCTAATCACCACTCCCTCTATAATAATTTATCTCTCTCTCCTTCTCTATCTCTCCCTCTCCCTCCCTAAACCCCTAATCTCTCTCTATCTCTCTCCATCTCTACACCCTCTGTGATCTCTATCTATCTCTAAATGCCTATTAACCCCCAATCCCTCTCTCTCTCTAAACCCCTAACACCCAGTCTCTCTCTCTTTAAAATCCAAACCACCAATATATATCTCTCTCTAAACCCTTGACCTCCAATCTCTCTCTCTCTCTCTCTCTCTCTCTCTCTCTCTAAAACCCTAATCCTCAATCCCTCTCTCTCTCTCTCTAAAACCCTAACCCTCAATCCCTCTCTCTCTCCCTCTCTCTCTAAACCCATAAAATCAATCTCTCTCCCCAACCTTCAATGTCTCTCTCTCCCCCCTCTCTCTATTTGAACACCTTATTCCCAATCTCTCTCTCTCTCTCAACCCCTAAACCCAAATATCTCTCTCTCTCTCTCTGAAGTGCTATCTTTGTCTCTCTAATCCAGTAACAATCGATCTCTCTCTCTCTCTCTCTCTAAATCCCTAACCACCAATATCTCTCTCTCTCTACCAAACCCCCCATATCTCTCTCTCTAAACCCCTAATCCCCAATCTCTCTCTCTCTAAACCCCTAACCCCCAATCTCTCTCTCTGAACCCCTAACATGTTGTCTCAATCTCTCTCTCTCTCTAAACCCTAACTCTCAACACCTCTCTCTCTCTAAACCACTAACCTCCAATCTCTCTCTCTAAACAACTAACCCCAAATATCTCTGTGTGTGTGTGTGTGTGTGTGTGTGTCTCTAAACCCCCATCTTTCTCTCTATCCAAACCACTAACACCCAATATCTCTTCTCTCTCTGTCTCTCTAAAACCATAATCTCAAATCTCTCTCTCTCTAAATCCCTAGTCCCTAACATGTAACCCCCAATCTCTCTCTAAACACCTAAATCTCTCTCTCTCTCTCTCTCTCTCTCCCTCTCTCTCTCTCTGCCTAAACCATTAAACCCAATCTCTCTCTCTTTAAACCCAAAACCCCTCTCTCTCTCTCCCCAAATCCTAAACCCCCCCTCAAACCATCTACCCACTCTCTATGTCTATTTCCTCCCTAACACAAACCATCCATACTCCCCCCATGATCTCCTTCTATCTCTAAAACCCTAACCTCCAATCTCTCTCTCTCTCTCTCTCAACCCCTAATCTCACTCTTTCTATCTCTATGTATCCTAAAAACCTAACACCCAATTAATATCTCTCTCTCTCTCTCTCTCCAAACCCCTTACCACCAATATCCCTCTATAACTCCATACCCCTTACCACCAATCTCTCTCTCTCTCTCTCTCTCTCTCTCTCTCTCTCTCTCTCTCTCTCCAAACCCCTAACCTCCAATATCTCTCTCTCTGTCCCTAAACCACCCTCCCTCTCTATCTATTTATTTAATCCTCTAACCCCCAATCTCTTCCTCTCTCTAAACCCCTACCAACAATATCTCTCTCTCTAAACCCTAACCCCCAATCTCTCTATCTCTCTCTAAACTCTCAAAGCTCAATGTCTCACTCTCTCTAAACCCCTCACCCCCAATTTCTCACTTTCTATCTCTCTTTTTCTAAGCCCCTAAACTCCAATCTCTCTCTCTCTCTAAAACCCTAACACCTAATATCTCTCTTTCTATGTCTCTCTTTAAACCCCTAAACTCCTATCTCTATCTCTCTCTCTAACTCCTAACCCCCAATCTCTTTCTCTCTCTAAATGCCTAACCCCTAATCTCTCTCTCTCTCTCTCTCTCTCTCTCAACCCCTAACCTCCAATATATCCCTCTCTCTAAACCCCTAATCTCAAATATCTCCCTCTCTCTCTCTCTAAATCCCTAACCCTGAATCTCTCTCTCTCTAAACCCATAACCTCAAGTCTCTCTTTCTCTCTAAACCCCTAACTCCCGAGCTCTCTCCCTCTCTCTAAACCCCTAACCTCCAATCTCTCTCTCTAAACCTATAAACCCCAATCTCTCTCTCTCTCTCTAAATCCCTAACCACCACTCCATCTCTTTCTCTCTATCTCTAAACCCCTAAACCCCAATCTCACCCTATCTCTCTCCATCCCTATACCCTATGTGATCTCTAAATGCCTATTAACCCCAAATATTTTTCTCTCTCTAAACGCCTAACCATTTATCTCTCGTTAAATCCCAAACCACCAATATCTCTCTCTCTCTAAACACCTGACCTCCAATATCTCTCTCTCTCTCTCTCTAAACCCAAAACACCCAATCATTCTCTCTCTCTGTCTCTCTCTCTCTCTCTCTCTCTCCCCAATTCCCTACTCATCAACCACCTACCCCTCCCCCACTATATGTCTCTCTCCCCTCCACCACTAACAATCTATACAATCCCCGTGATCTCTCTCTATCTCTAAATACCTATTAACCCCCATCCCCATAATCTCTCTCTCTAAACACCTAACCTCCAATATCTCTTTCTCTCTCTCTCTAAACCCCTAACCCCCAATCTCTCTCCCTATCTCTTTATCTATAAATCCCTAACACCCAATCAATCTCTCTTCCTAACCTCCTCTCTCTCTCTGTAAACCCCTTAGATCCAATCTCTCTCTTTATGTTTGTCTCTCTAAACCACTGAACCCCAATCTCTCTCTCTATAAACCCCTAAATCATGACCCCTAATCTCTCTAAGCCCTGTCACCTAATCTCTCTATCTCTAGATCACTAAAAAACAATCTCTCTCTCTATCTCTCTATAAACCCATAACCTCTCTCTCTCTCTCTAAACCCTTATATCTCTCTCTATCTAAACCACTAACCTCCAATCTCCATCTCTCTCTCTCTTAACCCCTAATCTCAAATCTCTCTCTATCTCTTTCTCTAAACCCATAAAACCTAGCTCAAACCCTCAATAACTCTCTAAACATGAAATATCCAATCTCTCTCGCTCCCTCTCTCTCTCCCTAAACCACTAATCCCCAACCTCTCTCTCTTTCTCTCTCTCTCCAAATCTCAAACACACACTTCTGACCTAGATACTCACACCCCCTCTCTTTGTCTCTCTCGTCCCCAATGCTAACCGTCCATACACTCCCCATGATCTCCCTATATATCAAAAACCCATATTAACCCACAATCTCTCTAAACCCCTGACACCTAATCGATCTTTCTCTCGAACCTACAATTTCTCTCCCTCTCTTAACCATTAACCCCAAATATCTCTCTCTCTAAACACCTAACCTCCAATCTCTCTCTCTCTAAACACCTAACTTGCAATCTCTCTCTCTCTCTAAACCCATAACTCCAATATCTCTCTCTCTCGCTCTCTCTCTCTCCTCTCTCTAACCCCTAACCCCCAGTCTCTCTCTCTCTCTCTAAATGCCTAACCCTTAATCTCTCTCTCTCTCTCTCAACCCCTAACCTCCAATCTCTCTCTCTCTCTCTAAACCCCTAACCTCCAATATCTCCCTCTCTCTCTCTCTAAATCCTTAACCCTGAATCTCTCTCTCTCTCTAAACCCATAACCTCGAATCTCTCTTTCTCTCTAAAACCCTAACTCCCAAGCTCTCTCCCTCTCTCTAAACCCCTAACATCCAATCTCTCTCTCTAAACCTATAAACCCAATCTCTCTCTCTCTAACTATAAACCCCTAACCTACAATATCTCTCTCTCTCTCTCTCTCTCTCTCTCTCTCTCTCTCTCTCTCTCGCGTGTGCGCGCTAAACCCCTAAACCCAATCTCTCCCTATCTCTCTCCATCCCTATACCCTATGTGATCTCTAAATGCCTATTAACCCCAAATATTTTTCTCTCTCTCTAAACGCCTAACCATTTATCTCTCTCTTTAAATCTCAAACCACCAATATCTCTCTCTCTAAACACCTGACCTCCAATATCTCTCTCTCTCTCTCTCTCTCTCTCTCAACCCAAAACACCCAATCATTCTCTCTCCATAACCTCCAATTTCTCTCTCTCTCTCTCTCTCTCTCCCCAATTCCCTACTCATCATCCACCTACCCCTCAACCCACTCTATGTCTCTCTCCCCTCCACCACTAACCATCTGTACAATCCCCATGATCTCTCTCTATCTCTAAATACCTATTAACCCCCAATTCCCATAATCTCTCTCTCTATCTTTAAACCCCTAACCTCCAATGTCTCTTTGTCTCTCTCTAAACCCCTAACCCCCATTCTCTCTCTCTATCTCTCTATCTCTAAATCCCTAACAGCTAATCGATCTCTCTTCCTAACCTCATCTCTCTCTCTCTCTCTTTGTAAACCCCTTAGCTCTAATCTCTCTCTTTATGTCTGTCTCTCTAAAGCCCAATCTCTTTCTCTCTCTAAACCCCTAAATCATGACCCCTAATCTCTCTATCTCTCTAACCCCTATCACCTAATATCTCTTTCTCTAAATCACTAAAAACCAATCTCTCTCTCTATATCTCTATAAGCCCATAACCTCTCTCTCTCTCTCTTAAACCCTTATATCTCTCTCTATCTAAACCACTATTCTCTAATCTCCTTCTCTCTCTCTCTCTGAACCCATAATCTCAAATCTCTCTCTATCTCTTTCTCTAAACCCATAAAACCTAGATTGTAACCCTGGCAATATCTCTCTAAAAACGTAATATCCAATCTCTCTCCATCCCTCTCTCTCTCCCTAAACCACTAACCCCCAACCCCTCTCTCTCTCTCTCCAAATCTCAAACACACACTTCTCACCTAGCTACTCGTCCCCCCCTCTCTTTGTCTCTCTCCTCCCCAATGCTAATCATCCATACACTCCCCATGATCTCTCTATATATCAAAACCCATATTAACCCACAAGCTCTCTAAACCCCTGACACCTAATCGATCTTTCTCTCGAACCTCCAATCTCTCTCCCTCTCTTAACCATACACCCCAAATCTCTCTTTCTCTAAACACCTAACCTGCAATCTCTCTCTCTCTCTCTCTAAACACCTAACCTGCAATCTCTCTCTCTCTAAACACCTAACCTACAAACTCTCTCTCTAAACCCATAACTCCAATCTCTCTCTCTCTCTCTCTCTCTCTCTCTCTCTCTCTCTCAACCATTAACCCCCAATCTCTGTATTTCTAGTAATGTATCTATGTCTAAAACTTGAACCTCCAATCCCTCTCTCTCCTTGTCCCTCTCTCTCTCTCTCAAAACCCCCATTCTCTCTCTCGCACAACCCTCTCTCTCTCTCTCTCTCTCTCTCTCTCTCTCTAAGCCCCTAACCCCCAATATCTCTTTCTCTCTAAACCCCTATCCCCCAATATCTCTCTCTAAACTCATATATCCCCCAATATCTTTCTCTCTAAACACCTAACCCCCAATCTCGGTCTCTCTCTAAACACCTAGCCCCGACACTCTCTCTTTTTATCTCTCTCAATCCCTAGAACTCTAACCTATAATATTTATCTCTCTAAATCCATAATCCCCAATCTATTTCTTTCTAAACCCCTAAGCCCCAATCTCTCTCTCTCTAAACCCCTAATCCCCAATATCTCTCTCTCTAAATACCTAACCTCTGATCTCTCTCTCTCTCTAAACCCCTAACCCCTAGTTAAGAGGGAGTGTTGATGTATATGTAACTTCAGAATGTATTTCACATATATGTATATTGTATTCCTATAGAGATGGTATTATTCCTCTATAAGGAAGTGTCGTCATTTATATTGTAAGTGTCGTAACTTATACTTGATGGGTTATTAGACCACCTTGTTTGGGGTCGGCCCTGTATAAGTCATGTGGGTCAAAGGGTTATTAGACCACCCTATTTGGGTTGGCCATGTGGGTCAAAGGGTTATTAGACCACCCTATTGGGGGTCGGCCCACTCAGCATTATGTTATGTGGTTAAGTTCGAGCCTACATGAGTTAGGTAAAAAGGCAAGTCAAGTCAAGTATAAATAGAGTGCGGGAGGCACTCTATTTGCTCACTCACTTCTCACACATGCACTCAAGGAGGAGTGGCGAACTTATGGAGGAGGAGGATTTGCTGCTAAGTTGTGTCTATCTCTCATGGTTGGTTGTATCATTGCTCTATCTATCTCTGAGGAAGTTATTGGGGTTTTTCACCTTTATGGTTTTCCCCAAGTAAATTTTTGTGTCTCTTGTGTGCTTGCATTATTGTCTCCATGATTGATATGCTGTAGATATGCTGTACATGTTGTTCTCTCAGTTAAGATCCTAGATCATATTGAAGTAAATTCTGAAAATTTAACATGGTATCAGAGCTAGCCTGAAAGAAGGCATGATATGGCATGTATGACACTTGTTGCACTTACGATGCTAGGGCTTGATATAGCAAAAACCAGTCGTCGTAGAACTTTCGCTATAAATCCGTTTTGGCGAAGTTTTCGGATCTGAAATTGTTACAGGACGAAGATTAAATCTCCAGGTACCTTGTGTCCAAAGGACAACCTCTAATTCGTTGTACTTTGTGATTTATGATCTGTGCAATATAGGGTTTCTGCCTCTTCCAGATCTGAGTCAAAATCAGGTGACCTTGGGAAAAAGGTCATAAGCTGGGCTAGGAAGCTCCAAATGAAATTTCGTAAAAAGTGACAGGTAGTACACAGACTGTACTATCTCAGAAAACGTTTTCAGAGGCCGAAGTTGAACCAGTGACACGTGGCATGCCGTACAAGTTCGCTCTCCTGTATTATCCCATAAACAGGTCACGTTGCGACACTTGGCATAACTCTCTCTCAGAGAATCCAATTGAGGTCAGACCTGTCAGGATGGAAAGATAACAGGCCGAGATATCTCAGGAAACGTTTTCAGAGGCCGAAGTTGAAACAGTGACACGTGGCACGCCGTACAAGTTCGCACTCCTGTATTATACCAAAACAGGTCACGTTGCGACATTTGGCATAACTCTCTCTCAGAGAATCCAATTGAGGTCAGACCTATCAGGATGGAAAGCTAACAGGTCAGGCTATCTCAGGAAACGTTTTCAAGCCCTGTGGATCAAAAATTTCAGAGTTACACCAGAAACAATCAGGTACATATTTCTGTCAAAACAGAATTTTTTTTGGTACCTTCATTCATGGCTTCCGCAATTTAGGGCTTTGGAGAAAGTTGGAATTTTTGTAATCCGAAACCATGGCTAGATGCTACTCATAAAAATAGAAATTTAGAGACCAAGATCAAAATTTTTGGTTGGGCAGAAGGCCGGGCTTGATTAGACCCTAGTTCGGGACTTTGATCAGAAAAGTGGAAAATTAGGGCTTCTGTAAAAATGGGAATTTTTGAAATCTGTGACCACGGCTGGAAGCTCCTCAGAAAAATAGAAGCTTAAAGATTTGGATCAAACATTTTGATTGGGCAGAAGAGTGGGCTTCATCAAACCCCAGTTCAGGGTCACATCGAGTGAATCCGGAAGTTTCAAAGGCAAAATTGAGGAGTGAAACTTTGCAGTTTTCAAATTTTGAATATACTAGCTTGATCAGCTCATCAAGACACATATTTATATCCTGTCAGAAGGTTGAAATTCAAAGTTTGAATTTTTGGGGTTTCTCTGACAAACCCATATCCAGCTTGAAGTCCAGTTCTTGCAAATCAAGTGGATTGGGTTAATCCTAGAAGAAGATGGATTGGTCACCTGCATTAGTGAAGGAGTTCTTGTTTCAGAGGGAGATAAGGCTAAGGCTTTACATAAGGAGATTACAAGCGATCTCGACAGGTATGACTCATCGAGGTATGTTTTGAGATTTGTTCTTGATTAAGTTTATGGTATGTTTATCTTCATGTTATTACGGTTAGTACAATCTTGATTTTAGATTTGTCGTATCACCTTAACAAAATTATGAATGCATGATAGAAGATATTCATTGGTTAGGGTGTTGACACTTATAATTGTACTAATGCATTATGGTGTTGTATGAGGTTTATGTTGTCTACTAACATGAAAGGTACACCAAGAAAGATAAATCATGTTCCAGTTCAAGAACATATGATCATGATAACATGAGGACAAAGATTCATCCATTGTCATGGATCTCATAGAAGATCCATTTACAAGGTATGTATAACTTGGTTTTGTAATAGTTAACCTATGAGATATAAAGGTTACTAGCACAAGTCATTGAAGAAGAACAAGAAGACATCATGTGAGTATGTTAGACATAAATAGCTAGCATGCTAATCCAGGTATGTGTTTCCTATATCAAGCTAGAATCCTACCTTGTGTTAGGATCTTATACTGTTGTTGATAATGATTATTCATGAAGTCATAGGTTTGAATAGTCATGGTTGTATGCATATTGTGTTTCTTACCATAATTGATGATATGACTAACCAGAAGATTCATGAAGGTATAGGTTTGAATAATCACAGGTTTTATGCATATTATATCTCTTATCTTGTTTGATGATTCAACTAACCTGAAGAGTCATAGGTTTGAGTAATTACAGGTTTAGACATGTTATGTTTCTTATGATTTGACTAACCATAAGAATCCTACATAAACCTTGAATGCTAATGCTTATTATTTTTTGTTTGAAATGATCATGACTATACATGCTTGAGATTATTGTGTTTTAGTAGTATACTAATGAATGTATGATTTTATATGAGTTCACAAGGATAACACAATCATGATACTAATAAGCATGCATAGGGACCAAGGATGAATGTAAGTTCAAGGACAGGTAATCCAGGAAGCAAAGATCAAGAGGGAGCACACTCCAGTTGTTCCTTCAAGAAAGCAAAGAAACACACTTCAGTAGTTTCTGCAAGGATGCAGATATTCAGAGGGAGTTGACCATCTTTCCACAACAGAAAGGTGTAGAAGAAGCTACTTCAGATTAGGACTCTAGCAACTCCTGTAAGGAAGCAAAGACTCAGAGGGAGTCCACCCAACGAACAAACAAAGATAAGTATTTTAATTTCTTGCATATTTGTTTGTTTAAATAAAATTGTTCAATGATGTATATGCTCATGTTCCTAGACTTAGGATATGTATTGTGCATATTAGAATAGTTGCATTGATGAACAGTATACTACTAATATACATGGGTAAGTGGCCTATGGCACTGTACAACATTCGATTGCTACTTATCTAGAATGAAACCTCTTTGCTGACATGTTGGGAGTTGTGCACACTCTTAACAATAAGTGGCCTATGGCACTGTACAACATTCGATTGCTACTTATCTAGAATGAAACCTCTTTGCTGACATGTTGGGAGTTGTGCACACTCTTAACAATGTTCTGGTAGAGATTGGAAGGCATCTAGAAAGTTATGGGATATGGATAAATGTTGTATTGAAGCATTGGCTAAAATAATTGCATGACTGTATGACATATTTCTTTATGTGTAAGAATTTGTTCTGAAAACTATGAGATGTTTCTAATCATGCAATTTAACTTGTTTTGTAGGAAAGACCGTATATCTTCACCTACAAAAGGACTACAACATTTGTTCCAGCAACAAAGATATCTATTGAAAATATTGAAGATATTGAAGTTCCTAGGATCTGGGATGAAGAAATGGAATGCCATGATCCGTCGATCATGAAGAATGATGTTTGGGATGTAATCCCAAGACCTGAAGGAAAGTTTGTTATGACTTCCATATGGATCTATAACGATAAAGCATGCTGCAGATGGCAGCATAGAGAAATATGAAAGTAATGAAATAGAAGATACACTAGATAGATTTCAAGACAGCTTTCTTGAATAGTTGTATGTGGATGACCTGTTTGTAACAAGAGATGATAGATTGATTGCCGACATGCAGCGGAAGCTTGCTACTGAGTTCGAGTTGAAGAACTTGGGGATGATGCACTATTTATTTTGGCATGGAGGTGTGGCAGAGTGCAGATGGAATCTTCCTTGGACAAGGAAAGTATGTAGTAGAGATCCTGAAGAGGTTCGGGATGATGGACTGCAAGGATATGGCCACACCTATGGCATCAAATCTGAAGCTTCTATGTGATGCTTCATCTGAGCCGGTTTATGTCTCCATGTATCGTCAGATGATTGGGTCTTTGATGTACCTGACGAACACGAGACCAGACATTTGCTTTGCTATGAACACATTGGGCTAGTTCCTGACGGATCCGAGGAGTGTTCACCTGGTTGCTGTAAAGCATGTTCTGAGGTACCTGAAGGGTACAGTGGATTATGGGCTCAAGTATGAAGCGAATCAAAAGTTTAACCTGCAGGGTTATGTTGATTCAGATTGGGCTGGCAATGCTGCAGATAGGAAGAGCACATCTGGGTGCTGCTTCAGTATGGGATCAAGTGTGATCTCTTGGTTTAGCAGGAAGGAGTCCTGCGTAGCACTGAGTACAGCTGAGGCAAAGTATGTTGCAGCCTATTCAGCTAGTTGTGAGACAGTATGGCTACGGAATCTACTGTCTGAGTTATTTGATCTCCCGTTGGAGGCTACTGGTATCTTCTGTGATAACCAGAGTTGTGTGAAGCTGTCCGAGAACCCAGTGTTTCATGACAGGTTGAAACACATAGAGATCAAATATCACTATATCAGGGATATGGTGCAGAGAGGAGCTGTGAAGCTTCTGTATGTTGCGACAGACGAGCAGATTGCAGATGTGCTGACGAAGCCACTAGCCAGAGTGAAGTTCGAGTACTTCAGAGAGAGGCTTGGCGTTCTTCAGATCGAGGACACTTCGAGGAAGAAGTGATGGACACATTTGCTGAAGCCATTCCAAGCATGTTGGAAGGAGGATGCTTCACATGGCTGTGGATGTAAGCGCTGGATAATGGGCATCAGGATGATGTTCTGGTTTCTGCTGGATATGATCAGTTGGATCATTTTTATGTATGTATGTACGCATCATGTTGGATGCTGGATATGATCAGTTGGATCATTTATGTATGATGCTGGATATGATCAGGTGGATCATTTTTATGTATGTATGTACGCATCATGTTGGATGCTGGATATGATCAGTTGGATCATTTTTATGTATGTATGTACGCATCATGTTGGATGTTGGATATGATCAGTTGGATCATTTATGTATGTATGCATCATGTTGGATGCTGGATATGATCAGGTGGATCATTTATGTATGTATGTGCATCATGTTGGATGCTTGGACCATGTATCTGTATATGTATCAGGTGGATACATTGTATGATCAGGTGGATCATGTATGGTGATATGTATCGTGTATCAGGTAGATACTTGGTATGCATCAGGTGGATGCATTGATGATCAAGTGGATCATGTATGATGATATGTATCAGGTAGATACTTGGTATGCATCAGGTGGATGCATTGATGAGCTTCAGGATGTTGCTGCAGATGACATGCAGCAGGATGTTGCAGTGATGATGAGGATGATCATGGATGATGAGCTTCAGGATGTTGCTCCAGATGACATGCAGTAGGATGTTGCAGTGATGATGATCAGGACGATCATGAGTACATCAGGATGATGTATGGTGAGTATCAGGTTGATACTCTGTGGCCGTGGATCAGGTTGTGCAGATGAGCATGTCTAGGAGATCCTATAGGTCGGAGTTGTGTACCCGTAACAGCCTGGGATGCTCTTTCGAGACATTGCTCTGGGAGGACATGTAATAGCGCCCTGGGAGATCTCAGGTCGGAGTTGTGTACCTGTAACATCCTGAGATGCTCTTGCGAGGTTTTGTCCTATGGCATGTAATTTGGGCCCTGGGAGATTTCAGGTCGGAGTTGTGTACCCGTAACATCCTGAGATGCTCTTGCGAGGTTTTTCCATGAACACATGTAATTTGTGCCCTGGGAGATTTCAGGTCGGAGTTGTGTACCCGTAACATCCTGAGATGCTCTTGCTAGGTTTTGTGGTGGACCACATGTAATTTGTGCCCTGGGAGATTTCAGGTCGGAGTTGTGTACCCGTAACAGCCTGAGATGCTCTTTCGAGGTTTGTGGTGGGGTCACATGTAATAGCGCCCTAGGAGATCCTACAGGTCGGAGTTGTGTGCCCGTAACCATCCTGGGATGCTCTTTCGAGGTTTGTTACGCACGTAATAAGTCCTGAGGATTCCACAGTATGGCCAGTGATGACGAAGACCTGCAGGTGGTGGGCCTACATCCAGTATGAAAAGGACTGGCTCTGTAGAACTTCCTATGACAAGTAGATTCAGAGATTGATTGAGATAGCAACAGCAGGACGATGATGATGACTCGATGATGATTATCCATGACGATGATCCAGAGAAGATGACTTGTGCTAGAAGAACTGTGCTGAGAAATACCTTCCTAGTTAAGAGGGAGTGTTGATGTATATGTAACTTCAGAATGTATTTCACATATATGTATATTGTATTCCTATAGAGATGGTATTATTCCTCTATAAGGAAGTGTCGTCATTTATATTGTAAGTGTCGTAACTTATACTTGATGGGTTATTAGACCACCTTGTTTGGGGTCGACCCTGTATAAGTCATGTGGGTCAAAGGGTTATTAGACCACCCTATTGGGGTCAGCCATGTGGGGTCAAAGGGTATTAGACCACCCTATTGGGGGTCGGCCCCACTCAGCATTATGTTATGTGGTTAAGTTCGAGCCTACATGAGTTAGGTAAAAAGGCAAGTCAAGTCAAGTATAAATAGAGTGCGGGAGGCACTCTATTTGCTCACTCACTTCTCACACATTCACTCAAGGAGGAGTGGCGAACTTATGGAGGAGGAGGATTTGCTGCTAAGTTGTGTCTATCTCTCATGGTTGGTTGTATCATTGCTCTATCTATCTCTGAGGAAGTTATTGGGTTTTTCACCTTTATGGTTTTCCCCAAGTAAATCTTTGGTGTCTCTTGTGTGCTTGCATTATTGTCTCCTGATTGATATGCTGTAGATATGCTGTACATGTTGTTCTCTCAGTTAAGATCCTAGATCATATTGAAGTAAATTCTGAAAATTTAACACGAGGGACCCCCCTTTGTTGACACTCTATTCATGCAACCAAGGAGTTAGGATCTCTTTCCTTATTAATTCTAACTTTAACCTCCTCTAAACCTTAGCTACTTTACCCACTCTAATCCAACCCATATAAATTATAACCACTAGCTTTCACAACATAACACTTATAAATCACACAAACACCTAAACCCCAATCTCTCTCTACTCTCTCTCGCTCTAACCTCTAACCCCAATATCTCTTTCTCTTTAAATTCCTTATCCCAAATCTCTCTCTCTCTCTCTCTCTCTCTCTCTCTCTCTCTCTCTTTCTCTCTCTCTCCTCCAATATCTCTATATCTCTCTTCTCTAAACACATAATCCTCAATCTCTTTCTCTCTAAACCCCTAACCCCCCAATAGATCTCTCTCTCTATCAACCCCTAACCCCTAATCTCTCTCTCTCTCCCCCCCAAAATCTCTTTCTCTCTATCTCTCCCCCTCCCATCTCTCTCTCTCTTTCTCTACAACCCCTAACCCAAAATCTCTCTCTCTCTCTAAACCCCTAACCCCCAATCTCTCTCTCTCCTCTCTCTCTCTCTCTCTCTCTACTCCAATATCTCTCTTTCTCTCTCTCTCTAAATCCCTCACCTCCAATATCTCTTTCTCTCTCAACCCATAAACCCCAAAATCTCTCACTCTCTCTAAACCCTTAACCTCCAATCTCTCTCAATCCCACTATCACTCTCTTTTTATTTCTATCTAGCCTCTTACCCCCCAAATCTCTCTCTTTCTATTTATAAACCCCTAGACCTCTCTCTCTGAACGACTAAACCCTAACCCTCTCTCTCTCCTTAAATCCCTAACCCTTGATCTCTCTATCTCTCTATAAATACCTAACCCCCAATCTCTCTCTCTCTCTAAACCCCCATATATATTCTCTCTAAACCCTAAGCTCTCTCTCACACTAAACCCCTAAACTCCAATATCTCCCTCTCACTCTCACTCTCTTTGTATCTCTCTAAACCCTTAACCCCAAAACTCTCTCTCTCTCTCTCTCTCTCTCTCTCTCTCTCTCTATCTATCTCTCTCTCTCTCTTATAATGCCTAAACCCTAACCCCTAATATATCCCTCCCTCTCTCTAAAAACTTAACCCTCTCTTTCTCTCTCTCTCTAAAACCCCTAACCCCCCCTCTCTCTCTCCAAAACACTAACCCCTAACCCCCACTCCTATCGATGTATTTCCATCCCCATCCCTATCTCTCTAAACCCCTAAAACCCAATCTCTCTCTCTCTCTCTCTCCCCCAAAACCCATGCTCATAACCCACCTACCCCTCCCCCCACTCTATGTCTATATCCCCTCCACCACTAACCTTCCATATAATCCCCATGATCTCTCTATATCTCTAAATACCAATTAACCCTCTCTCTCTCTTCTCTCTCTCTCCTCGCTCTCTCTCTCTCTCTCTCTCTCTAAACCGCTAACCACCAATATCTCTCTCTATCTTTATCTAAACCCCTAACCTCCAATATTTCTTTCTCTCTCTCTCTAAACCCTAACCCCCAATCTCTCTCCCTCCTCTCTCTCTCTCTCTCTCCCTCTAAACCTTTAACACCCAATCGATCTCTCTACTTAACCTCATCTCTCTCTCTCTCTAAACCACTTAGCTCCAATCTCTCTCTTTCTCTCTCTCTCTAAACCCCTAAACACCAATCTCTCTCTCTCTCTCTCTCTCTCTCTAAATCTCTAACCCATGGTCCTCTCTATCTCTCTAAACCCCTAACCCATAATCTCTCTATCTCTAAATCACTAAATACCATTCTCTCTCTAAACCCCTAGCATCCACCTCTCTCTCTCGAAACCCCTCTCTCTCTCTAAACCCCTCTATCTCTCTATCTAAACCACTAGCCTCCAATATCCATATATCTCTCTCTAAACCACTAATCTCAAATCTCTCTCTCTCTCTCTAAACCCATAAACCATATCATGTAACCCTCAATCTCTCTCTCTCTAAACACCTAATCTCCAATCTCTCTCCCCCTCTCTCTTCTCAACAACTCACCCCCCAACCCTCTCCCTCTCTCTCTCTCTCCATCCAAATCCCAAACACCCACTTCTCACCTTGCTACTTGTCCCCCTCTCTTTGTCTCTCTCCTCCCCAACACTAACCGTCCATACACCCCCCATGATCTCTCTCTATTTACAAACACCTATTAACCCATAATATCTCTCTCTCTCTGTCTCAAAACCCTTAACCCCAATTTCTCCCTCTCTCTCTAAACCTGGAACCTCCAATATATATATACTCTCTCTCTCTCTCAATGTCCCTCTCTTTATCTAAAACCCTAACGTCCAATCTCTGTGTGTGTGTGTGTGTGTGTGTACCCCTAATCCCCATCTCTCTCTCTCTCTCTCAACCCCCAACACCTAAACAATATTTATCTCTGATCTCTAATCTTTCCCTCTCTTAACCCCTAACCCCAAATCACTCTCTCTCTAAGCACCTAGATGCAATCTCTCTCTCTCTCTCTCTCTCTCTCTCCTCTCTCTCTCTCTCTCTCTCTTAAACCTCTAACCCCCAATCTCTCTCTCTCTAAACTCCTAACCCCCAATATCTCTGTCTCTCGAAACCATAACCCCCAATCTCTATATTTCTAGTGATGGTGATGTTTCTATGTCTAAAGCCTTGAACTCCAATCTCTCTATGTCTAGTGATGTTTCTATGTCTAAACCTTGAAACTCCAATCTCTCTCTCTCAAACCCCAACCCCCTTCTCTCTCTCTACCTCTCTCTCTCCTTAAACCCCTAACCCCAATATATCTCTCTAATACCCTAACCCCCAATATCTCTCTCTTTATATATCTCTCAATATCTAGAACCCTAACCCATAACCTTTATCTCTCTAACTCCATAATCCACAATCTCTTTCTTTTTAAACCCCTAAGCATCAATCTATCTCTCTCTCTAAATCCCTAACCCCCAATCTTTCTCTCTCTCTAAATCCCTATCCCGAAATCTCTCTCTCTAACTAAACACATAACCCCTAATCTCTCTCTCTCTCTGAACCCCTAACCTTTGGTCTCTCTCTCTCTCTCTAAACCCCTAGCCCCCAAACTATATTTCTCTCTAACCACTAACCTCCAATATCTCTCTCTCTCTAAACACATAACCTCAAATCTCTCTCTCTCTCTCTCTCTCTCTCTCTCTCTCTCTCTCTCTAAACACCAAAGCTCCAATATAAATATATATATAATATATCTCACACACACACAATACCACTAATCACCAATCTCTCTTTCTCTTTCTCTCTCTCTCTAAACCACTAACCTTCCATCTATCCATATTTATCTAAACCCCCTAATGCCCAATCTCTCTCTCTATAAACCATAACCCCATTATCTCTCTTTCTATCTCTCTATCTATAAATTCCTGACCTCCAATCTCTCTCTCTCTCTCTCTAAACCCCTAACCATAATCTCTCTTCTTGCTATCTCTCTCTATCTAAACCCCTAACCTCCAATCTCTCTCTCTCTCTAAACCCCTAATCCTCCCTCTCTCTCTAAACCCTTAACCACTAATCTCTCTCTCTCTCTCTCTCTCTCTAAACCCATAACCTCCAATCTCTCTCTGTAAACCCCTAAGCTCCAATATATATATATATATATATATATATATATATATATATATATATATATCACTCTCCTGCCAACCTTTAAAATCTCTCTAAAATGATTAACCCCCCCTCTCACAACCCCTAAACTCCTCCTCTCTACTCAACCCTAACCCCTAATCTCTCTCTCTCTCTCTCTCTCCCCTCTCTCTCTCTCTCTCTCTCTAACCCCCAATCTCTCTCTCTCTAACCCCCAATCTCTCTCTCCTCTCTCTCTCTCTCTCTCCTCTCTAACCCCCAATCTCTCTCTCCCTCTCTAACCCCAATCTCTCTCTCTATCAACCCCTAACCCCTAATCTCTCTCTCTCTCTCTCTCTCTCTCTCTCTCTCTCTCTCCCCCCCCCAATCTCTCTCTCTCCCCCCCCATCTCTCTCTCTCTTCTCTAAACCCCTAACCCCCAATCTCTTTCTCTAAATCCCTAACCCCAAATCCTCTCTCTCCTCTCCTCCTATCAATATCTCTCTCCCTCTCTCCCTCTCTCTCTCTCTAAATCCCTCACCTCCAATACCTCTTCTCTCTCAACCCATTAAACCCCAAAATCTCTCACTCTCTCTAAACCCTTAACCCTCAATCTCTCTCACTCCCACTATCACTCTCTTTCTATTTCTATTTAGCCTCTTAACCCCAATCTCTCTCTTTCTATCTATAAACCCCTAACCTCTCTCTCTGACGACTAAACCCTAACCCTCTCTCTCTCCTTAAATCCCTAACCCTTGATCTTTCTATCTCTCTATAAATACCTAACCCCCAATATCTCTCTCTAAACCCCCATATATATCTCTCTCTCAAACCCTAAGCTCTCTCTCACACTAAACCCCTAACCTCCAATATCTCCCTCTCACTCTCACTCTCTTTGTATCTCTCTAAACCCTTAACCCCAAAACACTCTCTCTCTCTCTCTCTGTCTCTCTCTCTCTCTCTCTCTCTCTCATAATGCCTAAACCCTAACCCCTAATATATCCCTCCTCTCTCTAAAAACTTAACCCTCTCTTTCTCTCTCTCTAAACCCCTAACCCCCCCTCTCTCTCTCTCCAAAACACTAACCCCTAACCCCCCACTCCCTATCGATGTAGTTTCCATCCCTCTCTCTCTCTCTAAACCCCTAAAACCCAATCTCTCTCTCTCTCTCTCCCCAAACCCATGCTCATCACCCACCTACCCTCCTCCCACTCTATGTCTATATCCCCTCCACCACTAACCTTCCATATAATCCCCATGATCTCTCTATATCTTTAAATACCTATTAACCCTCAATCTCTCTCTCTCTCTCTCTCTCTCTCTCTCTCTCTCTCTCTTCTCTCTCTCTCTCTACCCCTAACCCCTAGTCTCTCTCTTCTAAACCACTAACCACCAATATCTCTCTCATCTCTATCTAAACCCCTAACCTCCAATCTCTCTCCCTCTCTCTCTCTAAACCCCTAACCCCCAATCTCTCTCCCTCTCTTCTCTCCTCTCCCTCTAAACCTTTAACACCCAATCGATCTCTCTCCTTAACCTCCTCTCTCTCTCTCTCTAAACCCCCTTAGCTCCAATCTCTCTCTTTCTTTCTCTCTCTAAACCCCTAAACACCAATCTCTCTCTCTCTCAATCTCTAACCCATGATCTCTCTATCTCTCTAAACCCCTAACCCATAATCTCTCTATCTCTAAATCACTAAATACCATTCTCTCTCTAAACCCCTAGCATCCACCTCTCTCTCTCTAAACCCCTCTATCTCTCTATCTAAACCATTAGCCTCTAATATCCATATATCTCTCTCTAAACCACTAATCTCAAATCTCTCTCTCTCTCTCTAAACCCATAAACCATATCATGTAACCCTCAATCTCTCTCTCTAAACACCTAATCCCCAATCTCTCTCCCCCTCTCTCTCTCTCAACAACTCACCCCCAACCTCTCTCCCCTCTCTCTCTCTCTCTCCATCCAAATCCCAAACACCCACTTCTCACCTTGCTACTTGTCCCCCTCTCTTTGCCTCTCTCCTCCCCAACACTAACCGTCCATACACCCCCCATGATCTCTCTCTATTTATGAACACCTATTAACCCATAATATCTCTCTCTCTCTATCTCAAAACCCCTTAACCCCAATTTCTCCCTCTCTCTCTAAACCTGGAACCTCCAATATATATCTATCTCTCTCTCTCTCTCAATGTCCCTCTCTTTCTCTAAAACCTTAACCTCCAATCTGTGTGTGTGTGTGTGTGTACCCCTAATCCCCAATCTCTCTCTCTCTCTCTCTCAACCCTCGACACCTAAACAATATTTATCTTTGATCTCCAATCGCTTTCCCTCTCGTAACCCCTAACCCCGAGTCACTCTCTCTCTAAACACCTAACATGCAATCTCTCTCTCTCTCTCTCCTCTCTCTCTCTCTCTCTCTAAACCTCTAACCCCCAATCTCTCTCTCTCTAAACTCCTAACCCCCAATATCTCTGTCTCTCGAAACCCATAACCCCCAATCTCTCTATTTCTAGTGATGTTTCTATGTCTAAGCCTTAAACCTCCAATCTCTCTATTTCTAGTGATGTTTCTGTCTAAACCTTGAAACTCCAATCTCTCTCTCTCTCAAACCCCAACCCCCTTCTCTCTCTCTACCTCTCTCTCTCCTTAAACCCCTAACCCCAATATCTCTCTCTAATACCCTAACCCCCAATATCTCTCTCTTTATATATCTCTCAATATATAGAACCCTAACCCATAACCTTTATCTCTCTAAATCCATAATCCTCAATCTCTTTCTTTTTAAACCCCTAAGCCTCAATCTATCTCTCTCTCTAAATCCCTAACCCCCAATCTTTCTCTCTCTCTAAATCCCTAGCCCTAAATCTCTCTCTCTCATTAAACACATAACCCCTAATCTCTCTCTCTCTCTCTGAACCCCTAACCTTTGGTCTCTCTCTCTCTCTCTAAACCCCTAACCCCCAAACTATATTTCTCTCTAAACCACTAACCTCCAATATCTCTCTCTCTCTAAACACATAACCTCAAATCTCTCTCTCTCTCTCTCTCTCTCTCTCTAAACACCAAAGCCCGAATATATATATATATATATCACACACACAATACCACTAATCACCAATCTCTCTTTCTCTTTCTATCTCTCTCTAAACCACTAACCTTCCATCTATCCATATTTATCTAAACCCCTAATGCCCAATCTCTCTCTCTATAAAACCATAACCCCATTATCTCTCTTTCTATCTCTCTATCTATAAATTCCTGACCTCTAATCTCTCTCTCTCTCTCTCTCTCTCTCTCTCTCTAAACCCCTAATCTCCCTCTCTCTCTAAACCCTTAACCATCAATCTCTCTCTCTCTCTCTCTCTCTCTAAACCCATAACCTCCAATCTCTCTCTATAAACCCCTAAGCTCCAATATATATATATATATATATATATATATATATATATATATCACTCTCCTGCCAACCTTTAAAATCTCTCTAAATGATTAACCCCCCCTCTCTCAACCCCTAAACTCCTCTCTCTCTCTGCAAACCCCTTACACCTAACACCTAATCTCTCTCTATCTCTCTCTCTAAACACCTAACCTCCAATATATCTCTCTCACTCTTTATCTCTCTAGACCCTTAAACCCTAGCCACTAATCTCTCTCTCTTTAAACCCCTAACCCAAAAACTCTCTCTCTCTCTCTCTCTCTCTCTCTCTCTATCCCACTGCCCACCCAACACCCCACCCCCCCTCTATGTCTATGTCTCTCTCTTACCCAAAACTAACCATCCATACACCCCCTGTGATCTCTCTCTATATATAACCCCCAATGTCTCTTTCTCTCTCTAAACCCATAACCCTTAGTCTCACTATCCCTAAACCCCTAACCACCAATCTCTCTTTCTCACCAAACCCCTAACCTACAATCTCTCTCTTCCTCTCTCTTTCTCTAAACCCTTAATCCCCATTCACCCTCTATCTTTCTCTCTCTTTAAAGACCTAAAACCCAATCGATATCTCTCTACCCTCCATTCTCTCTCTCTCTCTCTAAACCCATAACACTCTCTCTTCATCAATCTCTCTCTTTGTAAAACCATTACCCTCAATGTCTCTCTTTCTCTCTGCATTTCTAAACCCCTAACCTATCTCTCTCTCTCTCTCTCTCTCTCTCTCTCTCTCTAAACCCCTAAACCCTAACACCTAACACCCTATATATATATATATCAACACTTAACCCCCAATCTCTCTCTCTCTTTCTAAACACCTAAACTCTAACCCCCAATCTCTCTCTCTCTATCTCTCTCTCTCTCTCCTCATACACCTCCCCCTCACCCATCTATATGTTTATCTCTTCACAATCACTAACCATACATACACCTCCCTTGATATCTCTCTATCTATAAACACCTATTAAACCCCAATCTATCTCTCTCTCTCAACCCCTAACACCAATATCTCTCTCTCCAAACCCCTAACTTCAATTCTCTCTCTCTCTCTCTCTCTCTCTCTCTCTCTCTAAACCCCTAATCTCACTCTTTCTATGTCTCCATCTCTCTAAACACCTAACACCCAATTGATTTTTCTCTCTAACCTCCAATCTATCTCTCTCTACACACCCCTTAACACCAGTCTCTCTCTATATATATATATATCCATAACCCTAAATCTCTCTTTGTCTCTAAAACCATAACCTCATTCTCTCTCTCTCTCTCCCTCTAAATCCCTAACCTCCAATATATCTCTCTCTGTCTCTAAACCCCCCTCTATCTATTTATTTAATCCTCTCTCTCTCTCTACCACCAATCTCTCTCTCTTTGAACCCCTAACCCCCAATCTCTCCATATCTATATATACTCCCAAAGCCCAATCTCTCACTCTCTCTAAACCCATCACCCCTAATTTCTCTCTTTCTATCTTTCTCTTTGTAAGCCCCTAAAATCCAATCCCTCTCTCTAAAGCACTAACCCCTAACATCTCTCTCTCTCTCTCTTTCTCCAAACCCCTAAAATCCTCTCTCTCTAACCCCAAGTCTCTCTCTTTAAATGCCTAACCAGTAATATCTCCCTCTCTAAAACCCTAACCCCCAATCTCTCTCTCTCTCTCTCTCTCTCTCTAAACCCCTAATCTATGATCGGTCTCTCTTTCTCTTTCTCTCTCTCTAAAACCCTAACCACCACTCCCTCTATAATAATTTATCTCTCTCTCTCCTTCTCTATCTCTCCCTCTCCCTCCCTAAACCCCTAATCTCTCTCTATCTCTCTCCATCTCTACACCCTCTGTGATCTCTATCTATCTCTAAATGCCTATTAACCCCCAATCCCTCTCTCTCTCTCTAAACCCCTATCACCCAGTCTCTCTCTCTTTAAAAGCCAAACTACAATATATATCTCTCTCTAAACCCTTGACCTCCAATCTCTCTCTCTCTCTCTCTAAAACCCTAACCCTCAATCCCTATCTCTCTCCCTCTCTCTCTAAACCCATAAATCAATCTCTCTCCCCTCTCTCTATTTGAACACCTTATTCCCAATCTCTCTCTCTCTCTCAACCCCTAAACCCAAATATCTCTCTCTCTCTGAAGTGCTATCTTTGTCTCTCTAAACCAATAACAATCGATCTCTCTCTCTCTCTAAATCCCTAACCACCAATATCTCTCTCTCTCTCTCCCAAACCCCTCATATCTCTCTCTCTAAACCCCTAATCCCCAATCTCTCTCTCTCTCTAAACCCCTAACCCCCAATCTCTCTCTCTGAACCCCTAACATGTTGTCTCAATCTCTCTCTCTCTCTAAACCCTAACTCCCAACACCTCTCTCTCTCTAAACCACTAACCTCCAATCTCTCTCTCTAAACAACTAACCCCAAATATCTCTCTCTCTCTCTCTCTCTCTCTCTCTCTCTCTCTCTCTCTCTCTTGTGTGTGTGTGTGTGATCTCTAAACCCCCATCTTTCTCTCTATCCAAACCACTAACACCCAATATCTCTTCTCTCTCCGTCTCTCTAAAACCATAATCTCAAATCTCTCTCTCTCTAAATCCCTACTCCCTAACATGTAACCCCCAATCTCTCTCTAAACACCTCTCTCTCTCTCTCTCTCTCTCTCTCTCCTCTCTCTCTCTCTCTCTCTACCTAAACCATTAAACCCAATCTCTCTCTCTTTAAACCCAAAACCCCCCCTTTCTCTCTCCCCAAATCCTAAACCCCCCCTCAAACCATCTACCCACTCTCTATGTCTATTTCCTCCCTAACACAAACCATCCATACTCCCCCCATGATTTCTTTCTATCTCTAAAATCCTAACCTCCAATCTCTCTCTCTCTCTCTCTCTCTCTCAACCCCTAATCTCACTCTTTCTATCTCTATGTATCCTAAAAACCTAACACCCAATCGATCTCTCTCTCTCTCTCTCTCTCTCCAAACCCCTTACCACCAATATCCCTCTATAACTCCATACCCCTTACCACCAATCTCTCTCTCTCTCTCTCCAAACCCCTAACCTCCAATATCTCTCTCTCTGTCCCTAAACCACCCTCCCTCTCTATCTATTTATTTAATCCTCTAACCCCCAATCTCTTCCCCTCTCTAAACCCCTACCAACAATATCTCTCTCTCTAAACCCTAACCCCCAATCTCTCTATATCTCTCTAAACTCTCAAAGCTCAATGTCTCACTCTCTCTAAACCCCTCACCCCCAATTTCTCACTTTCTATCTCTCTTTTTCTAAGCCCCTAAACTCCAATCTCTCTCTCTCTCTAAAACCCCTAACACCTAATATCTCTCTTTCTATGTCTCTCTTTAAACCCCTAAACTCCTCTCTCTATCTATCTCTCTAACCCCTAACCCCCAATCTCTCTCTCTCTCTAAATGCCTAACCCCTAATCTCTCTCTCTCTCTCTCAACCCCTAACCTCCAATATATCCCTCTCTCTAAACCCCTAATCTCAAATATCTCCCTCTCTCTCTCTAAACCCATAACCTCGAATCTCTCTTTCTCTCTAAACCCCTAACTCCCAAGCTCTCTCCCTCTCTCTAAACCCCTAACCTCCAATCTCTCTCTCTAAACCTATAAACCCCAATCTCTCTCTTTCTCTCTAACTCTAAACCCCTAACCTACAATCTCTCTCTCTCTCTCTCTAAATCCCTAACCACCACTCCATCTCTTTCTCTCTATCTCTAAACCCCTAAACCCCAATCTCACCCTATCTCTCTCCATCCCTATACCCTATGTGATCTCTAAATGCCTATTAACCCCAAATATTTTTCTCTCTCTCTAAACACCTAGCCATTTATCTCTCTTTTAAATCCCAAACCACCAATATCTCTCTCTCTAAACACCTGACCTCCAATATCTCTCTCTCTCTCTAAACCCAAAACACCCAATCATTCTCTCTCTCTCTCTCTCCCCAATTCCCTACTCATCAACCACCTACCCCGAGTCCCCCCACTCTATGTCTCTCTCCCCTCCACCACTAGCAATCTGTACAATCCCCGTGATCTCTCTATCTCTAAATACCTATTAACCCCCATCCCCATAATCTCTCTCTCTAAACACCTAACCTCCAATGTCTCTTTCTCTCTCTCTCTAAACCCCTAACCCCCAATCTCTCTCCCTATCTCTCTATCTATAAATCCCTAGCACCCAATCAATCTCTCTTCCTAACCTCCTCTCTCTCTCTGTAAACCCCTTAGATCCAATCTCTCTCTTTATGTTTGTCTCTCTAAACAACTGAACCCCAATCTCTCTCTCTATAAACCCCTAAGTCATGACTCCTAATCTCTCTAAGCCCTATCACCTAATCTCTCTATCTCTAGATCACTAAAAACCAATCTCTCTCTCTATCTCTCTATAAACCCATAACCTCTCTCTCTCTCTAAACCCTTATATCTCTCTCTATCTAAACCACTAACCTCCAATCTCCATCTCTCTCTCTCTTAACCCCTAATTTCAAATCTCTCTCTATATCTTTCTCTAAACCCATAAAACCTAGCTCAAACCCTCAATAACTCTCTAAACACGAAATATCCAATCTCTCTCTCTCTCTAAACCATTAATCCCCAACCTCTTTCTCTTTCTCTCTCTCTCCAAATCTCAAACACACACTTCTGACCTAGATACTCGCCCCCCCTCTCTTTGTCTCTCTCGTCCCCAATGCTAACCGTCCATACACTCCCCATGATCTCCCTATATATCAAAACCCATATTAACCCACAATCTCTCTAAACCCCTACACCTAATCGATCTTTCTCTCGAACCTCCAATATCTCTCCCTCTCTTAACCATTAACCCCAAATCTCTCTCTCTCTAAACACCTAACCTCCAATCTCTCTCTCTCTAAACACCTAACCTGCAATCTCTCTCTCTCTCTAAACCCATAACTCCAATATCTCTCCCTCGCTCTCTCTCTCTCCTCTCTCTAACCCCTAACCCCCAGTCTCTATCTCTCTCTAAATGCCTAACCCTCTCTCTCTCTCTCTCTCAACCCCTAACCTCCAATATCTCTCTCTCTCTAAACCCCTAACCTCCAATATATCCCTCTCTCCCTCTCTAAATCCCTAACCCTGAATCTCTCTCTCTCTAAACCCATAACCTCAAATCTCTCTTTCTCTCTAAAACCCTAACTCCCAAGCTCTCTCCCTCTCTCTAAACCCCTAACCTCCAATCTCTCTCTCTAAACCTATAAACCCCAATCTCTCTCTCTCTAACTCTAAACCCCTAACCTACAATATCTCTCTCTCTCTAAATCCCTAGCCACCACTCCATCTCTTTCTCTCTCTCTCTCTCTTTCTCTCTCGCTAAACCCCTAAACCCCAATCTCTCCCTATCTCTCTCCATCCCTATACCCTATGTGATCTCTAAATTCCTATTAACCCCAAATATTTTTCTCTCTCTCTAAACGCCTAACCATTTATCTCTCTCTCTTTAAATCCCAAACCACCAATATCTCTCTCTCTAAACACCTGACCTCCAATCTCTCTCTCTCTCTCTCTCTCTCTCTCTCTCTAAACCCAAAACACCCAATCATTCTCTCTCCATAACCTCCAATCCCTCTCTCTCTCTCTCCCCAATTCCCTACTCATCACCCACCTACCCCTCAACCCACTCTATGTCTCTCTCCCCTCCACCACTAACCATCTGTACAATCCTCATGATCTCTCTCTATCTCTAAATACCTATTAACCCCCAATCTCCATTATCTCTAAATACCTATTAACCCCCAATTCCCATAATCTCTCTCTCTATCTTTAAACCCCTAACCTCCAATGTCTCTTTGTCTCTCTCTAAACCCCTAACCCCCATTCTCTCTCTCTATCTCTCTATCTCTAAATCCCTAACAGCTAATCAATCTCTCTTCCTAACCTCCTCTCTCTCTCTCTCTCTTTGTAAACCCCTTAGCTCTAATCTCTCTCTTTATGTCTGTCTCTCTAAAGCCCAATCTCTTTCTCTCTCTAAACCCCTAATTCATGACCCCTAATCTCTCTATCTCTCTAACCCCTATCACCTAATATCTCTATCTCTAAATCACTAAAAACCAATCTCTCTCTATATATCTCTATAAACCCATAACCTCTCTCTCTCTCTCTTAAACCCTTATATCTCTCTCTATCTAAACCACTAATCTCTAATCTCCTTCTCTCTCTCTCTTAACCCATAATCTCAAATCTCTCTCTATCTCTTTCTCTAAACCCATAAAACCTAGATTGTAACCCTCAATATCTCTCTAAACACGTAATATCCAATCTCTCTCCATCCCTCTCTCTCTCCCTAAACCACTAACCCCTAACCTCTCTCTCTCTCTCTCCAAATCTCAAACACACACTTCTCACCTAGCTACTCGTCCCCCCTCTCTTTGTCTCTCTCCTCCCCAATGCTAATCATCCATACACTCCCCATGATCTCTCTATATATCAAAACCCATATTAACCCACAATCTCTCTAAACCCCTGACAACTAATTGATCTTTCTCTCGAACCTCCAATCTCTCCCCCTCTCTTAACCATACACCCCAAATCTCTCTTTCTCTAAACACCTAACCTGCAATCTCTCTCTCTCTCTCTCTAAACACCTAACCTGCAATCTCTCTCTCTCTAAACACCTAACCTAGAAACTCTCTCTCTAAACCCATAACTCCAATCTCTCTCTCTCTCTCTCTCTCTCAACCATTAACCCCCAATCTCTATATTTCTAGTGATGTATCTATGTCTAAAACTTGAACCTCCAATCCCTCTCTCTCCTTGTCCCTCTCTCTCTCTCTCTCAACCCCCATTCTCTCTCTCTCACAACCCTCTCTCTCTCTCTCTCTCTCTCTAAGCCCCTAACCCCCAATTGTTAAATTTTCAGAATTTACTTCAATATGATCTAGGATCTTAACTGAGAGAACAACATGTACAGCATATCTACAGCATATCAATCATGGAGACAATAATGCAAGCACACAAGAGACACAAAGATTTACTTGGGGAAAACCATAAAGGTGAAAAACCCCAATAACTTCCTCAGAGATAGATAGAGCAATGATACAACCAACCAATAGAGATAGCCATAACCTAGCAGCAATCCTCCTCCTCCATAAGTGTGCCTCTCCTCCTTGAGAGCATGTGTGAGAAGTGAGTGAGCAAATAGAGTGCCTCCCGCACTCTATTTATACTTGACTTGACTTGCCTTTTTACCTAACTCATGTCGGCTCGAACTTAACCACATAACATAATGCTGAGTGGGCTGACCCCCAATAGGGTGGTCTAATAACCCTTTGACCCACATGACTTATACAGGGCCGACCCCAAACAAGGTGGTCTAATAACCCATCAAGTATAAGTTACGACACTTACAATATAAATGAAGACACTTCCTTATAGAGGAATAATACCATCTCTATAGGAATACAATATACATATATGTGAAATACATTCCGAAGTTACATATACATCAACACTCCCTCTTAACTAGGAAGGTATTTCTCAGCACAGTTCTTCTAGCACAAGTCATCTTCTCTGGATCATCGTCACTGGATAATCGTCATCGAGTCATCATCATCGTCACTGCTGCTGCTATCTCAATCAATCTCTGAATCTACTCATCATAGGAAGTTCTACAGAGCCAGTCCTTTTTCATACTGGATGTAGGCCCACCACCTGCAGGTCTTCATCATCACTGGCCATACTGTGGAATCCTCAGGACTTATTACGTGCGTCACAAAACCTCGAAAGAGCATCCCAGGCTGTTACGAGCACACAGCTCTACCTATAGGATCTCCCAGGGCACCGAATTACATGTGACCTCACCACAAAACCTCGCAAGAGCATCCTAGGCTGTTACGAGCACACAGCTCTACCTATAGGATCTCCCAGGGCAACGAATTACATGTGGTCATGGCAAAACCTCGTAAGAGCATCTGCCAGATATCCCAGGGAACCGAATTACATGCCATAGGCAAAACCTCGAAAGACTATCTGCAGATCTCCCAGGGCACCAAATTACATGCCATAGGACAAAACCTCGAAAGAGCATCTGCCATATATCCCAGGGAACCGAATTACATTCCATAGGCAAAACCTCGAAAGACTATCTGCAGATCTCCCAGGGCACCGAATTACATGTCCTCCCAGAGAAAAACCTCGAAAGAGCATTTGCCAGATGTCCCAGGGAACCGAATTACATGCCATAGGCAAAACCTTGAAAGACCATCTGCAAATCTCCCAGGGCACCGAATTACATGCTCATCTGCACAACCTGATCCACGGCCACAGAGTATCAACCTGATACTCACCATACATCATCCTGATGTACTCATGATCGTCCTGATCATCATCACTGCAACGTCCTGCTGCATGTCATCTGGAGCAACATCCTGAAGCTCACCATCCATGATCATCCTGATCATCATCACTGCAACGTCCTGCTGCATGTCATCTGGAGCAACATCCTGAAGCTCGTCATCTATGATCATCCTGATCATCACTGCAACATCCTGCTGCATGATCCACCTGATCATCAATGCATCTACCTGATGCATACCAAGTATCATACATGATCCTCCTAATCATCAATGTATCCACCTGATACAAATACATGATACATATCATCATACATGATCCTCCTGATCATCAATGCATCTACCTGATGCATACCAAGTATCTACCTGATACATATCATCATACATGATCCTCCTGATCATCAATGTATCCACCTGATACAAATACATGATACATATCACCATACATGATCCACCTGATCATACAATGTATCCACCTGATACATCAATGCATCCACCTGATGCATACCAAGTATCTACCTGATACATATCATCATACATGATCCTCCTGATCATATCCAGCATCCAACATGATGCGTACATACATACATAAAATGATCCAACTGATCATATCAAGCAGAAACTAGAACATCATCCTGATGCTCATCATCCAGCGCTTACATCCACAGCCATGTGAAGGATCCTCCTTCCAACATGCTTGGAATGGCTTCAGCAAATGTGTCCATCACTTCTTCCTCGAAGTGTCCTCGATCTGAAGAACGCCAAGCCTCTCTCTGAAGTACTCGAACTTCACCCTGGCTAGTGGCTTCGTCAACACATCTGCAATCTGCTCGTCCGTCGCAACATACAGGAGCTTCACAGCTCCTCTTTGCACCATATCCCTGATATAGTGATATTTGATCTCTATGTGTTTCGACCTGTTATGAAACACTGGGTTCTCGGACAGCTTCACACAACTCTGGTTATCACAGAAGATACCAGTAGCCTCCAACTGGAGATCAAATAACTCAGACAATAGCTTTCGTAGCCATACTGCCTCACAACTAGCTGAACAGGCTGCAACATACTCTGCCTCAGCTGTACTCAGTGCTACACAGGACTGCTTCCTGCTAAACCAAGAGATCACACCTGATCCCATACTGAAGCAACACCCAGATGTGCTCTTTTTGTCTGCAGCACTGCCATCCCAATCTGAATCAACATAACCCTGCAGGTTAAACTTTTGATTCTCCTCATACCTAATCCCATAATCCACTGTACCCTTCAGGTACCTCAGAACATGCTTTACAGCAACCAGGTGAACACTCCTCGGATCCGTCAGGAACTGGCTCAATGTGTTCACAGCAAAGCAAATGTCTGGTCTCGTGTTCGTTAGGTACATCAAGGACCCAATCATCTGACGATACAAAGAGACATCAACCGGCTCAGATGAAGCATCACATAGAAGCTTCAGATTCGATGCCATAGGTGTGGCCATATCCTTGCAGTCCATCATCCCGAACCTCTTCAGGATCTCTACTACATACTTCCCTTGTCCAAGGAAGATTCCATATGCACTCTGCCACACCTCCATGCCAAAAACAAATAGTGCATCATCCCCAAGTTCTTCATCTCGAACTTGGAAGAAAGCTTCCGCTGCGTGTCGGCAATCAATCTATCTTGACCTGTAACAAACAGGTTATCTGCATACAAAAGTAGTATCACTGGATTGCCTTCCTCAACCTTGTAGAAAAGGTTGGAATCTGCTTTACTCTTGGTAACGCCCAAACTGGATAGAAAGCTGTCTATCCTACCATACCAAGTTCTGCACACATATATGACTACACCATGCTGTCTTGAGATCCATCTGGTGCATCTTCTATTTCATCACTTTTATATTTCTCAATGCTGCCATCTGCAACATGCTTGATCTGATAGTTCCATTTGGAAGTCATAACAAACTTCCCTTCACATCTTGGGACTACATCCCAAACATCATTCTTCATGATCGACGGATCATGGCATTCCATTTCTTCATCCCAGATCCTGGGAACTTCAATATCTTCAATAAATTTGTTGCTGAACAAATGTTGTAGTTCTTCTTTTGTAGGAGATGGCATATGATCTTTCCTACACAACAAGTTAAATTGCATGATTAGAAAACATGTCATAGTTTTCAGAACAAATTCTTACACATAAATAAATATGTCATACAGTCATGCAATTATCTTAGCCAATGCTTCAATACAACATTTATCCATATTCCGTAACTTTCTAGATGCCTTCCAATCTCTACCAGAACATTGTTAAGAGTGTGCACAACTCCCAACATGTCAGCAAAGAGGTTTCATTCTAGATAAGTAGCAATGGAATGTTGTATAGTGCCATAGGCCACTTACCCATGTATATTAGTAGTATACTGTTCATCAATGCAACTATTCTAATATGCACAATACATATCCTAAGTCTAGGAACATGAGCATATACATCATTTGAACAATTTTATTTAAACAAACAAATATGCGTGAAATGATAATTAAAATACTTATCTTTGTTTGTTCGTTGGGTGGACTCCCTCTGAGTCTTTGCTTCTTTGCGGGAGATACTGGAGTCATAATATGAAGTAGCTTCTTCTACACCTTTTTGTTGTGGAATGTAGGAAGATGGTCAACTCCCTCTGAATACCTGCATCCTTGCAGAAGCTACTGAAGTGTGCTCCTTTGCTTTCTTTGTAGGAACAACTGGAGTGTGCTCCCTCTTGATCTTTGCTTCCTAGATTACCTGTCTTTGAACTTACATTCATCCTTGGTCCCTATGCATGCTTATTAGTATCATGATTGTGTTATCCTTGTGATCTCATATAAAATCATACATTCATTAGTATACTATTAAAACACAATAATCTCAAGCATGTATAGTTATGATCATTTCAAACAGAAATAATAAGCATTAGCATTCAAGGTTTATGTAGGAATCTTATGGTTAGTCAAATCATAAGAAGCATAACATGTCTAAACCTATAATTACTCAAACCTATGACTCTTCACGTTAGTTGAATCATCAATTAAGATAAGAGATATAATGTGCATAAAACCTGTGATTATTCAAACCTATACTTTCATGATTCTTCTGGTTAGTCATATCATCAATTATAGTAAGAACAATAATATACATCCAACCATGATTATTCAAACCTATGACTTCATGAATAATCATTATCAACAACAGTATAAGATCCTAACACAAGGTAGGATTCTAGCTTGATATAGGAAAAACATACCTGGATTAGCATGCTAGCTATTTATGTCTAACATACCCGCATAATGTCTTCTGGTTCTCTTTAGTGACTTGTGCTAGTAACCTGCATGTCTCATAAGTTAACCATTATAAAACCAAGTTATACATACCTCAAGAATGGATCTTCTATGAGATCCATGGCAATGGATGAATCTTTGTCCTCATGTCATCATGATCATATGTTCTTGAACCAGAACATGATTTGTCTTTCTTGGTGTACCTTTCATGTTAGTAGACAGCATAAACCTCATACAACACCATAATGCATTAGTACAATCATAAGTGTCAACACCCTAACCAATGAATATCTTCTATCATGCATTCATAATTTTGTTAAGGTGATACGACAAATCTAAAATCAAAATTGTACTAACCGTAATAACATGAAGACAAACATACCATAAACTTAATCATGGACAAATATCGAAACATACCTCGATGAGTCATACCTGTCGAGATCGCTTGTAATCTTCTTATGTAAGGCCTTAGCCTTATCTCCCTCTGAAACGGGAACTTCTTCACTCATGCAGATGATCAATCCATCTTCTTATAGGATTAACCCAATCCACTTGATTTGCAAGAACTGGACCTGGAGCTGGATATGGGTTTGTCAGAGAAACCCCAAAAATTCAAACTTTGAATTTCAAACTTCCGAGAGGATAGAAATATGCATCTTGATGAGCTAATCAAACTGGTATATTCAGAATTTGAAAACTGTAAATTTTCACTCCTCAATTTTGCCTTTGGAACTTCCAGATTCACTGGACGTGACCCTGAACTGGGGTTTGATGAAGCCCACTCTTCTGCCCAATCAAAATGTTTGATCCAAAGCTCTAAGCTTCTATTTTTCTGAGGAGCTTCCAGCCGTGGTCACAAATTTCAAAAATTCCTATTTTTACAGAAGCCCTAATTTTCCATTTTTCTGATCAAAGTCCCGAACTAGGGTCTGATCAAACCCGGCCTTCTACCCAGCCAAAAATTCTGATCTTGGTCTCTAAATTTCTATTTTGATGAGTAGCATCCAGCCGTGGTCTCCGATTACAAAAATTCCAACTTTCTTCAAAGCCCTAAATTCCGGAAGGCATGAATGAAGGTACCAAAAAATAATTCTGTTTTGACAGAAATATGTACCTGATTGTTTCTGTGTAACTCCAAAAGTTTTGATCCACAGGGTCTGAAAACGTTTTCTGAGATAGCCTGACCTGTTATCTTTCCATCCTGACAGGTCTGACCTCAATTGGATTCTCTGAGAGAGAGTTATGCCAAATGTCGCAACGTGACCTGTTTTGGGATAAAACAGGAGAGCGAACTTGTACGGCGTGCCACGTGTCACTGTTTTAACTTCGGCCTCTGAAAAAGTTTTCTGAGATAGCTCGGCCTGTTACCTTTCCATCCTGACAGGTCTGACCTCAATTGGATTCTCTTAGAGAGAGTTATGCCAAATGTCGCAACGTGACCTATTTATGGGATAATACAGGAGAGCGAACTTGTACGGCGTGCCACGTGTCACTGGTTCAACTTCGGCCTCTGAAAACGTTTTCTGAGATATTACAGACTGTGTACTACCTGTCACTTTTTACGAAATTTCATTTGGATCTTCCTATCCCAAGATATGACCTTTTTCCCAAGGTCACCTGATTTTGACTCAGATCTGGAAGAGGCAGAAACCCTATATTGTACAGATCATAAATCACAAAGTACAACGAATTAGAGGTTGTCCTTTGGACACAAGGTACCTGGAGATCTTAGCTTCGTCCTGTAACAATTTCAGATCCGAAAAATTCGCCAAAACGGATTTATAGCGAAAGTACTACGATGACTGGTTTTTGCTATATCAAGCCCTAGCATCGTAAGTGCAACAAGTGTCATACATGCCATATCATGCCTTCTTTCAGGCTAGCTCTGATACCATGTTAAATTTTCAGAATTTACTTCAATATGATCTAGGATCTTAACTGAGAGAACAACATGTACAGCATATCTACAGCATATCAATCATGGAGACAATAATGCAAGCACACAAGAGACACACAGATTTACTTGGGGAAAACCATAAAGGTGAAAAACCCCAATAACTTCCTCAGAGATAGATAGAGCAATGATACAACCAACCAATAGAGATAGCCATAACCTAGCAGCAATCCTCCTCCTCCATAAGTGCACCTCTCCTCCTTGAGAGCATGTGTGAGAAGTGAGTGAGCAAATAGAGTGCCTCCCGCACTCTATTTATACTTGACTTGACTTGCCTTTTTACCTAACTCATGTCGGCTCGAACTTAACCACATAACATAATGCTGAGTGGGCCGACCCCCAATAGGGTGGTCTAATAACCCTTTGACCCACATGGCCGACCCCCAATAGGGTGGTCTAATAACCCTTTGACCCACATGACTTATACAGGGCCGACCCCAAACAAGGTGGTCTAATAACCCATCAAGTATAAGTTACGACACTTACAATATAAATGAAGACACTTCCTTATAGAGGAATAATACCATCTCTATAGGAATACAATATACATATATGTGAAATACATTCCGAAGTTACATATACATCAACACCAATATCTCTTTCTCTCTAAACCCCTATCCCCCAATCTCTCTCTCTAAACTCATATATCCCCCAATCTCTTTCTCTCTAAACACCTAACCCCCAATCTCGCTCTCTCTCTAAACACCTAGCCCCGACACTCTCTCTTTTTATCTCTCTCAATCCCTGGAACCCTAACCTATAATCTTTATCTCTCTAAATCCATAATCCCCAATCTGTTTCTTTCTAAACCCTAAGCCCCAATCTCTCTCTCTCTCTCGTTAAACCCCCAACACCCAATCTCTCTCTCTCTAAACCCCTAATCCCCAATATCTCTCTCTCTCTAAATACCTAACCTCTGATCTCTCTCTCTCTCTAAACCCCTAACCCTGAAACTCTCTTCCTCTCTAAACCACTAACCCCCAATCTCTCTCTAAACATCTAACACCATATATATATATATATATATATATAATCACCAATCTCTCTCTCTCTTAACCCCAAATCCCCAATATCTCTATCCTTCTCTAAAACCCTAATGCCCAATTGCTCTCTTTATAAAACCCTGTCCCCTATTCTCTCTCTTTCTATCTCTATATCTCTAAACTCCTAACCTTCAATCTCTCTCTCTATATATAAAACCTTAAATACCATTCTCTCTTTTTCTATCTCTCTCTCTAAAACCCTAACCTCCAATCTCTCTCTCTAAACCCCTAATCTCCCTCTCTGTCTCTAAACCCGTAACCCCCAATCTCTCTCTCACACACAGAATCCCTAACCTCCAATATCTCTCTCTAAACCCCTAAATACAAATATTTCTCTCTCTGTAAACCCCTAACCTCCAATATCTCTCTATGTAAACCCATAACCGCCAATCTATCTCTTTAAACCCTAAGCTCCAATATATCTCTCTCTAAATGATTAACCCTTTGACTCCCTCTATCAACCCCTAAACTCCAATCTCTCTCTCTCCCTCTCTCTCTCTCTCTAAACCCTTAATCCCCATTCACTCTCTCTCTCTCTAAAGACCTAAAACCCAATCGATCTCTCTCTCTCTAACCTCCATTCTCTCTCTATCTCTCTCTTTGTAAAACCCTTACCCCACTCTCTCTCTCTAAACCCCTAAAAACCAACATCTCTCTCTCTCTAAACCCTTAACCTCCAAGAGATCCCTCTCTCTAAACCCTTGTCTTTCTTTGTATCTAAACATCTAACCCCTAATCTCTCTCTCTCTAATCCCCTAACATTAAATATCTCTCTCTCTCTCTCTTTGAACCCCTAACACCCAATATATCTTTATCTCTCTCTAAACACTTAACCCCCAATCTCTCTCTCTCTAAACACCTAACCCCCAATATTTATCTCTCTCTCTCTCTTGAAACCTCCACCCCTCATGCACCTCCCCCTCCCCCATCTTTATGTCTCACTCCTCGCAATCATTAACCATACATACACCTCCCTTGATCTCTCTCTTTCTCTAAATCCCTATTAAACCTCAATCTCTCTCTCTCTAAACCCCTAACCCCAATTTCTCTCTTTCTAAACCCTTAACCACAATTATCTCTCTCTCTCTCTCTCTAAAACACTAACCTCCAATGTCTATCTCTCTCACTTTCCCTCTCTCTTAAAACCCCTAACCCCTAATCTCACTCTTTCTATCTCTCCATATCTCTAAACACCTAACAGCCAATTGATATTTCTCTCTAACCTCCAATCTCTCTCTCTCTCTCTCTCTCTCTCTCTCTGTCTCTCTCTCTACACACCCCTTACCACCAATCTCGTTATCTCTCACTCTCCCTCACTCTCTCTCTAAATACCTAACCCTAAATCTCTATCCCTCTCTATCTCTCTAAAACCATAACCAAATTCTCTCTCTCTCTCTAAACGTCTAACCTCTAATATCTCCCTCTTTGTCTCTAAACCCCCCCTCACTATCTATTTATTTAATCCTCTAACCCCCGATCTATCTCTCTCTCTCTCTCAACCCCTACCAACAATCTCTCTCTTTATATCTCTCTCTCTCTCTAAATGACTAACCTCAAATTCTCTATCTCTATCTCTCTTTCTCTAAACCCCTAACCTCAATTTCTCTCTTTCTAAACCCCTAACCACAATTCTCTCTCTCTCTCTCTCTCTCTCTCTCTCTCTCTCTCTCTCTCTCTCTCTAAAACACTAACCTCTGACATACCTCTCTCTCTCTTTAAACCCCTAACCCCTAATCTCACTCTTTTTATCTCTCAATCTCTCGAAACACCTAACAGCCAATCAATATTTCTCTCTAACCTCCAATCTCTCTCTCTCTCCACACCCCTTACCACCAATCTCTTTCTCTTAATCTCCCTCCCTCTCTCTCTAAATCCCTAACCCTAAATATATCTCCCTCTCTCTCTCTAAAACCATAACCACATTCTCTCTCTCCCTCTAAACCCCTAACCTCCAATATCTCTCTCCCTGTATCTAAACCCCCCCTCTCACTATCTATTTATTTAATCCTCTAACCCCCAATCTATCTCTCTCTCTCTAAACCCTTACCAACAATTTCTCTCTTTCTATCTCTCTCACTCTCTAAACAACTAATCCCTATCTCTCTATCTCTATCTAAACTCCAAAATCCCAATATCTCACTCTCTCTACACCCATCACCCATAATTTCTTTCTTTCTATCTCTCTCTTTCTAAGCCCCTAAACGCTAATCTCTCTCTCTCTAAAGAACTAACCCCTAATATCTCTATTTATATCTCTCTCTCTATAAACCCCTAAATGCCTCTCTCTATCTCTCTCTCTAAATCTCTAATCCCCAATCTCTCTCTCACTCTCTCTAAACCCATAACCCCCAATCTCTCTCTCCCTTTCTCTCTAAATCCCTAAGGCCCAATCTCTCTCCCTCTCTCTAAACCTATAACCTTCATTCTCTCTCTCTCTAAACCCCTAACCTGTGATCACTCTCTCGCTCGCTCGCTCTCTAAACCCCTAACCACCACTTCCTCTATATTAATCTCTCTCTCTCTCTCGCTCTAAACCCCTATCCCCCAATCTCTCTCTATCTCTCTTAATATCTACACCCTCCATGATCTCCCTCTATCTCTAAATTACTATTAACATCCAATATATCTCTCTCTCTAAAACCCTAACACTCAATCTCCCTCTCTCTCTCTGTGTATCTAAACCCATAACACCCAATCCTTCTCTCTCCCTAAGCTCCAATCTCTCTCTCTCCCCCTCTCTATATTTGAACACCTTATGCCCAATCTCTCTCTCTCAACCCCTAAACCCCAATATCTCTCTCTCTCTCTCTCTGAACTACTAACCCCTTAACTCTTTGTCTCTCTAAACTAGTGACGATCTCTCTCTCTCTCTCTCTAAATCCCTAACTGCTAAATCTCTCTCTCTATCTCTCTCTCTCAATCCAAAACCCCCCATCTCTCTCTCTCTAAACCCCAATACCCAATCTCTCTCTCTCTCTAAACCCCTAATCCCCAATATCTCTCTCTTTGAACCCCTAAACGTTTGTCTCAATCTCTCTCTCTCTCTTTAAATTCCTAACCCCCAACACCTCTCTCTCTATATAAACCACTAACCTCCAATATATCTCTCTCTCTAAACACCTAACCCTAAATCTCTCTCTCTCTCCCCAAACCACTATCCCCCAATCTCTCTCTATATACCACTAATGACCAATATCTCTCTTTTTATCTCTCGCTCTAAAACTCTAACCCCCAATCTCTCTATCTTTCTCTAAACCCCTAATGCCCAATCACTATCTCTATAAACCCCTAAACCTCTCTCCCTCTCTCTCTCTCTCTAAACTCCTTACCTCCAATCTCTCTCTCTCTCTCTCTCTCTCTCTCTCTCTCTCTAAACTCCTTACCTCCAATCTCTCTCTCTCTCTCTCTCTCTCTCTAAACCCATAATCCAAATATCTCTTCTTTCTATCTCTATCTCTCTCTCTCTATCTAAACCCTTAATATTCAATCTCTCTCTATAAACCCCTTACCCTCTCTCTAAACCACTTATCTCCCTCTCTCTTTAAACCACTAACCCTCAATCTCTCTCTCTATGAATCCATAACCTCTATTCTATCCCTATAAACCCCTAATGCCCCATCTCTCTCTTTATATAAACTCCTAACCTCTAATTTCTCTCTAAACCCATAACCCCCAATCTCTCTCTACAAAGCCCTAACCTCCAATATATATATATATCACTCTCCTGGTAACCTTCAATCTCTCTTTAAATAACTAACCCTATATCTCTCTCTCTCTCAACCACTAAACTCCAATCTCTCTCTCTAGACCCCTAACCTCCAATCTCTTTCTCTCTCTAGACCCCTAACCTCCAATCTCTCTCTCTCTCTCTCTCTAACCCTAACACCTAACCCGTAATTTCACTCTCTCTCTCTCTCTCTCTCTAACCCTAACACCTAACCCGTAATTTCACTCTCTCTCTCTCTCTAAAAACCTAACCCCAGTATCTCTCTCTCTCTGCAAACCCCTAATACCTAACTTGTAATCTCACTCTCTAACTCTCTCTCTCAACCACCCTCTTTCTCGAGACCCCTAGACCCTAACCCCTAATCTCTCTCTCTCTCTCTCTTTAAACCCCTAACCCCTAGTATCTCTTTCTCTCTACCCCACTCCCCACCCACCTACCCTCCCTCTATGTCTCTCTCCTACCCAACACTAACAATCCATTCACACCCTACAATCTCTCTCTATCTCTAAAACCCTATTAAACCCCAATCTCTATCTAAACCCCTAACCCCTTGTCTCACTCTCCCTAAACCCTAATCGTCGATCTCTCTCTCTCCAAACCCCTAACCTACAATCTCTCTCTCTCTCTCTCTCTCTCTCTCTCTCTCTAAACACCTAAAATCCAATCAATCTCTCTATCTAACCACCATTATTTGTGTGTGTGTTCTCTCTCTCTCTCTCTCTCTAAACCCCTAGTCCATAATCCCTAACTCCTAACCCCTACACCCTAGTTCCTAGCCCCTAACTCCCATTATATCTCTCTCTAAACCCCTAAAAACCAATATCTCTCTCTCTAAACCCGTAACAACCAATATATCTCTCTCTCTAAACCCCTAACCTGTAATATATATCACTCTATCTAAACCCCTCTCTCTATATCTAAACCTATAACACCCAATCTCTCTCTGTAATCCCCTAACATCAAATCTCTCTCTCTAAACCCCTAAACCCTAACCCCTAACACCCAATGTCTATCTATCTCTCTCTTTAAACACTCAACCCCAATCTCTCTCTCTCTCTCTCTGGACACCTAAATCCTAACCCCCAATTTCTTTCTTTCTCTCTCTATCTCTCTCCCTCTGTAAAACCCTAACCCCAAATTTATTTCTTTCTCTCTCTATCTCTGTCACTCTCTCTCTCTCTCTCCAAACCCCCACTCCTCACACACTTCCCGCACCCCCATATCTATGTCTCTCTCCTCACAATCTATAACCATACATACACCTCCCATGATCTCTCTCTATCACTAAACCCTTATTAAACCCCAATCTCTCTCTCGCTCTCTCTCTAAACACCTAACCCCAATTTCTCTCTCTAAACTTATAACATCAATTATCTCTCTCTCTATATCTAAAACCCTAACCTCCAATCTCACTCACAATCTCTCTCTCTCTTTAAACCCCTGACCCCTAATCTCACTCTTTTTATATCTCTATCACCCTAAACATCTAACATGTAATCAATATTTCTCTCTCTCTCTCCCTCTCTCTCTCTCTCTCCCCCTCTCTCTCTTGAAACCTACACTCCTCACGCACCTCCCCCTCCCCCTCCCCCATCTCTATGCCTCACTCTTCACAATCATTAACCATACATACACCTCCCTTGATCTCTCTCTATCTCTAAACCCTAATATTTCTCTCTCTAAACCCCTAACCTCTAACCTCCAATATCTCTATCTCTGTCTCTAAACCCCCCTCTAACTATCTATTTATTTAATCCTCTAACCCTCTCTCTCTCTCTCTCTCTCTCTCTCTCTCTAAACCCCTACCAACAATCTCTCTCTAAACAACTAACCCCAAGCTCTCTATCTCTATCTAAACTCTAAAATCTCAATCTCTCACTCTCTCTACACCCATAACCCCTAATTTCTATCTTTATGTCTCTCTCTTTCTAAGCTCCTAAATGCCAATCTCTCTCTCTCGAAAGCACTAACCCCTAATATCCATCTTTCTATATCTCTCTCTATAAATCCCTAAACGCATCTCTCTATATATCTCTCTAACCCTTAACCCATAGTCTCTCCCTCTAAATGCCTAACCACTAACCTCTCTCTCTCTAAACACCTAACCCCCAATCCCTCTTTCTCTCTCTAAACACCTAACCCCCAATCCCTCTTTATCTCTCTAAATACCTAACCCCCAATCTCTCTCTCTCTCTCTCTAAATCCCTAACCCCCAATATCTATCTCTCTTTAAATCCCTAACCCCCAATATTTATCTCTCTCTCTAAATATATAACCCCCAATCTCTCTCTCGCTCTCTCTAAACCCATAACCCACAATCTCTCTTTCTCTCTAAATCCCTAAGCCCCAATCTCTCTCCCTCTTTCTAAACCTGTAACATCCATTCACCCTCTCTCTCTCTCTAAAGACCTAAAACCCAATCGATCTCTCTCTCTCTCTAACCTCCATTCTCTCTCTCTCTGCAAACCCCTTACCCCACTCTCTCTCTCTCTCTAAACCCCTAACAACCAACATTCGCCTCTCTCTAAACCCCTAACCACCAATATATATCTCTCTCTAAACCCTGAACCTCCAAGACATCCCTCTCTCTAAACCCATGTCTCACTGTATCTAAACCTCTAACCCCTAATCTCTATTGCTCTAATCCACTAACATTAAATATCTCTCTCTCTCTAAACCCCTAACACCCAATATATCTTTCCCTCTCTCTAAACACTTAACCCCCAATCTTTCTCTATCTTAAACACCTAACCCCCAATCTTCTCTCTCTCTCTCTCAACCCCCACTCCTCACGCACCTCCCCCTCCCCCAGCTCTATGTCTCACTCCTCACAATCATTAACCATGCATACACCTCCCTTGATCTCTCTCTATCTCTAAACCCCTATTAAACCCCAATCTCTCTCTCTAAAACCCTAACCCCAATTTCTCTCTTTCTAAACCCCTAACCACAATTATCTCTCTCTCTCTCTCTCTCTCTCTCTCTCTCTCGCTCTCTCTAAAACACTAACCTTCGATATCTCTTTCTCTATTTAAACCCCTATTCTCACTCTTTTTATCTCTCCATCTCTCTAAACACCTAACAGCCAATCGATATTTCTCTCTAACCTCCAATCTCTCTCTCTCTCTCTCTCTCTCTCTCTCTCTCTCTCTCTCTCTCTCCACACCCCTTACCACCAATCTATTTCTCTCTTACTCTCCCTCCCTCTCTCTCTAAATCCCTAACCCTAAATATCTCTCCTTGTCTCTCTCTCTAAAACCATAACCACATTCTCTCTCTCCCTCTAAACCCCTAACCTCCAATATCTCTCTCCATGTCTCTAAACCCCCCCTCTCACTATCTATTTATTTAATCCTATAACCCCCAATATATATATCTCTCTCTAAACCCCTACCAACAATATCTCTCTTGCTCTCTAATCAACTAATCCCAATCTCTCTATCTCTATCTAGACTCCAAAATCCCAATCTCTCTCTCTCTAAATACCTAACCCCCAATCTCTCTCGCTCTCTCTCTAAATCCCTAACCCCCAATACCTATCTCTCTCTCTAAATCTCTAACCCCCAATCTCTCTCTCACTCTCTCTAAACCCAGAACCCCCAATCTCTCTCTCCCTTTCTCTCTAAATCCTTAGGCCCCAATACTCTCCCTCTCTCTAAACCCATAACCTCCATTCTCTCTCGCTCTCTAAACCCCTAACCTATGATCACTCTCTCTCTCGCTCTCTCTCTAAACCACTAGCCCCCAATATTTCTCTATCTCTCTCCATCTCTACACCCTCCATGATCTCTCTCTATCTCTAAATTCCTATTAACCCCCAATATCTCTCTCTCTCTCCAATCCCCTAACCCCCGATCTCTCTCTATCCAAAACACTAACTCTCTCTCTCTCTCTCTCTCTCTCTCTCTCTCTCTCTAAACCCATAACACCCAATCAGTCTCTCCCTAACCTCCAATATATATATATATATATATATATATATATATATATATCTCCCTCTCTATATTTGAACACCTTATGCCCAAACTTTCTCTCTCTCTCTCTCTCTCTCTCTCTCTCTCTGAACTGCTAAACCCTAATCTCTTTGTCTCTCTAAACCAGTAACAATCGATCTCTTTCTCTCTCTCTCTAAACCCCTAACCGCCAATCTCTCTCTCTCTCTCTCTCTCTCCTAAACCCCCCATCTCTCTCTCTAAGCCCCTAATACCCAATCTCTCTCTCTCTAAACCCCTAACCTCCAATCTCTCTCTCTTTCAACCCCTAACCTATCTATCTCAATCTCTCTCTCTCTCTAAACCACTAACCTCCAATCCCTCTCTCTCTCTCTCTAAACACCTAACCCCAAATCTCTTTCTCTCTCTCTAAACCCCCAACCCCCAATCTCTCTCTACAAACCACTAGCCCCCAATCTCTCTCTATATACCACTAATGACCAATATATCTCTTTTTATCTCTCTCTCTAAACCTCTAATCCCCAATCTCTCTATCTTTCTCTAAACCCCTAATGCCTAATCGCTATATCTATAAACCCCTAACCCCCAATCTCTCTCTCTCTCTCTAATCTCCTTACCTCCAATCTCTCTCTCTCTCTCTCTCTCTAAACCCCTAATCCAACTCTCTCTTCTCTCTCTCTCTATCTAAACCCCTAATATTCAATCTCTCTCTCTATAAACCCCTTACCCTCTCTCTAAACCCATTATCTCCCTCTCTCTATAAACCACTAACCCCCAATCTCTCTCTCTCTCTCTCTATGAATCCCTAACCTCCATTCTCTCTCTATCTAAACCCCTAACCTCCAATCTCTCTCTAAACCCATAAACACCAATCTCTCTCTACAAATATCTAAACTCCAATCTCTCTCTCTAGACCCCTAACCTTCAATCTCTCTCTCTCTCTCTCTCTCTCTCTGTGCAAACCCCTAACACCTAACCTGTAATTTCACTCTATCATCTATCTCTCTCTAAAAACCTAACCCCGATATTTCTCTCTCTCTCTCTGCAAACCCATAACACCTAACATGTAATCTCACTCTCTATCTCTCTGTCACTCACTCTCTCTCTCTAGACCCCTAGACCATAACCCCTAATCTCTCTCTCTTTAAACCCCTAATCTCTCTCTCTCTCTCCCCCACTCCCCACCCACCTACCTTCCCTCTATGTCTCTCTCCTACCCAACACTAACAATCCATTCACACCCTACAATCTCTCTCTATCTCTAAAACCCTATAAACCCCCAATCTCTCTCTAAACCCCTAACCCCTTGTTTCACTCTCCCTAAACCCTAATCACCGATCTCTCTCTCTCTCTCTCTCCAAACCCCTAACCTGAAATCTCTCTCTCTCCAAACCCCTAACCTAAAATCTCTCTCTCTCTCTCTCTAAACCCCTAATCCTTATTCACCCCCTCTCTCTCTCTAGACACCTAAAATCCAATTGATCTCTCTATCTAACTGCCATCTCTCTCTCTCTCTCTCTCTCTCTCTCTCTCTCTCTCTCAAACCTTTACCCTAAATGTCTCTCTTTCTATGTGCATCTCTAAACACCTAACCCCATTCTCTCTCTATCTCTCTCTCTCTCTCTCTATCTCTCTAAACCCCTAGTCCATAACTCCTAACCCCTACACCCTAGTACTTAACCCCTAACTCTCATTCTATCTCTCTCTAAACCCCTAAAAATCAATATCTCTCTCTCTAAACCCCTAACAAACAATATCTCTCTCTCTCTCTAAACCCCTAACCTGCAATATATATCACTCTCTCTAAAACCCTCTCTCTCTATATCTAAACCTATAACACCAAAACTCTCTCTTTAATCCCCTAACATCAAATCTCTCTCTCTAAACCCATAAACCCTAACCCCTAACATCCAATGTCTATCTATCTCTCTCTCTAAACCCTTAACCCCCAATCTCTCTCTCTCTCGACACCTAACCCCTAACCCCTAATTTCATTATGTCTCTCTCGATCTCTCACTATATCTCTCTCTCTGTCAAACCCCAACCCCAAATCTCTCTCTCTCTCTCTCTCTCTCTCTCTCTCTCTCTATTGTTCAGGGTTTCTACCTTATAGTGAGGAGATGAACACTATCAACTGGGCGGGGTTGACAGGTAAATACATTCGATGCATTACAACTAGTTCTTTCAAATTAAAAGGATCAAGAGATAGGAAGAAGCACCTTTTTACTGACGGCTGGTCCTAGCTTTCGCTTGGTCTTCCACTTGATCTTCCACTTGACGAACCTGCAACACAAAGCAATACCTTCCTCAACGTATCTTGACTATATAACATATGATGAAATCAGATAACAATCTAACATCAAATATAATCATATATTAACCAAATGAACATACAATCTATTAGACATTTAATTTGGGACATGAAGGGTATTTCGACCTTTTAATTATCAAAGAAGCATGAAATCATTACAAGTATACCTGATGTGTCGAGATGCTTCTGCAACCAGACTCTGGGCTCCTACTCTTCACAATGACTTGGGAATTCCTCCAGCATAACAGTCCTCCAAGTATTCTCTCAAGTTTTTCTCAATACAATGAGTCTTTCTAAGTAACCCCTCTCATGGATCCTCCTTGTATTTATGGGACAAGGTAGGCAGTTTAGATCGAGAGGTGGTTGGATTGGGAGGTTGGGAAAGTTGCAGAACCAACTTTAACTAATCCCAATTCGTTAACATAATGTGTTTTTTAATTTCATCTTAAGATGTACACAAGTTTCATACAACAAGAGTAGCGTACAGGAAGCAACTTTTGTGCCTTACAACATGCATTTACAACATTTTTGGAGATGTACGCGGGTTGTCCCTGAGGAAAGTAGAGTATTTTTCCAAGGTGTACACTAGTTTGCTATACAAAGAGTTACGTACATGTCATGAAATACGTTGGTTTTCTATACAAAAAGTAGTGTACATGTGATAAAATCAGTAGAAACAGTAAGTTTCTCAGCTGAAGAGAGTAGTTCCAGTCAATAAGTCATCCAGGTCAACCTAGCTCTTCAATCCTTAGTGTCCTTTTGTGTGATCAATAGAGCAATGTGATCACGCATGGAGAAGTGCAGATTTGACCTATAACATATGCCCCCTAATGTGTGAAGTCAGAGGGAAACGATGGCCGAAATACATTATAATTCCAAGTCAGAGGAGGAGCAAGAAACCACAGAACCCAGTCACAAAAGTACCTGAAACAACGATCAAGGTCAACGAGCAATTACAATCTTGACATCATATAGATGTGTAGCATGATACAACATGATCTCCAATACATAACTAGGAGATGTATATATAGCATGGCCACTGAAATACAAGTGTGGATCCATGACAAAATGAGAGATCATAGCCATAACAACAAACTGGATCTATGTCTCATGAAGAGCCAAAATGAGTGAGGCTCAGTCTTGCGCAGCTTGGGTGATAACATAAATATGGTGATGCTATCAAAGTCCCAAGGTCTTCATCCAAACAACCCAAGGTACAAACCCTATCCATGCGAATAATGTTTGGGTACACAGGGTACTCCCAAAAGACCAAACACCTAGAACAACCACTTCACACAAAAAAATCACAGATCGATACACCGATGTTTTGACGTGGTTTAAACCCTCGTGAGGGAAACACTCCACGTCCCCGGCCAAATAGCTTCTATGAAACAATTTATTATGCAAAGAAAGAAAGCTACAAATTAGCTTCTCATAATCGATAAACTTTCCAATGACCCTCCATGCTCTTTAAATAGATATCATGGACCAATCGGGTGTTAATCCACGGATCAAGGGTAGGTATGATCTAAGAGAAGTTGAACCATCGGATCACTCTATGTCGGGAACATATCGTGACCGTCGGATTAAGTATTTACAAATGCATACTAATGCATACTAAAGAAACACACTTTTCCTAACGGATATGTTACACAAGTTGATCTTAACTAACTCCTAAGTGTCTAAATATCCTAACATCCCCCCTTAAGAACAACTTGGATAGGATTGAAGGATTTACAAAAGTGACACTATTAGGAGAAGGAAGGAGGAATTAGAGCCTATCCCCCCTTAATGACAAGTTCCTGAACTCCTAACATAGATCGAAGTTTAGAAAACTTCGCTTCTGTAAGAGACTTGGTAAAGATGTCTGCAACTTGATCATCTGTAGGACAAAAGAGTACTTCAAGAACATGATCATGAACAAGATTTCTGATGAAGTGCATATGAAGCTCAATGTGTTTGCTACGTTGATGCAGGACTGGATCTTTGGCAAGCTTGATGGCACTTTGTTTGTCGCACCAAATTGGAGTAGGCTGCTGTTGTTCGAATCCAAACTCTAAAAGGATCTGTCGAAGCCATAAAGCTTCCTGACTGGCATTAACTGCGGCTCGATATTCTGCCTCTGTTGAAGAAAGAGCAAGAGCTTGTTGTTTCTTACAAGCCCAAGTAATAGGTCCACATACCAGACTAAAAACATAACCTGCAGTAGACTTTCGATCATCAGGATCACCGGCCCAATTTGAATCAGTGAAACCAACCAACAAAGGTTTCCCCCCTGTACTGTAATGAATCCCGAACTGAATTGTGCCTCAAATATATCGAAGTATTCTTTTAGCTAATTTCCAGTGACTTTCATGAGGTGTCTGCATATAACGGGAAACACGACCAACGGCAAAGGAAAGGTCAAGATGGGAATGAGTCAAGTATAAGAGACTACCAACAAGCTGACGATACAAGGTGGCATCTACTTCAGGTGAAGGACAAGTGGTAGAAATTTTGACTCCAGACTGGAAGGGAGAAGGGGCTGGTGTATAATCTTCCATGTGAAAGTGACGAAGAAGGTCACAAACATACTTAGACTGAGAAAGAAAGATTCCTTCTTTGGTTTGCAGGACTTGGAGACCAAGAAAATAATGCAAATGTCCTAAGTCTGACATTTCAAAATTTTGCTTAAGACTGGATTTCACATGGGTTATAATCTTAGGGTCACTACCAGTAAGAATAAGGTCATCAACATATAGAACAAGTATGATGAGATGGTTTCCTACTTTCTCGGTATAGACATTGGGGTTATAATGGCATCTAGAAAAACCAGTGTCAAGGAGAAAGCTATCCATTTTGGCATATCAATCTCTAGGAGCTTGCTTAAGGCCATATAAGGATTTCTTAAGGTGGCAGACAAGGCTAGAGTTATTCTGAACATATCCAAGAGGTTGTTCCATGTAAATTTTCTCCTGTAAATCACCATGTAAGAAGGCAGACTTGACATCCATTTGATGGACTTCCTAGTTGTGTAAGGCTGTAAGGGAGAGAACAAGGCGGATGGAGTTCATTTTTGCAATAGGAGCAAAGGTTTCATTGTTGTCAATCCCTTCAACTTGGGAAAAACCTTTGGCAACTAACCTTGCCTTAAGTCTTTCAACAATTCCATCTGATGCATACTTAGTTCTGTAGACCCATTTACATCTGACAAGTTTTCTTCCTTTTGGAAGAGGTACAAGATCCCAAGTATCATTCGCCATTAAGGAACGATATTCTTCATCCATAGTTGCATCCCAATCTAGATTTCTTGAAGCTTCTGCAAAGGTTTCTGGATCATGATTCTCAGAAACTTGAGCCAAAATAGAAGAGGCTCGCTGAAACTGATAACGTGTTTGACGTTGATCTCTAGGATCACCAGCAAGATCACCAGTTGCTTCACATGTTGAATGGACCCATCAAGGAAGCACTTGTGTTGGTGCAACTGGAGGAACATGAGGAGGCGGAGGTGGATTTTCATCCTCACTGTCATCATCAGAAACTAGAGTTGGAAACCTGTCAAGGAAGTTGGAAGAAGAAGAAGGCACAATCACCAAATCAGGCTCGCAGGCCAAAGAAGGCACCATCGCCGAGTTAAGCTCACAGGCCAAGAGATTTTCATCAAATTTAACATCTCTTCTAATGATTATATCATGAGAATGTGGTTGAAGAATTTTATAACCTTTTACATCTTCAGAATATCCAACAAATATGCACTTTTCACTTTTAGGCTGCAATGCTTTCTGTTTTTCATCTGGAATGTGAGCCCATGCTTCACTACCAAACACACGGAAGTGACTTACATCATGTTTAGTTTTACTCCATGCTTCTTCTGGTGTGATACCTTGTAATGCTTTGGTGGGGGTGCGATTAACTATGTAATTTGCACAATTAATGGCTTCAGCCCAAAATTGAAGACTTAGTCCCTTAGATTGGATCATACAATTAGCCATTTCTTTTAAAGTGCGGTTCTTCCGCTCAGCTATACCATTTTGTTGTGGTGTATATGGAACAATGTGTTGTTGTTGGATGCCTTGTTCAGTGTAGAAAGTAGTGAACCTTTTGTTAACATATTCTCCTCCATTGTCAGATCTCAACTTAATAATTTGATGACCAGATTGTTTTTCAACAAGGGCCTTGTAGGCCAAGAACATGTTAAATACTTCACTCCTAAGTTTTAAGAAATAAATCCAAGTGCGTCTGGTGTAATCATCAATGAAAGTTAAGAAATATTTGAAACCAGAAAAGGAAGCAGATGGAAGAGGACCACACAAGTCACTATGCACAAGCTCCAAGGGAACCGAGGCACGCCAAGAGGCACGCTTGTCAAAACTATCCCAATGATGTTTTCCGAGTACACAACCGGAACAAACACCATCCCTGCAAGATACCATCGGAAGACCTGTCACCATATTGTCTTTACATAGTTGTTGCAATGAGCGATAATTTAAGTGACCAAATCGCTCATGCCAAAGTTTGCTCAAGTTATCACTATGAGCAACAAAAACTAAAGGAAAAGGTGATGACCCAAAGTTGTTAAACTTGTACAACCTGGTAATATCATCAACAATTCCAATAGCTAGGACCTATTGAGGATCTTTAAAATCCTTTATTACAACTTGGTGAGGTGTAAACGTCACAGTTTTACCTTCACCAGAATGAGTGATCTGATAGACTGATAACAAATTGCAGGAAATTCTTGGAACACATAGTACATCACTGAAATAACCATTATCTACCGGAACTGTTCCAGCTCCTACAACACTTAGAGATCTATCATCACCAACAAATATTTGTTTGGTGTTACATTCATGCATAGTAGAAAATATGGTTTGATCCTTAGTCATATGATAAGATGCTCTAGAATCAATGAGCCATTCATTTGAAGTAGAAGAAGAAGATGCATTATAAGAATAACCAGAAGCATAAAGTGCATGTCCATGAGAGGTAGATTCTGAAGGCGAATCTAGGTTGATGTGGTGCTTCTTCATTGTTGCTTCCAAGGCTTCCATCTTCTTGAAACACTTAGATTCATCATGATTATCTTTCCCGCAATAGTTGCAATGACGCTCAGTCTTCTTGCCTTTTGGCTCGGATCCTTTGTCATTTTTTAAAGAAGGAGCTGACTGAGAGGGTTTGGGACCCTTGTTTGACTTATTATTGCAAAAATTTTGTTTCTTGGGAGGCTTAGAATTTTCTTTCTGTTGGGACAATAAGGCTTTCCCAGATGTATCTGCATTGTTGATTATTCCAAGATGGATGAGCTTATCTTGCTCTCTAATCAAGGAATCACAAAAGGATTCAAGACTAGGCTCTTGATAGCTAGCTGCATTCAAGGATTCTTTCATGTAGTAAAATGTAGATACAAAAATAGAATATGCAGGTCCAAGTTTTGAAAGAATATGATAAATGTATTGTTTGTCTTCCTTCTTAATCTTACATTCTGCACATAAGATTTTAAGATTTTTGTACTTAGATAAATAATCTTGAATGCATGAAAAATCATTTGGATTTAAAGAAATCAACTCATTTTCGAGTTGGTGACCTCGAATTTCATTGTGTTTACCAAACATAGATTCCAACTTGTCCCAAGCAACATCAGGTTCATCAATTCCATATATGTGGAATCGCAAATCAGTAGAGATTAACATCCCAATCAATCCACGAGCTTCATCACATCTATTTTCCCATTTTATTTTCTTATCATTATCATTGGGTTATGTTTCTTTCCCTAAGGTAATTCTAAAAAGTCCCCTACTTCGTAGAACATCCTCCATACGAGATTTTCATGAAAAATAGTTGGAACTGTTAAGTAGAATATCACAAGGGGCGGCCATATTTGTAAATTAATGGCTTTAAAAGTAGAAACCAATAGTCTGGATGTGAAGAGCTCGAAAACATAGGCGGTTTAAAGAAAAATGGCACTAAAAACTGACTTCAGATGATGAAGTTATGCTTGAACAAAGAAAATGCTAAAGATGCCCCCAATAGTGATGTGGCACATAAAGAATGACCAGCTAAAAAAAAAGACCCCCCTCTTCCCAAGATGAAATTTTGACAATCACTTTGCAAGAAATTTGCTTTAAGTGAATCACTTTTACAATGATACTTTAAATAGTGCAGCAATAAAAATGAACTTAAATGACTCACTTTGTATTTGTATTTTTTATTATTTAAGTGAGATGCACTTTTACAATAAAGTAACTTGAAAATAGAAATTGCATGCACTTTTCCTTTTAAAAGTAACTTCCTAAGACTTAAACTCAAGAACTATTAAGGAATAAAGCAACTTTGAACCAAGTGAGCTAGATTAAAAGGTATGTAAAATATGGGAATGAGGAAGGGGACTTTTTTTTTTTTTTACTCTTTTTGCTCGGTTTCCGTGCTTGCCTTTTTTTCCTGCAAATCACACCACAAACCGAAACAAAAAAAACTTTTCCACACTTATGGAGTTAGATCTCGTTAGCTTTCCTGGAAAGTCTATGTTTTCTCTCTGTTTCTGATTTGCCGAGATCGCGCAAGGTGCACGGCAAAGAGCATAGCATACGCAGCCGAGAAAAACTATTTCCCTTTCTATTTCTGATTTTTCGAGATCGCTCAAGGTGCACGACAAAGAGCATATGCAGACAGGGAAAGCAACAATCCAGAAAAAAAAATAAAATAAAAAATCCAATATTAATCTGATAAAATATGAGATTTTTTTTGCTTTTAAAACATAAAATAAAAAATGCATCACTGTAAGATTATACCTTCAGATCTGATGAAATACGCGTTTCTAGAGCAACCGGGAATCGTTTTCGATCAAATGAAATCTATTTCCTAATGGAAACGATGCTCCGGACGCAATGGAACACCTCCCATAGCCCAGAAATGCACAGAAATACCAGAATCAAAAACCCTTTCAAGTTTCGGCAACAACAGTTCAAGATCTAGATCATCACTGGAAGCAGCTCTTCATAAAAGCTCTGATACCATGTTCGTGTACACAGGGTACTCCAAAAAGACCGAACACCTAGAGTAACCACTTCACACAAACAGATCACAGATCGATACACCGATGTTTTGATGTGGTTTAAACCCTCGTAAGGGAAACACTCCACGGCCCTAGCCAAATAGCTTCTACGGGACAATTTATTATGCAAAGAAAGAAAGTTACAAATGAGCTTCTCATAATCGATCAAATTTCCAATGACTCTCCATGCTCTTTAAATAGAGATCATGGACCAATCGGATGTTAATCCACAGATCAAGGGTAGGTATGATCTAAGAGAAATTGAGTCGTCGGATCACTCTATTTCAGGAACATATCGTGACCATCGGATTAAGTATTTACAAATGCATACTAATGCATACTAAAGAAACACACTTTTTCTAACGGATATATTACACATGTTGATCTTAACTAACTTCTAAGTGTCTAAATATCCTAACAAATAAATGAGCTGAAGTCGAACATGGGGGGTATTGTTTGATTACCGGTCATTGATGTATACCGTTAAAAAATGCGAGGACTTCCATCAATAATGATAATGGGGCCCAAGGTACCTAGTACGATCCAACAAGTGTGAATAAGTGGAATTGAAGTCGAACACTTGAGGAACCTGTCGAATAAGATACATTGATGTATTTCCATTATTCAACAACGAGGGAAACTGCCACTGATGACTGCAATCCCCAAGGTACTAACCGAAACTCTAAACTTCATTCCCAGAGCATAATGAGCTGAGGTCGATGGAAAGAAGTCCGCTGGAAAGGAGGCCTTAATGCATCCTCCATCATCCAACACAAGGAACACTCACAGCTATAAGCTGATGTGGAGTAGGACGAGTAACAAAATGAAACAAACTGACACCAGGATGGCCGACACATGAAGTCAAGGTAAACTGCAGAATGGCCGACACAGGATGTATCCTTGAACAGTGAGCATGACACAAAGTGACTTAGGCAGTTTTCAACATGAAGGGGAAGTGATATAAGCCTGCAATGTAGGAGACATTAACATACCCTCCATATGATTGGAAGAATAAACAACCGGGGGAGTAAAAAACTCGAAAATCAAGTTCACCCTAAAACTAAAACCCAACTGTCATGAAAGACTCAAGTAGGTGCTGTGTTCAAGGACATGACTGACTCAACTGCCTTTGAAACTGAAAAGATGTGATATACCCTTCTTATCCCTTATTCTTGTTGATAAAAGAATATCTTTCTTGTTGTTTTAATGAGTTCAAGAAAGAAAGAAAACTCAATAGATCCAATTGTGTAAAAAGTTTAACAAGCCCATGGAAGGAAGACTCAGGACCTTATTCATTTTTTAAAGAGTTTGAAGAAGAGATAGAAGAATACTCTATACGATTGATCTCTGGATTTTAATATCGAACCGAGATCTGTTCTTGCTCGTCGGTGTTTTCAATTTTAAGGAGTCTGAAAAACTTAAACAATAACTCCATACACCTACTCGTGGATTTCAATATCGAGCCCAAGTAGGTTAATGCTCGCCGGTGTTTTCTTTTTTATAGAGTCTGAAAAACTTAAACAATCCTCTATATACCCCTCGTGGATTTCACATCGAGCCTGAGTAGGTGGATGCTCGCTTGGTGTTTTCATGTTTAGAGAGCCTGAAAACCCTAGAGAGAGGCTCCAAAGGTCCTTTTTCATATAGTTAGTCCCCTCCCCTGAAAAATAATAAAACAATGAGAGGAGAAATATTCTAGCCACGTATTACTAGAGTATTCCTTTTTCGTAAGTAATCCGCCAAGGTCCAGAAAATGGGTAAACTTATACCAAGGTGGATGTTGCTTCAAATCCTTTAACGAGTCTGAAAAGACAACTATACTCGGCAATCTTGTCATATTTAAAGAGTCTAACAAGAGCATGAAAAAACTCTATAAAAATATTTTTCGTAAAGTTTTAACGAGCCTGAAAAAGTAAACTCGTGACCTCCTTACTGTTTTTAACGAGCTCAAAGGAGATACAGAAAAATGCTCGTAACTTCCTTGCTATTTTTAACGAGATCGAAGTGAAGATGGAATAAATGCTCGTAACTTCCTTACTGTTTTTAACGAGCTCAAAGTGAAGGTGGAAGAAATGCTCGTAGCCTCCTTACTATTTTTAACGAGTGAAGGTGGAAGAATGCTCGTAGCCTCCTTACTGTTTTTAACGAGCTCGAAGTGAAGGTGGAAGAATGCTCGTAACTTCCTTACTGTTTTTAACGAGCTCAAAGTGAAGATGGAAGAAATGCTCATAACTTCCTTACTATTTTTAACGAGCTCAAAGGAAAGGTGGAAGAGTGCTCGTAGCCTCCTTACTGTTTTTAATAAGCTCAAAGTGAAGGTGGAAGAGTGCTCGTAAGTGGGTCAATGTCCACATGAATGGTAGACTGCATTATAGACTCTAGGAAAACTTCATCAGAGGAAAATATATTATCCCAAATGGAACGCATATCTAGACATTCATATGGAGTCATCGCCTGGTCAATTACCGGGACCCAGTCCCAAGAAGGTAAGAATGAATTCAGAGGCTTCTTCTCAGTAGAAATTGGACTCAAGGAACAATATGCCACAATATTTGATTGTGACATGGTAGTACCTACTGACGGGGAACATACTTGGTCTATAGTTGGGTAATAAGAGGGATCAACAAATGTAAGTTGATCTATAGTGACAATGCTTTCGTTGTGAGGAAAATGAATCACACGAAAGAGCGTAGACACCACAGCCTGCATAGCATATACATAATCACGCCCGAGGATCATATTAAAATCCATAGGGTCCTTTAAAACTATAAAATCAACTAAGACTGTTTTTTCACTCAAAGTAACAGGTACTTGAGGGAGGAATCCCAACGGTTCAATAGGTCTTCTGTCGAAGTTCAACGGTCAGTTAACAGCTGTAACAAGGTTAGGGAAACCTAAATCTCTCCAAGCATAACGGGATAATATACTAACAGAGGCTCCTTCATCTACAATACATCGGTGAACCACATGGTTGCCGATATCGACCTTTATCTGAAACGGTGTAGCAGAAGGAAGGCGAGGCCCAGTTAGACTATTCCAATCAAAGGAAATGATCCCAGAGCTTGGTAGGGGTTCTGTTATCACATATATAGTAGTCGGGCTACCATACATTATTTTTCTCATTCCAGCACACTATTCAGCCAGTTCCCTTACATTTGAGATGCTGAGATGAGCATCTAGATTGGATCACTATCAGATTGTGGACAGCAGTTGTATTCCCCATGCCATGACTGAGTCTCAGTACACTCAGAGAGATGACCGATATAGCCATTATACCATTTGTACAGAGCAGTTAGTAGTGTTCAGAGTTGCAGCAGCAGTTCCAGAGGACAGGTGATGGTACAGGTTGATGAGCTTTCAGGTATATGACTCAGCAGGTATATCATGGTGTTATGGTTAGATTGCTTTTATACTTATTCTTATAGCATGTCTTAGCACTCAGTGTCATGATCTGGCGATCATATAGATATTTGGACCTGGTCGATCTATTATATATATTACATTGTCCCTACTCAGACTTAGAAGTTCACTATTCATACTCATTGGTTTTACCCTCCTTAGGGAGAATAGAGGTGATCATTCAACCATACCTTGGCTTGCTAGTGTTGGCTCCATTATTCATTGTCTTCATCCATCCATGGCCTACCTTTTAGATTATCACCCTGACTTACTACTTGACTAGTGGTATGGAGGACTTTTCCCCACTGTAGCCTCTGTATTGGATGAGCTTCCCTGTTTATTGTGTCTCGGCTCTGAGTTGGTGACAAAACTTACCTATGGTGAGTTGGAGTTCCTTGTGAATTCCCCCTAGTCATTAAAGTTGTGTTGGCTAAACCTGAAACTTTTAGTGCTGCCATGAATACAAAATCTGAAAAAATGAAATGCTATATCTTGTATGAAAATCCCATTCATGCAATGTGTTTCTAAACACACATGAATGAGAGGCATGCCAAATGAACATGGCAATGAAAATAAAATGTTATATCTTTTGGAAAATAAATACCTAGGTAAACAAGCTGTCCATGACACACCTAGAAGTGCTCAGGTAAACAAGTGCCTTAAAAACACACCTGCAGCAGAAAGCCTAAAGAAAAAATGTAAATCTATGCAATGTGTTTATAAACACACATAGATCAAGGCTATGGAAACTTCAGGCCCAAAAAGCATTGGAACTTAAATGCTATATCTAAACAATTGCTGGCCTTATTTGTATTATGGATTGTGCGCATCTGTGAAGGTGAATAAACCCTCTTTAAACAACTCATCCATTTGTGAGACACCGCCATTCCCTGTGTTATTGCTCATTCAGTTTATACTATGGTGTGTATTCCCTTTCCCTTGCCAAAGTGTCACAAATTCAAGTCAGTCAAGTCATCCCTTAGCCTAGCCAATTACTTTATCCTTCACCCTTCACTAGCAAATTGATCACAGCTATGAAGTGAGTATGATCCTGAAAGTCTAGTCTGAGTAATAATAATAATTAACGACACTATATATTTGGATTTAGATCGCCAGTTATGATTACTCTGTGTTATAATTGTTATTTGAATAAGTTGTAGAGCATGTATTAACCTTGACACTTTGCAGCAGCCTTGGATGATGGTTTGAGTTATATTTGGTCTTGGTTAGACCAGTTTGACCATGGAGGACCATGGGACATGAGATGTTGGACCTTATGATGATATGGATAGATGATATATGGTCTATGTATACATACATGATGATTCTATGCAGCATCTACAGGGTTATGATGGTGATTCTTGGGTTACAGCATTATTTGATCATTTACAGATCATTATTATTGGCCTTGTTCCGGTATATTGGATATTTACTTTGATCATGCAGAGACTCATATGGTGTATGAGTACACATCTTGGATGGATTTGGACCTTCTGAGTCCAATGGGATAGTTTTTTTTCAGTTCCGGGCACTTACAGTGATGATTGAGCCTCAGTAGGCTGTCCCAGTGCAGTTTTGGTCTGTCGGAGGCCCTGTCAGAGCAGATGAGATTTTTATCCGGTTGAATTAGGGCGCTGATGATGGAGGGGGTGGTCCAGCCACTTGTTTTTACCATATTACCCCCCCTCCCGGACACACTGGTGCCCTCACCTTGATAGCGCAGGCACTCCAGGAAGCTGTTTGGGGTAGTTTCACGCTTCTCGAGGCATTTCAGGATTGGTAGAAATGGCTATTGAGGAAATCGATTTGGGATACTGAGGCAAAGTTATGGCATGGGATGATCAGTGATGATAGATCGGGGCCTTCCACACCTTCTCCAGCAGTTTCAGCTTCATCGGGGCCCGCATCCATCACTTATGGCACTTTCTGTGGATTTCTGAGGTCTTTTGAGGACCACGACTTGACTATGGAGGCACGATTTGGTACTTTCATGATTATTTATTGGTTATTGTGCTATGGGGATTGACCAAGGAGGGATAAAATTACCCCTTGGACCCACCATAATCCTCCTATGATATTATGTCATCATGATTTGGTGGGATTCCCCTCTTCTAGGGCGATTTTGTCCACTTACATTATATTTTATTTGTGATCCATGTATTTTATTGTTGAGCTCATCTCAACCATTGATTAGACATTTGTATCTTTTAATCTTAGCCACTCATTCAAAAAGTGGTTAGGGTTTTGGTGCCTCTCCTTCCTATTTAAAGGAGAGAGCCTCTCATTGTAAAGGGGACTTTTGGCTCTGGATTATTGGAATAGAAAATTATTATTGCATCTATCTCCAGTGTTGTGGTGAATGTTTTTGGTGTTCGTTCGTTGGTTCTTCCTTTGCACTGAGTTATTGGAGATCTTGTTTTTCCATATCTTTGTACCACGATTTTGCATCTACAGGTGGAGGCCGATTTGCTTGGAGGAGGAGGTATTGGTAGGGGAAGACTCTCCCTACTTCTTCTTTGGAGCTCTTCGTTGGTAACAGGGAGTATTACTGTCCCAGGACCTTCTATTTCATGTTACTATTGCATTTCTCTTGTATTTCTTCCATACTTGATCTTACTGATTGAATCTTCATTCCTTGGTTTGACAGGTAGAGGAAGGCGCACTTGTGGGCTAGGGCATCAAATTGGCAAGCAAATCAACAATCTCTCATTTGATCTCTGCGGGAATCTTCCTCAAAATCCAGGCATCTCATCCACATCACGCAGGTATGATCTCAAGGTAAGTTCTATCTCCATGATCTATCCAATTGTCTAAAATATTTTAAAACCCTAAATTAATAAAAACCCCATTTTACATTTTCTCAGATCTACTTAAATCTAGTGGGTTGTTGGGCATAATATTGAAAACCCACCTCTATAGTATCCACGGCATCCCGGATCTATAGTTTGGTGAGGATTGGCTTCCGTTTGACCCCTCTCCCATGCCAACTTAGCTCCTCCCAAGCAAAGCGCACTTCCTAGTTTGAGCAAGTTGACCTAGATCTAGGTGGTGGGTGTTTGAGATTCCACTTGATTTGTCATCTACACATCCAATAACATACACCCAGGTTGTTACTTTTCTGAAATTCACCTTGTGGGCCCTATTCCACATTTTAAGGGATTTAATCCCCATTTTGGACCACTTGGAACACTTAAACTCAGATCTACTAAGATCTAGCCGTTGGATTGCCACGAAATTATAGATCCATACTCCTACTTGACTAACCTACCCGGATCTAAAGTTTGGATGCCATCCGACTTGTCTTGACCCACCTAACCCCACTTTTTAGTCTCCTTGGGCAAAGTCGCACCACCTTGGAGAAGTGAGTTGACTCACTTCTAGGACGTGGGTACTTGAGATTTTTGGAGATTTGAAACCGGAATAATTCAAAACCTAGGTCTAGACTATCACTTTGTCAAATCTTGCCTTGGGGATAGCATTCCTTGTTTTAAGGGATTGTGGTCCACTTGGGTCAAACCTAGATCTAGACACATTCATTTATCAAGACCTCTATTGCCTACTTGTCCCATGTACTAGGAGTCCTAAACCACAAGTCAACCCTACTTTGACTCCACGTCCCAATTCCCAAGGCACTGGTTTCTCTCCAAGTTAATTCGACTTTCCTAGATTGTTGGATTGACCTGTGGATTGACTTGTGCATGGTGAACTAAACCCTTGAAGCTATCATGTATCATGGTCAAGCTACACTAGTTCAATGTCAGAAGATCCACTGCCTTGGGAATCGTGTCCAATGCAGGGTAGTTTAAGGGTTGTATTGGGGCTAACTAGTACTGATGACAAGCTTGACCATGATACATGAAAGCTTCAAGGGTTTAGTTCACCATGCACAAGTCAATCCACAGGTCAATCCAACAATCTAGGAAAGTCGAATTAACTTGGAGAGAAACCAGTGCCTTGGGAATTGGGAAGTGGAGTCAAAGTAGGGTTGACTTGTGGTTTAGGACTCCTAGTACATGGGACAAGTAGGAAATAGAGGTCTTGATAAATGAATGTGTCTAGATCTAGGTTTGACCCAAGTGGACCACAATCCCTTAAAACAAGGAATGCTATCCCCAAGGCAAGATTTGACAAAGTGATAGTCTAGACCTAGGTTTTGAATTATTCCGGTTTCAAATCTCCAAAATCTCAAGTACCCATGTCCTAGAAGTGAGTCAACTCACTTCTCCAAGGTGGTGCGACTTTGCCCAAGGAGACTAAAAAGTGGGGTTAGGTGGGTCAAGACAAGTCGGATGGCATCCAAACTTTAGATCCGGGTAGGTTAGTCAAGTAGGAGTATGGATCTATAATTTCGTGGCAATCCAACGGCTAGATCTTAGTAGATCTGAGTTTAAGTGTTCCAAGTGGTCCAAAATGGGGATTAAATCCCTTAAAATGTGGAATAGGGCCCACAAGGTGAATTTCAGAAAAGTAACAACCTAAGTGTATGTTATTGGATGTGTAGATGACAAATCAAGTGGAATCTCAAACACCCACCACCTAGATCTAGGTCAACTTGCTCAAACTAGGAAGTGCGCTTTGCTTGGGAGGAGCTAAGTTGGCATGGGAGAGGGGTCAAACGGAATCCAATCCTCACCAAACTATAGATCCGGGATGCCGTGGATACTATAGAGGTGGGTTTTCAATATTATGCCCAACAACCCACTAGATCTAAGTAGATATGAGAAAATGTAAAATGGGGTTTTTATTAATTTAGGGTTTTAAAATATTTTAGACAATTGGATAGATCATGAAGATAGAACTTACCTTGAGATCATACCTGAGTGATGTGGATGAGATGCCTTGATGTTGAGGAAGATTCCCGCAGAGATCAAATGAGAGATTGTTGATTTGCTTGCCAATTTGATGCCCTAGCCCACAAGTGCGCCTTCCTCTACCTGTCAAACCAAGGAATGAAGATTCAATCAGTAAGATCAAGTATGGAAGAAATACAAGAGAAATGCAATAGTAACATGAAATAGAAGGTCCTGGGACAGTAATACTACCTGTTACCAACGAAGAGCTCCAAAGAAGAAGTAGGGAGAGTCTTCCCCTACCAATACCTCCTCCTCCAAGCAAATCGGCCTCCACCTGTAGATGTAAAATCGTGGTACAAAGATATGGCAAAACAAGATCTCCAATAACTCAGTGCAAAGGAAGAACCAACGAACGAACACCAAAAACATTCACCACAACACTGGAGATAGATGCAATAATAATTTTCTATTCCAATAATCCAGAGCCAAAAGTCCCCTTTACAATGAGAGGCTCTCTCCTTTAAATAGGAAGGAGAGGCACCAAAACCCTAACCACTTTTTGAATGAGTGGCTAAGATTAAAAGATACAAATGTCTAATCAATGGTTGAGATGAGCTCAACAATAAAATACATGGATCACAAATAAAATATAATGTAAGTGGACAAAATCGCCCTAGAAGAGGGGAATCCCACCAAATCATGATGACATAATATCATAGGAGGCTTATGGTGGGTCCAAGGGGTAATTTTATCCCTCCTTGGTCAATCCCCATAGCACAATAACCAATAAATAATCATGAAAGTACCAAATCGTGCCTCCATAGTCAAGTCGTGGTCCTCAAAAGACCTCAGAAATCCACAGAAAGTGCCATAAGTGATGGATGCGGGCCCCGATGAAGCTGAAACTGCTGGAGAAGGTGTGGAAGGCCCCGATCTATCATCACTGATCATCCCATGCCATAAATTTGCCTCAGTAGCCCAAATCGATTTCCTCAATAGCCATTTCTACCAATCCTGAAATGCCTCGGGAAGCGTGAAACTGCCCCAAACAGCCTCCTGGAGTGCCTGCGCTGTCAAGGTGAGGGCACCAGTGTGTCCGGGAGGGGGGTAATATGGTAAAAACAAGTGGCTGGACCACCCCCTCCATCATCAGCGCCCTAAGTCAACCGGATAAAAATCTCATCTGCTCTGACAGGGCCTCCGACAGACCAAAACTGCACTGGGACAGCCTATTGAGGCTCAATCATCACTGTAAGTGCCCGGAACTGAAAACAAACTGTCCCATTGGACTCAGAAGGTCCAAATCCATCCAATATGTGTACTCATACACCATATGAGTCTCTGCATGATCAAAGTAAATATCCAATATACCGGAACAAGGCCAATAATAATGATCTGTAAATGATCAAATAATGTTGTAACCCAAGAATCACCATCATAACCCTGTAGCTGCTGCATAGAATCATCATGTATGTATACATAGACCATATATCATCTATCCATATCATCATAAGGTCCAACATCTCATGTCCCATGGTCCTCCATGGTCAAACTGGTCTAACCAAGACCAAATATAACTCAAACCATCATCCAAGGCTGTTGCAAAGTGTCAAGGTTAATACATGCTCTACAACTTATTCAAATAACAATTATAACACAGAGTAATCATAACTGGCGATCTAAATCCAAATATATAGTGTCGTTAATTATTATTATTACTCAGACTAGGCTTTCAGGATCATACTCACTTCATAGCTGTGATCAATTTGCTAGTGAAGGGTGAAGGATAAAGTAATTGGCTAGGCTAAGGGATGACTTGACTGACTTGACTTTGTGACACTTTGGCAAGGGAAAGGGAATACACACCATAGTATATACTGAATGAGCAATAACACAGGGAATGGCAGTGTCTCACAAATGGATGAGTTGTTTAAAGAGGGTTTATTCACCTTCATAGATGCGCACAATCCATAATACAAATAAGGCCAGCAATTGTTTAGATATAGCATTTAAGTTCCATTGCTTTTTGGGCCTGAAGTTTCCATAGCCTTGATCTATGTGTGTTTATAAACACATTGCATAGATTTACATTTTTTCTTTAGGCTTTCTGCTGCAGGTGTGTTTTTAAGGCACTTGTTTACCTGAGCACTTCTAGGTGTGTCATGGACAGCTTGTTTACCTAGGTATTTATTTTCCAGAAGATATAACATTTTATTTTCATTGCCATGTTCATTTGGCATGCCTCTCATTCATTTGTGTTTAGAAACACATTGCTGTAAAATTAGTCACAGCAGATCTAATGAACAAGTAAATCAATCACAACAGATGAACATAGAAAATATGGTGCAAAACTGTGCAAAAGATGCAGCAGTGCTCTCTATCCCAGAAAGGGGTGAATGAATTACAATACAAACTGTCTCAATGACAGAGCAATTCGAATTGCCTAAGGAGGTCATTCCAAATCACTGAATGGAGTAGCTTGACTCTATCTAGGAGTCCTCATCAATCATCGGTGGTGCTCATCAATCACAACAACCAGTCATCCAAGTGTCAATCTGAGTCTAACTGAGTGTAATAAGTGTAACTGAAGTGTGTAGCACTGATTTAGGATCTGGAGGCTCAGTGGGGGCGCATGGGAGGCTAACTGAAGTCAGAACAAGTCACCTAATCAAACTGGAGGTCAAACGGAAGTGATACAGTCAGTCGGGAGTGAAACTAGCCTCAAATCAGGGAGAATCGGAGCTAACTGAATGTAACTGAAGTGGAACTGCAGTGGTAGGTGAACAAGTGCGCCCTTCTCTAGCAGTAGGTGAGAAGTGGGCGCCTTTCAGCTTAGGAGGGCTAAAACTCTGTGGTAGGTGGCTCCCGGGTGCTAGAAGAAGGTGGATAAGGTGCTGGAGGCATCAAACTGGTGACTGGGATGTGGATATCCGAACACCCCCCCTCAAGCTAGACTATGATGTGCCAACAAAAATAATGTGGGGCCCTGGTAACTAATACCAAAGGTCACCCCAATACAATAATCCAAAACTAATAACAGTCAATAAACCAAGGAAATGGGGAAAACCTCATGGGAAAAATACCCCCCCTCAAAATAGACTGTAGTACACCAAAAGATTTAACTGCTCCAAAATCAAGTAGATATGTCTGGAGGTATCTTACTCTTGGGAGTAAATGGATCATGCTCCAAAAACATGTGCTTGAATTCTCCATCAGTGGATGCAAGCGAATGTGGATACTTTAAGAACTTGCTCTTCATACCGAAAAAGGTGAGAACAAATCTGAAAATATGAGGATGATCCTGGAACCTGTGATTCGAACCAAGTGAGGTAGGAATAGCTCCAATCGGATCAAATAGATCTTGAAACTTGAACTTCTTATCAATAGAAGTTAAATCAGCTCCAAAAATAGATGAATGGTTTCTTGAGATCTCCTTTGAACCAACAAGGGTGAGATCAAAACCAAAATCAGCAAAAAGTGCATGAGAATTGACCTCAAGCGAATGGTAGTGCTCTTTATCTTCATTAAAAATATGAGAAACTTTGCAAATGATAGAACATAAGTCTATAGGAGGCATGCAATCAAGTAGGGCGAATGCTTCACCTCCAAAATCAGATTTTACCTCCAAAACTTCAAGTAGATCATTATTCTGCATGCCGACAAACTCATGTGAAAGAGAGGATTCAAGAACCTCTTCGGAATCTAGAGTATGAGCTTGTTTATCTTGCTCATAATTCGAAATAGAAGACTTTGAGAGAGTGAGTTTTGAATCTACAGTTTCTTCTTCATCTTGAACAATTGTTGAGGCCAAGACATGATTGGAAAGAACACATAAGGAGATCTCACTGGGCTTGTTCTCCAAAAGACTAGCATGATCCTCTTCTTCCTGCTTTCCAAATTCTTTGTCAAGTTGGACCCATAGATCACTTGGATTTTCAGCAGTATTACTGAGGTAGCGCATACAAGGAGACATAGCAAGACACATTGCTCCAAAAGCTCTGTCACAATCATTGAGCCAATCATTCTCCTCTTCATCGGAATCAAAATCTCTTGTATTACCAATGCACATATCAAAAAGACATTGTCTCTTCAAGAATGCAATCATCTTTGGTTTCCATTCATCATAGTTGAATGGAGTAAGAATATTTTGTGAAGAAGAAGTAGCCATCTTTGCATTAGCGAATGCACATGGAGGAAGTAAGAAACCTGCAAATCACACACAAACAAACACTATCTTTTCAGCCTTGCATGCACATGAGCGAATGCACATGAGATTTTGCATGCCACTGCTGAAATATATTGGTGAGCAAAGATTGCTCTCTCTTCATGTAGAACACCTGTAGAAAAGAAATCTTGTCCCTGCAATGGCTCTGATACCATGTAAAATTAGTCACAGCAGATCTAATGAACAAGTAAATCAATCACAACAGATGAACATAGAAAATATGGTGCAAAACTGTGCAAAAGATGCAGCAGTGCTCTCTATCCCAGAAAGGGGTGAATGAATTACAATACAAACTGTCTCAATAACAGAGCAATTCGAATTGCCTAAGGAGGTCATTCCAAATCACTGAATGGAGTAGCTTGACTCTATCTAGGAGTCCTCATCAATCATCGGTGGTGCTCATCAATCACAACAACCAGTCATCCAAGTGTCAATCTGAGTCTAACTGAGTGTAATAAGTGTAACTGAAGTGTGTAGCACTGATTTAGGATCTGGAGGCTCAGTGGGGGCGCATGGGAGGCTAACTGAAGTCAGAACAAGTCACCTAATCAAACTAGAGGTCAAATGGAAGTGATACAGTCAGTCGGGAGTGAAACTAGCCTCAAATCAGGGAGAATCGGAGCTAACTGAATGTAACTGAAGTGGAACTGCAGTGGTAGGTGAACAAGTGCGCCCTTCTCTGGCAGTAGGTGAGAAGTGGGCGCCTTTCAGCTTAGGAGGGATAAAACTCTGTGGTAGGTGGCTCCCGGGTGCTAGAAGAAGGTGGATAAGGTGCTGGAGGCATCAAACTGGTGACTGGGATGTGGATATCCGAACAATTGCATGAATGGGATTTTCATACAAGATATAGCATTTCATTTTTTCAGATTTTGTATACATGGCAGCACTAAAATTTTCAGGTTTAGCCAACACAACTTTAATGACTAGGGGGAATTCACAAGGAACTCCAACTCACCATAGGTAATTTTTGTCACCAACTCAGAGCCGAGACACAATAAACAGGGAAGCTCATCCAATACAGAGGCTACAGTGGGGAAAAGTCCTCCATACCACTAGTCAAGTAGTAAGTCAGGGTGATAATCTAAAAGGTAGGCCATGGATGGATGAAGACAATGAATAATAGATCCAACACTAGCAAGCCAAGGTATGGTTGAATGATCACCTCTATTCTCCCTAAGGAGGGTAAAACCAATGAGTATGAATAGTGAACTTCTAAGTCTGAGTAGGGACAATGTAATATATATAATAGATCGACCAGGTCCAAATATCTATATGATCGCCAGATCATGACACTGAGTGCTAAGACATGCTATAAGAATAAGTATAAAAGCAATCTAACCATAACACCATGATATACCTGCTGAGTCATATACCTGAAAGCTCATCAACCTGTACCATCACCTGTCCTCTGGAACTGCTGCTGCAACTCTGAACACTACTGACTGCTCTGTACAAATGGTATAATGGCTATATCGGTCATCTCTTTGAGTGTCCTGAGACTCAGTCATGGCATGGGGAATACAACTGCTGTCCACAATCTGATAGTGATCCAATCTAGATGCTCATCTCAACATCTCAAATGTAAGGGAACTGGCTGAATAGTGTACTGGAATGAGAAAAATAATGTATGGTAGCCCGGCTACTATATATGTGATAACAACTGGCTCCGGCTGGGACAAGTGCTCTGCTGAAATGAGCGCTTGAGAACCTCAAAATCTCTAGTCCTCGAACTCTGCTACTCGAATCCACGATCCAGCACTCTACCATTTTATTTCCAGCTTCTATTCTTGCAACCTATTTTCTACATTCACAAACATCAAAAATACCTCATGCCGCATGTGTGGGAAAAATATAAAACCAACTGAAATAAAATCTATTCTATGTCAGAAATATAAATGCATGAAATATAAATGCAGAAAGTAAATAAAACTATAATTTGCAAAATTTGAAATTTATTGTGCAGGAAAAGAAAAGTGACAGGTACTCAATTAAACTAGGAGCTTACAAAGGAGCTTAGAGACTAAGAAGGTGCCAGACTCAATGGCTAACAAGACTAACTACTGCCTAAGTAGGCTTATTTGGTTTTCTACCTACCCTAATCTACCAGGCAATGCAAGCGGAGAGATCCCAACTAAGTGGGATCAGGGATGTGATCCCTTAAGTCCCTTTGATTTACAGGATATAAAATGCGTCATCCACTACCAGTGGTCAGAAAGCACATGCCATCAATGCATCGCTCTACTGTGAAAGGTCCAACCCATAAGTCCTCAGCTTGCCCCGATCTTACATGCAATAAATGGTTGGGGATGATGACTTGACTTCCTGTAGGAAACCTATTTCTGTTGACTGACTCAGGGATAACTCCAATGTTACGAATATGCATAGGATGGATTTCAGCAGGGTTTTGCGGTTGAGGTGTGACAATCCTTGAGCTCCTCCTAGAAGGAACTGCATCAATTCTGGGTGGACCACCGTCTAAGGAAATAGCAACTCTGCCAACAAGGACTTCCCTAACTTCCCTTCTTGTTTCCTGGATTACCTCATTTGGCTCTTCCTCATGAGGAGATACAACTCTTTTAACAACTTCACCTACAGTCCAGAAATCTCTATGTTCTTCCAAGGGAGATGGCTCATGAGATACAACAGTGTTATGACTAGAACCTTCCCCTGAAGGAACAGGAATAACCATGTTTTCCAATCTGGTAGAAACTGACTCAGGATTAAATGTAGAGGAACTAGGAATGTGAGAAAGATCATGAGTATGATGACTAGATGACTCAAATGGTAGGAGGAAACTAGGGATATGAGGATATGCAGATAAAGCATGGCTTTGAGGTTCTGAAGGAGTTTGAAAAATAGCAAGGTTATTTAGATTATAGTCTCCTTCAGGTGCATCATTAATTAGGGCATCCTCTTCCCAACTTAGAGAGTTATCATGGACTTGAATTAGGCTACCATCTTCTAGAGATAAATGAGATAGAGAATCTTCTATATCAGAATAATAAGAGGCTTCAGACTCTACATTTGTTTCAACCCTAGTAGATGTTGCAAGATTGTTTTCCCATGGGTAAATAGGTGCAATCCCTTGGTTTTCTCTTTCCCTATTGTGATCAGTCAAGGCAAACCATTCCCTAACAGTGAAAGGAATTCTTTCTCCCCTCCCAATATCATCAAATTCATCTTCATGCATTGGATTCTCAATATTCTCCTCATTATTTGTTTGATCATGAAGGTTTTCTATTGGGGGAGTTTCTTCCAAGCTTTGATCACTAAGCAAACTCTCATCTCCTCCTATATTTCTTATGCCATCATCAACCTCCTCAAATGTATGATTTTCTATAGAAGGTTCTTGAATGATTTCATTGTTTTTTTCATGACCTTGAGGTTGATTTTCATATCTTCTCAATTCATCTATGTCCTCAACAAATTCATTTCTGATTGTTCTTGTCATTTCAATTATTTGCTTGTCTTCCCAACAGGAATCAGAATTTTCCATGACCATACACATATTTTGATCAACTTCATATAATTCTTCCTCATCCCCAATAAGGTTAGTTTTGGCATTATTTAACAATTCATCCCCATATGTGTTTTTTAACCCTTCATCAAATGATTCAACATGCTCATTATAACAAGGCTCTCTGTTTACCCGAATCAAAGCTCCATCAGGGTTGGGAACACAAATAAATGATAAGTCCATCATAAGGTATCCACCTAGACCAGCTGCCCATTTTCTAGATAAAAGCATTCCATATACTGGGGGCAAGTCAATGACCACTACATCCATCATGGTAGAAATGTCTGAACATGCGAAAAGATCAGCTCTAAGGTTTTTGATCAAACCATAAGATGGCACTCGTCGGGAATCTATACCACAGACATTTCCATAAGGCCTAGTCACTTCAAGTCCCATTTCCTTCATAACTTGTAAAGGCATAACATTCATTGCTGCTCCAGAATCCAACATACAGTTATGAAGGAGCATGTTTTGAATGTGTAAGGTAAGGTAAAAGGGAGAGTGACCACCGCTTTTTCTTTCATAAATGGCTGAATGGATGTTTATTGGTGGATCCTTCTCTGTTTCACTAGGTTGTGTTCCACTAAGCTTTTGGATATGACATGATTCTAGGACCGGTTCAGGAGTTTTCTCTTGGACAATACCATCGAAAAATTCCTCTACTTGGCATCTAACAGAAGGCACCTTCATTAACTCAGTGACAGGGATATTACACATTATCTTGCTTAACTCTTTCTTCATATCAATCTTAAGATCATAATCATCCATAGCAAGATCTTCTTCTTCCTTTTTATCTTCATCAATCTTTTTATGCTTATCAAGGAAAGAAGGCTGGGAAGTACTTCCTCGTTTATATATTTGATACTTTGGTTGCTCTTTAGGTCTTGGGAGTTCTATGGCACAACATGAGGAACTAGGTTCTTCTACCATGTCTTCATCTTGATCCCAAGGTTCTTCTTCTAAAAGAATTCTTCCAAAATCTTCATCATAAGATAAGTCATTTATGAAGTTGATGTTTTCTGGTTGGTCATCATGGTCAATGGTGTCAGAGGGTATTTCTTCTTCTTCATCACACCAATTGACTTCCTTCTTTTCAGAGTTCTCTGGATACTCAGGTCGTCGCCTATCCCTATCCCCATCAGGCCTCCTATTGTTATTCCAGTAAGGTTTAGGGCCATAAGGATTTATATGTCTTTCAGGGTCATTCAAGCTTGCCACATTCTTTGTTAGGACAGTTAATTGTTTCATCATCTCTTGCATAACTTCTAAAGTGTCCTTGGATTCCTTTGGAACACTCACAGGTTCCTTTGGTTTTCGAAGTCTAGGGTCAGATCTGGAAGTGGATGGGTTAAATTGATCGAAAAGTTTTGTTTCCCCATGGATGCTACATTTTGTTCAGCCATCTTAGCATTTGATTGAGCGGTCTTTAAGTCATTTGGGTTTTTATCCTTTAGCTGATAACCAACCCATCCCTCAAAAGCATTCAAGTAGTGAATAACAACTGCTTGGTCTTTTGGTCTAATTTCTTCAGGGATAACAGCTACAGTCTTGTCAAATCTTATGTTAAACTCATGGACTGTTTCATTTTCTCTTTTCTTAATGTCAAACAGTTGATGTAAGAGAAATTTTCCATCTAACTTTCGGGACCACTCACTATTTAGCTTGTTGACAAAATTGTCATATCCATCAATGGATGAAGCAGGAAACCTGTCAAACCACTTCCTAACATCTCCTTCCAAGGATGCCAGGAGACCCCTCATGAACACATCTTCCTCAGATGCTCCGTATGCTTCCATGTGTTCCCATACTTTATCAATGTGGTCTTCAATTGATATAGCAGATACTCCATCAAATCTGGGAACCTTTTCAAAATCCTTTTCAGGCATGTCATGGGGTGCGCCCTGGATTTGGGAAAAGTCTAAAGGAGATGGTTTTGCCTTTCTTCCAAAAATCCTAGGAGCTTGTTGTTAAATTTTCTAAATTTACTTCAATCTGATCTAGGATCTTAACTGAGAGAACAACATGTACAGCATATCTACAGCATATCAATCATGGAGGCAATAATGCAAGCACACAAGAGACACAAAGATTTACTTGGGGAAAACCATAAAGGTGAAAAACCCCAATAACTTCCTCAGAGATAGATAGAGCAATGATACAACCAACCAAGAGAGATAGCCATAACCTAGCAGCAGATCCTCCTCCTCCATAAGTGCGCCACTCCTCCTTGAGTGCATGTGTGAGAAGTGAGTGAGTAAATAGAGTACCTCCCGCACTCTATTTATACTTGACTTGACTTGCCTTTTTACCTAACTCATGTAGGCTCGAACTTAACCACATAACATAATGCTGAGTGGGCCGACCCCCAATAGGGTGGTCTAATAACCCTTTGACCCACATGGCCGACCCCCAATAGGATGGTCTAATAACCCTTTGACCCACATGACTTATACAGGGCCGACCCCAAATAAGGTGGTCTAATAACCCATCAAGTATAAGTTACGACACTTACAATATAAATGATGACACTTCCTTATAGAGGAATAATACCATCTCTATAGGAATACAATATACATATATGTGAAATACATTCCGAAGTTACATATACATCAACACTCCCTCTTAACTAGGAAGGTATTTCTCAGCACAGTTCTTCTAGCACAAGTCATCTTCTCTGGATCATCGTCACTGGATAATCGTCATCGAGTCATCATCATCATCGTCACTGCTGCTGCTATCTCAATCAATCTCTGAATCTACTCGTCATAGGAAGTTCTACAGAGCCAGTCCTTTTTCGTACTGGATGTAGGCCCACCACCTACAGGTCTTCATCATCACTGGCCATACTGTGGAATCCTCAGGACTTATTACGTGCGTCACAAAACCTGGCTGCAGCATCCCAGGCTATTACGAGCACACAGCTCTACCTGTAGGATCTCCCAGGAGCACATTACATGTGACCCATCACAAAACCTGGCTGAAGCATCCTAGGCTATTACGAGCACACGGCTCTACCTGTCGGATCTCCCAGGAGCACATTACATGTGATCTCACCACAAAACCTGGCTGAAGCATCCCAAGCTGTTACGAGCACACAGATCTACCTGTCGGATCTCCCAGGAGCACATTACATGTGGTCCACCACAAAACCTGGCTGAAGCATCTGAGGCCTTTTTCATCCTGTCCAGATCTCCCAGGAGCAAATTACATGTGGTCATGGCAAAACCTGGCTGAAGCATCTGAGGCCTTTTTCATCCTGTCCAGATCTCCCAGGAGCAAATTACATGCCATAGGACAAAACCTCGCAAGAGCATCTGCCAGATATCCCAGGGCACCGAATTACATGCCATAGGCAAAACCTCGAAAGACTATCTGCAAATCTCCCAGGGCACAAATTACATGTCCTCCCAAGCAAAACCTCGCAAGAGCATTTGCCAGATGTCCCAGGGAACCGAATTACATGCCATAGGCAAAACCTCGAAAGACCATCTGCAAATCTCCCAGGGCACAAATTACATGCTTTCCTGCACAACCTGATCCACGGCCATAAAGTATCATCTGATACTCATCAAACATCATCCTGATGTACACATGATCAACCTGGTCATCATCACTGCAACATCCTGCTGCATGTCATCTGGAGAAGCTCGTCATCCACGATCATCCAAGTATCCACCTGATACATACATAGATACATGATCCACACAATGTATCCATCAGCATACATGATCCACCTGATCATACAAAGATACATGATCCACACAATGTATCCATCAGCATACATGATCTACCTGATCATACAAAGATACATGATCCACACAATGTATCCATCAGCATACATGATCTACCTGATCATACAAAGATACATGATCCACACAATGTATCCATCAACATACATGATCTGCCTAATCATATAAAGATACATGATCCACACAATGTATCCATCAGCATCCAACATGATGCGTTCATACAAAATACATACACATGATCCAACCGATCATATCCAGCATCCAACATGATGCATTCATACATACATATAATGATCCAACTGATCATATCCAGCATCCAACATGATGCATTCATACATACATATAATGATCCAACTGAACATATCCAGGCAGAAACCAGAACATCCTCCTGATGTTCATCATTCAGCGCTTACATCCACAGCCATGTGAAGGATCCCCCTTCCAACATGCTTGGAATGGCTTCAGCAAATGTGTCCATCACTTCTTCCTCGAAGTGTCCTCGATCTGAAGAACGCCAAGCCTCTCTCTAAAGTACTCGAACTTCACTCTGGCTAGCGGCTTCGTCAGCACATCTGTAATCTGCTCGTCTGTCGCAACATATAGGAGCTTCACAGCTCCTCTCTGCACCATATCCCTGATATAGTGATATTTGATCTCTATGTGTTTCGACCTGTCATGAAACACTGGGTTCTCGTACAGCTTCACACAACTCTGGTTATCACAGAAGATACCAGTAGCCTCCAATGGGAGATCAAATAACCCAGACAGTAGCTTCCGTAGCCATACTGTCTCACAACTAGCTGAACAGGCTGCAACATACTCTGCCTCAGCTGTACTCAGTGCTACGCAGGACTGCTTCCTGCTAAACCAAGAGATCACACCTGATCCCATACTGAAGCAACACCCAGATGTGCTCTTCCTGTCTGCAGCACTGCCAGCCCAATCTGAATCAACATAACCCTGCAGGTTAAACTTTTGATTCTCCTCATACCTGAGCCCATAATCCACTGTACCCTTCAGGTACCTCAGAACATGCTTTACAGCAACCAGGTGAACACTCCTCGGATCCGTCAGGAACTGGCTCAATGTGTTCACAGCAAAGCAAATGTCTGGTCTCGTGTTCGTCAGGTACATCAAGGACCCAATCATCTGACGATACAAAGAGACATCAACCGGCTCAGATGAAGCATCACATAGAAGCTTCAGATTTGATGCCATAGGTGTGGCCATATCCTTGCAGTCCATCATCCCGAACCTCTTCAGGATCTCTACTACATACTTCCCTTGTCCAAGGAAGATTCCATATGCACTCCGCCACACCTCCATGCCAAAAACAAATAGTGCATCATCCCCAAGTTCTTCATGTCGAACTTGGAAGAAAGCTTCCGTTGCGTGTCGGCAATCAATCTATCTTTACCTGTAACAAACAGGTTATCTGCATACAAAAGTAGTATCACTGGATTGCCTTCTTCAACCATGTAGAAAAGGTTGGAATCTGCTTTACTCTTGGTAACGCCCAAACTGGATAGAAAGCTGTCTATCCTACCATACCAAGTTCTGCACACATATATGACTACACCATGCTGTCTTGAGATCCATTTGGTGCATCTTCTATTTCATCACTTTTATATTTCTCAATGCTGCCATCTGCAACATGCTTGATCTGATAGTTCCATTTGGAAGTCATAACAAACTTCCCTTCACATCTTGGGACTACATCCCAAACATCATTCTTCATGATCGATGGATCATGGCATTCCATTTCTTCATCCCAGATCCTGGGAACTTCAATATCTTCAATAAATAAATTTGTTGCTGAACAAATGTTGTAGTTCTTCTTTTGTAGGAGATGGCATACGATCTTTCCTACACAACAAGTTAGATTGCATGATTAGAAAACATCTCATAGTTTTCAGAACAAATTCTTACACATAAATAAATATGTCATACAGTCATGCAATTATCTTAGCCAATGCTTCAATACAACATTTATCCATATCCCGTAACTTTCTAGATGCCTTCCAATCTCTACCAGAACATTGTTAAGAGTGTGCACAACTCCCAACATGTCAGCAAAGAGGTTTCATTCTAGATAAGTAGCAATGGAATGTTGTACAGTGCCATAGGCTACTTACCCATGCATATTAGTAGTATACTGTTCATTAATGTAATTATTCTAATATGCACAATACATATCCTAAGTCTAAGACCATGAGCATATACATCATTGAACAATTTTATTTAAACAAACAAATATGTAAGAAATGATAATTAAAATACTTATCTTTGTTTGTCCGTTGGGTGGACTCCCTCTGAGTCTTCGCTTCCTTGCAGGAGCTGCTGGAGTCCTAATCTGAAGTAGCTTCTTCTACACCTTTTTGTTGTGGAATGTAGAGAGATGGACAACTCCCTCTGAATATCTGCATCCTTGCATAAACCATTAGAGTGTACTCCCTCTTGATCTTTGCTTCCTGGATTACCTGTTCTTGAACTCATATTCATCCTTGGTCCCTATGCATGCTTATTAGTATCATGAATGTGTTATCCTTGTGATATCATATAAAATCATACATTCATTAGTATACTATTAAAACACAATAATCTCAAGCATGTATAGTCATGATCATTTCAAACAGAAATAATAAGCATTAGCATTCAAGGTTTATGTAGGATTCTTATGGTTAGTCAAATCATAACATGTCTAAACCTGTAATTACTCAAACCTATGACTCTTCAGGTTAGTTGAATCATCAATCAAGATAAGAGATATAATATGCATAAAACCATGATTATTCAAACCTATGACTCTTCAGGAATAATCATTATCAACAACAGTATAAGATCCTAACACAAGGTAGGATTCTAACTTGATATAAGAAAAACATACCTGGATTAGCATGCTAGCTATTTATGTCTAACATACCCGTATAATGTCTTTTGTTTCTCTTCAATGACTTGTGCTAGTAACCTGCATGTCTCATAAGTTAACCATTGTATAAACAAGTTATACATACCTCGTAAATGGATCTTGTATGAGATCCATGACAATGGATGAATCTTTGTCCTCATGTTATCATGATCATTTGTTCTTGGACCAGAACATGATTTGTCTTTATTGGTGTACCTTTCATGTTAGTAGACAACATAAACCTCATACAACACCATAATGCATTAGTACAATCATAAGTGTCAACACCCTAACCAATGAATATCCTCTATCATGCATTCATAATTTTGTTAAGGTTATACGACAAATCTAAAATCAAAATTGTACTAACCGTAATAACATGGAGACAAACATACCATAAACTTAATCATGGACAAATATATTAAACATACCTCGATGAGTCATACCTATCGAGATCGCTTGTAATCTTCTTATGTAAGGCCTTATCCTCATCTCCCTCTGAGACAGGAACTTCTTCACTTATGCAGGTGATCAATCCATCTTCTTCTAGGATTAACCCAATCCACTTGATTTGCAAGAACTGGACCTTGAGATGGATATGGGTTTGTCAGAGAAACCCCAAAAATTCAAACTTTGAATTTCAAACTTCTGACAGGATATAAATATGTGCCTTGATAAGCTGATCAAGTTGGTATATTCAGAATTTGAAAATTGCAAAGTTTCACTCCTCAATTTTGCTTTTGAAACTTCTGGATTCACTGGACGTGACCCTGAACTGGGGTTTGATGAATCCCACTCTTCTTCCCAATCAAAATGTTTGATCCAAAGCTCTAAGCTTCTATTTTTCTGAGGAGCTTCCAGCCGTGGTCACAGATTTCAAAAATTCCCATTTTTACAGAAGCCCTAATTTTCCATTTTTCTGATCAAAGTCCCGAACTAGGGTCTAATCAAGCCCGGCCTTCTGCCCAACCAAAAATTCTGATATTGGTCTCTAAATTTCTATTTTGATGAGTATCATCCAGCCGTGGTCCCCGATTACAAAAATTCCAACTTTCTCGAAAGCCCTAAATTCCGGAAGCCATGAATGAAGGTACCAAAAAATAATTCTGTTTTGACAGAAATATGTACCTGATTGTTTCTGGTGTAACTCTGAAATTTTTTATCCACAGGGCCTGAAAACGTTTCTTGAAATAGCCTGACCTGTTATCTTTCCATCCTGACAGGTCTGACCTCAATTGGATTCTCTGAGAGAGAGTTATGCCCAATGTCGCAACGTGACCTGTTTTGGAATAAAACAGGAGATCGAACTTGTACGGCGTGCCACGTGTCACTGTTTTAACTTCGGCCTCTGAAAAAGTTTCCTAAGATATATATTTCTGTTACCTTTCCATCCTGACAGGTCTGACCTCAATTGGACTCTCTGAGAGAGAGTTATGCCAAATGTCGCAACATGACCTGTTTATGGGATAATACAGGAGAGCGCACTTTTACGGAGTGCCACGTGTCACTGGTTCAACTTAGGCCTCTGAAAACGTTTTCTGAGATAGTAAATTCTGTGGACTACCTGTCACTTTTCACGAAATTTCATTTGGAGCTTCCTAGCCCAAGTTATGACCTTTTTCCCAAGGTCACCTGATTTTAACTCAGATCTGGAAGAGGCAGAAACCCTATATTGCACAGATCATAAATCACAAAGTACAACGAATTAGAGGTTGTACTTTGGACACAAGGTACCTGGAGATATTAGCTTCTTCCTGTAACAATTTCAAATCCGAAAAATTCTCGAAAACGGATTTATAGCGAAAGTGCTACGATGACTGGTTTTTGCTATATCAAGCCCTAGCATCGTAAGTGCAACAAGTGTCATACATGCCATATCATGCCTTCTTTCAGGCTAGCTCTGATACCATGTTAAATTTTCTAAATTTACTTCAATCTGATCTAGGATCTTAACTGAGAGAACAACATGTACAGCATATCTACAGCATATCAATCATGGAGGCAATAATGCAAGCACACAAGAGACACAAAGATTTACTTGGGGAAAACCATAAAGGTGAAAAACCCCAATAACTTCCTCAGAGATAGATAGAGCAATGATACAACCAACCAAGAGAGATAGCCATAACCTAGCAGCATATCCTCCTCCTCCATAAGTGCGCCACTCCTCCTTGAGTGCATGTGTGAGAAGTGAGTGAGTAAATAGAGTGCCTCCCGCACTCTATTTATACTTGACTTGACTTGCCTTTTTACCTAACTCATGTAGGCTCGAACTTAACCACATAACATAATGCTGAGTGGGCCGACCCCCAATAGGGTGGTCTAATAACCCTTTGACCCACATGGCCGACCCCCAATAGGGTGGTCTAATGACCCTTTGACCCACATGACTTATACAGGGCCGACCCCAAATAAGGTGGTCTAATAACCCATCAAGTATAAGTTACGACACTTACAATATAAATGATGACACTTCCTTATAGAGGAATAATACCATTTCTATAGGAATACAATATACATATATGTGAAATACATTCCGAAGTTACATATACATCAACACTTGTGGTGGAGGAACATTCTGGTTTCCCGGGTTTGTTCCGGCCATTGGATTTGGTAAGTTTATGTTTATGTTTGAACTAGGAGATGAGGGAGGAACCGAATTAATCAAAGGGGATCCTGAAGCTCTGTTTGGAGAATCGTTAACCAACATCCAAAGGAAGTTAGATGGTTGTGCTTTAGGATCTCTTTTACGATATGTAATTGGGGTTCCTTCAACTTGATCTAAGTTTACTTTACTTCTGGTGTTGTAAGGATGTAAATGAGCTCGCTCCTCAGCGGAGTCACGATTGGGAGTCGCCAGGTAGATTTAAACTCTTCTACCAAGATATGTGTCGTTGTATATGCAGGAAGGACTACTAGCTTTTCCAAGGTAAGCCTATTGCGTCCTCGGCAACGGCGCCAAAATGTTAGGCAAAGAGAAGGGGACGAGAGCTTTAAATAATATATCGAACCAGGGTAAGCCTATGCCTTCCCCGGCAACGGCACCAAAATGTTATCACCTAAACTGTATTTACCCCTATGGATGTATCCAGTCATGGATGGCAATAGGGAAGGGCAACTCAAAAGGTGCAACCACGATCACCTCGACCTCCAATATATGGTTGTCACGCCAGTCGAGGCAACCTTCGCTTTATGTTATCTAGCCCAGACAACAAAGGGGGAGACCCGATCTACTCCCGACAGGAGAGATCAAAACCAAGACACCAAATCAGGGTATTTCTAAGTGAAGTTAGGTGTATGGTTTATCCTAGACCTAAGGATGAAGTCACAAGCCAAGTGAGGGGTTCAATAGGTATAGCTTTGGTTCATAGTTGATGTAAGAGTGACTTATAATGTTTGAAGTGAGATCTAGCGCTAGTGTACTAGTTCAATGTCAGAAGATCCACTGCCTTGGGAACCGTGTCCAATGCAGGGTAGTTTAAGGGTTGTATTGGGGCTAACTAGTACTGATGACAAGCTTGACCATGATACATGATAGCTTCAAGGGTTTAGTTCACCATGCACAGGTCAATCCAACAATCTAGGAAAGTCGAATTAACTTGGAGAGAAACCAGTGCCTTGGGAATTGGGAAGTGGAGTCAAAGTAGGGTTGACTTGTGGTTTAGGACTCCTAGTACATGGGAGAAGTAGGCAATAGAGGTCTTGATAAATGAATGTGTCTATATCTAGGTTTGACCCAAGTGGACCACAATCCCTTAAAACAAGGAATGCTATCCCCAAGGCAAGATTTGACAAAGTGATAGTCTAGACCTAGGTTTTGAATTATTCCGGTTTCAAATCTCCAAAAATCTCAAGTACCCACGTCCTAGAAGTGAGTCAACTCACTTCTCCAAGGTGGTGCGACTTTGCCCAAGGAGACTAAAAAGTGGGGTTAGGTGGGTCAAGACAAGTCGGATGGCATCCAAACTTTAGATCCGGGTAGGTTAGTCAAGTAGGAGTATGGATCTATAATTTCGTGGCAATCCAACGGCTAGATCTTAGTAGATCTGAGTTTAAGTGTTCCAAGTGGTCCAAAATGGGGATTAAATCCCTTAAAATGTGGAATAGGGCCCACAAGGTGAATTTCAGAAAAGTAACAACCTGGGTGTATGTTATTGGATGTGTAGATGACAAATCAAGTGGAATCTCAAACACCCACCACCTAGATCTAGGTCAACTTGCTCAAACTAGGAAGTGCGCTTTGCTTGGGAGGAGCTAAGTTGGCATGGGAGAGGGGTCAAACGGAAGCCAATCCTCACCAAACTATAGATCCGGGATGCCGTGGATACTATAGAGGTGGGTTTTCAATATTATGCCCAACAACCCACTAGATCTAAGTAGATCTGAGAAAATGTAAAATGGGGTTTTTATTAATTTAGGGTTTTAAAATATTTTAGACAATTGGATAGATCATGGAGATAGAACTTACCTTGAGATCATACCTGAGTGATGTGGATGAGATGCCTTGATGTTGAGGAAGATTCCCGCAGAGATCAAATGAGAGATTGTTGATTTGCTTGCCAATTTGATGCCCTAGCCCACAAGTGCGCCTTCCTCTACCTGTCAAACCAAGGAATGAAGATTCAATCAGTAAGATCAAGTATGGAAGAAATACAAGAGAAATGAAATAGTAACATGAAATAGAAGGTGCTGGGACAGTAATACTCCCTGTTACCAACGAAGAGCTCCAAAGAAGAAGTAGGGAGAGTCTTCCCCTACCAATACCTCCTCCTCCAAGCAAATCGGCCTCCACCTGTAGATGCAAAATCGTGGTACAAAGATATGGCAAAACAAGATCTCCAATAACTCAGTGAAAAGGAAGAACCAACGAACGAACACCAAAAACATTCACCACAACACTGGAGATAGATGCAATAATAATTTTCTATTCCAATAATCCAGAGCCAAAAGTCCCCTTTACAATGAGAGGCTCTCTCCTTTAAATAGGAAGGAGAGGCACCAAAACCCTAACCACTTTTTGAATGAGTGGCTAAGATTAAAAGATACAAATGTCTAATCAATGGTTGAGATGAGCTCAACAATAAAATACATGGATCACAAATAAAATATAATGTAAGTGGACAAAATCGCCCTAGAAGAGGGGAATCCCACCAAATCATGATGACATAATATCATAGGAGGCTTATGGTGGGTCCAAGGGGTAATTTTATCCCTCCTTGGTCAATCCCCATAGCACAATAACCAATAAATAATCATGAAAGTACCAAATCGTGCCTCCATAGTCAAGTCGTGGTCCTCAAAAGACCTCAGAAATCCACAGAAAGTGCCATAAGTGATGGATGCGGGCCCCGATGAAGCTGAAACTGCTGGAGAAGGTGTGGAAGGCCCCGATCTATCATCACTGATCATCCCATGCCATAAATTTGCCTCAGTAGCCCAAATCGATTTCCTCAATAGCCATTTCTACCAATCCTGAAATGCCTCGGGAAGCGTGAAACTACCCCAAACAGCCTCCTGGAGTGCCTACGTTGTCAAGGTGAGGGCACCAGTGTGTCCAGGAGGGGGGTAATATGGTAAAAACAAGTGGCTGGACCACCCCCTCCATCATCAGCGCCCTAAGTCAACCGGATAAAAATCTCATCTGCTCTGACAGGGCCTCCGACAGACCAAAACTGCACTGGGACAGCCTATTGAGGCTCAATCATCACTGTAAGTGCCCGGAACTGAAAACAAACTATCCCATTGGACTCAGAAGGTCCAAATCCATCCAAGATGTGTACTCATACACCATATGAGTCTCTGCATGATCAAAGTAAATATCTAATATACCGGAACAAGGCCAATAATAATGATCTGTAAATGATCAAATAATGCTGTAACCCAAGAATCACCATCATAACCCTGTAGCTGCTGCATAGAATCATCATGTATGTATACATAGACCATATATCATCTATCCATATCATCATAAGGTCCAACATCTCATGTCCCATGGTCCTCCCTGGTCAAACTGGTCTAACCAAGACCAAATATAACTCAAACCATCATCCAAGGCTGCTGCAAAGTGTCAAGGTTAATACATGCTCTACAACTTATTCAAATAACAATTATAACACAGAGTAATCATAACTGGCGATCTAAATCCAAATATATAGTGTTGTTAATTATTATTATTACTCAGACTAGACTTTCAGGATCATACTCACTTCATAGCTGTGATCAATTTGCTAGTGAAGGGTGAAGGATAAAGTAATTGGCTAGGCTAAGGGATGACTTGACTGACTTGACTTTGTGACACTTTGGCAAGGGAAAGGGAATACACACCATAGTATATACTGAATGAGCAATAACATAGGGAATGGCGGTGTCTCACAAATGGATGAGTTGTTTAAAGAGGGTTTATTCACCTTCACAGATGCGCACAATCCATAATACAAATAAGGCCAGCAATTGTATAGATATAGCATTTAAGTTCCATTGCTTTTTGGGCCTGAAGTTTCCATAGCCTTGATCTATGTGTGTTTATAAACACATTGCATAGATTTACATTTTTTCTTTAGGCTTTCTGCTGCAGGTGTGTTTTTAAGGCACTTGTTTACCTGAGCACTTCTAGGTGTGTCATGGACAGCTTGTTTACCTAGGTATTTATTTTCCAAAAGATATAACATTTTATTTTCATTGCCATGTTCATTTGGCATGCCTCTCATTCATGTGTGTTTAGAAACACATTGCATGAATGGGCTTTTCATACAAGATATAGCATTTCATTTTTTCAGATTTTGTATTCATGGAAGCACTAAAAGTTTCAGGTTTAGCCAACACAACTTTAATGACTAGGGGGAATTCACAAGGAACTCCAACTCACCATAGGTAAGTTTTGTCACCAACTCAGAGCCGAGACACAATAAACAGGGAAGCTCAGCCAATACAGAGGCTACAGTGGGGAAAAGTCCTCCATACCACTAGTCAAGTAGTAAGTCAGGGTGATAATCTAAAAGGTAGGCCATGGATGGATGAAGACAATGAATAATGGAGCCAACACTAGCAAGCCAAGGTATGGTTGAATGATCACCTCTATTCTCCCTAAGGAGGGTAAAACCAATGAGTATGAATAGTGAACTTCTAAGTCTGAGTAGGGACAATGTAATATATATAATAGATCGACCAGGTCCAAATATCTATATGATCGCCAGATCATGACACTGAGTGCTAAGACATGCTATAAGAATAAGTATAAAAGCAATCTAACCATAACACCATGATATACCTGCTGAGTCATATACCTGAAAGCTCATCAACCTGTACCATCACCTGTCCTCTGGAACTGCTGCTGCAACTCTGAACACTACTGACTGCTCTGTACAAATGGTATAATGGCTATATCGGTCATCTCTCTGAGTGTCCTGAGACTCAGTCATGGCATGGGGAATACAACTGCTGTCCACAATCTGATAGTGATCCAATCTAGATGCTCATCTCAGCATCTCAAATGTAAGGGAACTGGCTGAATAGTGTTCTGGAATGAGAAAAATAATGTATGGTAGCCCGGCTACTATATATGTGATAACAGGTTCACTCGGCACAAATGAAGTGCCCCCCATTGTAGAAACATCCGAACTGGTAATGCATAAGACTTCAGGAACAAGTGCATCAGTCTCTGAAGAACTGACGGGATCGGTCGAAGATTGCATCAATTTGATCACTTCACTCTTTAAAGGAAGAGTGGGTTTGACCAAAGATTGCATTGGTTCAACCACTTCATCAACCAAAGGTTGATCAGGCTATTGGGAATCTATAGACAATTCAGGAGCATAGGATCCTTCAAACATGGACCACACTCTCCACACCTCTGGAATAGCAGGGCACAGGTGAGTAAGGTGATCTCCCTTACAAAGTTTACCAGGTAAATTTTGCTTGCGTCCTATAAGCTTAGACTCCTTTACAACAACAATGCTCTCAACATGACTAGCATTGGCTGGCAGCTTACGCCTAGCATGACTTGCAATGGCTGGTTGCTCAGAAGCAGAAGACTTTTGAACTATGGACCGCACTCTTTGCACTTATGGAAGTACAGGGCACAAATAGGTCAGGTGGTCTCCCTCCCAAAACTTACAAGGGAACTTAAGCTTCTGTTTATTAGGTTTGTCGACAATGTCAACTTTCTCAGCATGACTTGCAGTGGTTGATTCAGTGTCTCTAGTATGACTCATAGGAACTAGTGACTTGTCATTAATATGACCAGCAGTGATCAATGATGTGTCCTCAACATGAGAAACAGTGGTTGAAGACATGCTTTCAATATGATTTGCATTGGCTGAAATTTTGCTCCCAACATGACCTCCAAAGGCTGGGCAGGTTCCCCCATCATGACTTCCAGAGGCTGGGTGGGTAGGTTCAGTATGATTTACAGTGACTGAGCGATTTCTCCCAACATGACCACCAGAGGTTGGGTAGGTGCCCCCAACATGACCTTCAGAGGCTGGGTGGCGAGGTTCAGTATGATTTCCAGTGACTGAGAGAGTTCCCCCAACATGACCTCAAGAGGTTGGGTGGGTGCCCCCAACATGACCTTTAGAGGCTAGGTGGCTTCCCCCTTGCTTTGGCATCTTCTTCCTATTCTTCCTCCGTCTATTCCTTTTAGACTGCTAGTTACTAGTATTACTACTTTCACCACATGAGGTAGAAGGAGGAGGAGAAGATGTTACTAGCGAAGCAGGCATAGGGTTTTGATGCTCTTGATGTGAAGTGCTTACTTGAGAAGCATTAGGAGCATACAAGGCGTTCGGAGTGGAAAACAACCAAACTGGTAGCCCTATAGTGAATCCCGGAAGATTCAGGGTAGCCATTAAGGGAGTACCAATGTTCCCAATGAATGGAAAAGCACAAGGAGCTCCTTCAATAGGGGTCCCTTGATTGGTGCTCACTGGGATGCTATCCATAGTTTTCGACTCAACAAGCCATAAATCTCTAAGGCCAACTAAAAATAAGCAGCACAAAGAGAACACGAGAAAGAGCACATGCACTGTACTCAGGTTGTTGAACATCAACAGGTACCAATAATGGATCGTGGGGTCCAGTAAGAGGAGGGTTGAAAGGAGTACTAAACTTTCTTGAAGTTAGATCCTCAACCTTGACAATATCAAAGACTTGTCGATCCGGTGTTTTGGGCTGTGGTTATCTAAGAACCTCTGTGTCTCCCATAAGTTCAAAAGAACCACGAGAATTAGTTCTCCTACGTTGCGGTGGCGGTGGAGGTTCCACTATGAGTGGGGGAAGGTTTTGCAACCTTCGAGGTCGACAAAGATCTTGGTCCTCCACAACTATAATAAAATAAAACTAAGTAAAAAAACTAGTTGGACACTACAACTAAGCGGCAAACAGCATACCACTAAAAAAATTTCTAAGTATTCAGACCAGGCAAACAATGGAAAATACTCTCAGAAGTAAGTCTGGGATGATTAGGGCCCAGAACAGACTAACAAAGCATCGAAATTCAGTTACGTGGCATCCTCCGGAGGTCCACTGGGTGCAAGTGCTTGAATCACCAAACTGCTTCCTGGGATTACTGCCAGAGGGTTACCTTCCATGTCTGTCTGAGGTGAAGTGGGAATAACCGCCCACTCTACCTGTGTAAGATCCTAGAAGTATGGTACTAAGGCTACCATCAATGCGAAATAACCTGGGGGGACAGTCGTCATCCTAGTCGAAACGCATGGGCAGGGTAGCAACGCCCGAAATCTGTAAGGATCCTTGTACGCGAGTCAACTCTAGTTTACAGTCGAAGGGAAAGTGAGGGGATATCCTCAATAGTTCCAATCTTCCACGGCCTCGTGCTTAGCTCTGGTTTAAGTAGAGTTTCCCAGGACTATTTGACAGAGATGGGTTTACCTAAAAGACAGTCATACTACGATTGTTGATTAATGAATCCAATCTCGAGCAGTTTAAAGTGATTTAAGCTCAAAACTCTAGCCTAAGCTAGTTGATGTCGTGTATACCTAAAAAGAAAATTGTTGCTAATTAATTTTATTAATGGTTCTTTTTAAGGGCTACTTGTTACTCAAGGGTTGTAGTGCGGTGTGTGGAATGGTTTGCATGAAAGTAGAGTGCATGTAAAGCAAATCTTTCTAATTCACAAAAAAAAATTATTTTTGGTTACAATGTTTTTTAAAGACTTAAGCAAATCTAAAACAAAATATTTTTGTATTTTATTTTGATATTTCGAAGCAAACTACGCTACCTCAAAACAATATTAGACCTTACTACTAAGCTACTTAAAAAACAATTTTTTGTTTTTTCTGATAATTGTGCAAGAAAAAGAAACTGTAAAAGTGCAAGCAAGGCCTAAATGCAAAAGTGTGGGTAAGACTAACAGCTAAATGGCTCACATAAACAAATCAACTGATCTAAAGAAGACTTGACTTACCAATTTTTTGTAAAAGAAAAACTTGAGACTTGGAAACAAAGCGCAAAAGAAAGAGGGAAAAGAGACACTCTTAAGCGGAAAGGCAGACCTGCAAGGTTGCTCCTAAGCATCAAAACCCTAAGAAAAACACTAAGCCAAGTAAAAGGTAAGCAAGCGAACCAAAAAGGTAACTTACCAAGCACACAAACTCGAAAGAAAGCAAACTAGAGGACTTCTACTCACTTGGACTCAAACTGAAAGACAATCAGGAAGTGACTAAATCAAGCAAATCTCCAAAGCAACCCTAAGGACTTCAAACTAGGTCAAACCCTAAGGAAAAGGATAAGATACCAAGGAAGTGTGCTTGCGTTGCTACAAATAACTGAAGCTTAAAAATGCAGGTTTGTATGACTGCAACAAGAAACTAGGATCAAAGTGTGCAACTAGACCAATAAGCGAGGAGTGCAGAAACTTCGAAAAGGATAGAAGGCAGTGAAGACACTTCAAAAAGCACTCAAGTGAGCAAAAACAAGCTAAGAGATATTAGAGAGGCTGACAAGACTCAAAGGAGACATCAAAGGTCTCAGGAGTCAGTAAAGAAGGCAAAGCAACAGGCTGGAACAGAATCCAAAAGCTTGGAAACAAACCCTAACAGCAAACTGGACACTACGGGATTATACACCACTATGCAGTGTAGAAACCAGCATACATCAGGAGATGTACACTACTGTGAGGTGCAGGGAGGGGCGTACATCAGCCAACAAATGCTACTATATGTAGGGGAGACCGACATACATGCCTCAGTAGAGTACAAATAGGATTTGCAGCAGACTACTGAGATGAGTCAGGAAATAAGGAACAGAGAAAACAAACCTACAAGGCCTCTCAGACAATCAAAAACTGAAACAAGGGCTAGAAGGAACACCTAACTAGGTCTCCTAAAGTAGAAGAAACACACGGTTACTCCCCAGTGGAGTCCCGAGTCTGTTGTTCAGGATTTCTACCTTATGGTGAGGAGATGGACACTACCAACTGGGCAAGGTTGACAGGTAAATACATTCGATGCATTACAACTAGTTCTTTCAAATGAAAAGGATCAAGAGATAGGAAGAAGCACCTTTTTACTGACGGTTGGTCCTAGCTTTCACTTGGTCTTCCACTTAATCTTCTGCTTGACGAACCTGCAACACAAAGAAATACCTTCCTCAGCGTATCTTGACTATATAACATATGATGAAATCATATAACAATCTAACATCAAATATAATCATATATTAACCAAATGAACATACTATCTATTAGACATTCAATTTGGGACAGGAAGGGTATTTCAACCTTTTAATTGTCAAAGAAGCATGAAATCAGTACAAGTATACCTAACGTGTTGAGATGCTTTTGCAACCGGACTCTGGGATCCTGCTCTTCATAATGACTTGGGAATTCCTCCAGCATAGAATTCCTCCAAGTATTCTCTCAAGTTTTTCTCAATACAATGAGTATTTCTAAGTAACCCCTCTCATGGATCTTCCTTGTATTTATGGGACAAGGTAGGCAGTTTAGATCGAGAGGTGGTTGGATTGGGAGGCTGGGGAAGTTGCAGAACCAACTTCAACTAATCCCAATTCGTCAACATAATATATTTTTTGATTTCATCTTAATATGTACGCGAGTTTCATACAACAAGAGTAGCATACATGAAGCAACTTCTGTGCCTTACAACATGCGTTTACAACATTTTTAGAGATGTATGCGGGTTGTCCTTGAGGAAAGTAGAGTATTTTTCCAAGGTGTATGCTGGTTTGCTATATAGAGTGTAGCATACATGTCATGAAATACGCTAGTTTGCTATACAAAGAGTAGCATACATGTGATAAAATCAGTAGAAACAGTAAGTTTCTCAGCTGAAGAGAGTAGTTCCAGTCAATAAGTCATCCAGGTCAACCTAGCTCTTCAATCCTTAGTGTCATTTTGTGTGATCAATAGAGCAATGTGATCACGGGTGGAGAAGTACATATTTGACCTATAACACTCTCTCTCCAAATCCCCACTCCTCTTGCACCCCCATATCTATGTCTCTCTCCTCACAATCTCTAACCATACATACACCTCCCATGATCTCTCTATATCTCTAAACCCTTATTAAACCTCTATCTATCTCTCTATCTCTCTCTCTAAACATCTAACCCCAATTTCTCTCTCTAAACCTGTAACCTCAATTATCTCTCTCTATATCTAAACCCTAACCTTCCAATATCACTCTCAATCTTTGTCTCTCTGTCTTTAAACCCTTGACCCCTAATCTCACTCTTTCTATATCTTTGTCACCCTAAACACCTAACATGTAATCAATATTTCTCTCTAACCTCCAATCTCATTCTCTCTCTCCCTCCACACCTGTTACCACCAATCTCTCTCTCTCTCCCTCCACACCTGTTACCACCAATCTCTCTCTCTCTCTAAACCCCATAACCTCCAATATCTCTCTCTCTCTCTAAAGCCCCCCTCTCTCTATCTATTTATTTAATCATCTAACCCCCAATATCTCTCTCTCTGACTAAACCCCTACCATTAGTCTCTCTCTCTTAACCCCTAACACTCAAACTTTTTATCTTTCTCTAAGCTCTCAAAGACCGATCACCCACTCTCTAAACCCCTCACCCCCAATTTCTCTCCTTCTATCTATCTCTTTCTAAGCCCCTAAACTCCAATCTATCTCTCTCTCTCTAAACCCCTAAACTCATATATCTATCTCTCTATCTAACCCCTAACCCCTAGTTTCTCTCTCTCTGTAAATGCTTAACCCCTAATCTCTCTCTCTCTCTCTCTCTAAACCACTAACCCCTAAACTCTCCATCTCTCTCTTTCTCTAAATCCCTAACCCCAAATCTCTTTGTCTCTCTCTAAACCCATAACCCCCAATCTCTCTTTCTCTCTAAACCCCAAACCTTCAAGATATCTCCCTCTCTCTAAACCCCTAACCTCCAATATCTCTCTATCTCTCTCCCTACACCACCATCTCTCTCTCTAATTCTAAACCCCTAACCTACTCTCTCTCTCTCTCTCTCTCTCTCTCTCTCTCTCTCTCTCCTAGGCCCTAACCACCAATCTCTCTCTCTATCTCTCTCTCTGCCCCTAACCACCAATCTCTCTCTCTCTCTCTCTCTCTCTCTAAACCCCTAACCCCCAATATCTATCTACCTCTCTCCATCTCTACACCCTATGTGATCTCTAAATTCCTATTAACCCCCAATCTCTCTCTCTCTCTCTCTCTCTCCAAACCACTAGTCCCCAACCTCTCTCTCTATACAACTAATCACCAATATCTCTCTTTCTATCTCTCCCTAAACGTCTAACCCCCAATATCTCTATCTTTTTCTAAACCCCTAATGCCCAATCACTATCTCTATAAACCCCTAACCCCCAATCTCTCTCTCTAAAATCCTAACCTCCAATCTCTCTCTCTCTCTCTAAACCCCTAATCCAAAACTCTCTTCTTTCTCTCTCTCTCTCTATATAAACCCCTAACCTTCAATCTCTCTCTCTCTCTCTCTCTCTCTCTCTATAAACCCCTTACCCTCTCTCTAAACCTCTTATCTCCCTGTCTCTCTAAACCATTAACCCCCAATCTCTCCCTCTCTCTTAATCCCTAACCTCTATTCTCTCTATGTAAACCCCTAATGCCCCATCTCTCTCTCTCTCTAAACCCTGAACCTTCAATCTCTCTCTAAACCTATAACCCCCAATCTCTCTCTACAAATCCCTAACCTCCAATATATATATATATCTCACTCTCCCGCTAACCTTCAATCTCTCTTTAACTAATTAACCCTCCATCTCTCTCTCTCAACCCCTAAACTCCAATCTCTCTCTCTAGACCCCTAACCTTAAATCTCTCTCTCTCTCTCTCTACATACCCCTAATACCTAACCCATAATGTCACTTTCTATCTATCTCTCTCTAAAAACCTAACCCCGGTATCTCTCTCACTCACTCACTCTCTCTCTTTAGACCCCTAGACCTGAACCCCTAATCTCTCTCTCACTTTAAACCCCTAACCCCTAGTCTCTCTCTATCACTCTACCCTGCTCCCCACCAACCTACCCTCCCTCTATGTCTCTCTCCTACCCAACACTAACATTCCATTCACACCCTACAATCTCTCTCTATCTCTAAAACCCTATTAACCCCCTATCTCTCTCTTTAAACCCCTAACCCCTTGTCTCACTCTTCGTAAACCCTAATCACCAATCTCTCTCTCTCTCTCCAAACCCTAACCTACAACCTCTCTCTCTCTCTTCCCATATCTCTCTCTAAACCCCTAATCCCCATTCACCCTCTCTCTCTCTCTAAACACCTAAACCCCTAACAACCAATATCTCTCTCACTAAACCCCTAACAACCAATATCTCTCTCTCTCTCTAAACCCCTAACCTGCAATATATATATCTCTATAAACCCCTCTCTCTCTTTGTATCTAAACCTCTAACACCCAATCTCTCTCCCTAATACCCTAACATCAAATCTCTCTGTCTCTTCTCTAAAGCCCTAAACCCTAACCCCTAACCCCCAATTTCTTGTTGTCTCTCTCGATCTCTCACTCTCTCGATCTCTGTAAAACCCTAACCCTGAATCTCTCTCTCTCTATCTCTAAACCCCCACTCCTCACGCACCCCCTGCAACCCCATCTCTATGTCTCTCTCCTCACAATCACTAACCATACATACACCTCCCATGATATCTCTCTCTATCTCTAAACCCTTATTAAACCCTAATCTCTATCTCTCTCTAAACTTGTAACCTCAATTATCTCTCTCTCTATCTCTAAACCCCTAACCTCCAATATCACTCTAAATATCTCTCTCTCTCTCTCTCAATCCCTAACCCCTAATCTCACTCTTTCTATATCGTTGTCACCCTAAACATCTAACACGCAATCAATCTTTCTCTCTAACCTCCTCCTCCTCTCTCTCTCTCTATGTAAAACCCTAACCCCAAATCTCTCTCTCTCTCTCTCTCTCTCTGTAAAACCCTAACCCCAAATCTCTCTCTCTCTCTCTGTAAAACCCTAACCCCAAATCTCTCTCTCTCTCTAAACCCCTCTCTTTCTCTCTATCCAAACCACTAACACCTAATATCTCTCTCTCTCTCTCTCTCTCTCTCTCTCTCTCTCTCTCTCTCTCTCTAAAACCATAATCTAAAATCTCTCTCTCTTTAAATCCCTAGTCCCTAACCTGTAACCCCCAATCTCTAAACACCTAACCCCCAATCTCCCTCTCTCTCTCTCTCTCTCTCTCTCTCTCTCTCTCTCTGCCTAAACCATTAAACCTAATCTCTCTCTCTCTCTTTAAACCCATAACCCTCTCTCTCTCTCTCCCCCCTAATCCCAAACCCCCACCAGTCAAACCAACTACCCACTCTCTATGTCTCTTTCCTCCTTAACACAAACCATCCATACTCCCCCCATGATCTCTTTCTATCTCTAAACCCCTAAACTCCAATCTCTCTCTCTCTCTTTCTCTCTAAACCCCTAATCTCACTCTTTCTATCTCTTTGCATCCGTAAACACCTAACACCCAATCAATATTTCTCTCTCTCTCTCTCTCTCTCTCTCTCTCTCTCTCTCTCTACCCCACTACCCACCCACCCACTCCAATAACCATCCATACACCCCCTACAATCTCTCTCTATCTATAAAACCCTATTAACCCCCAATGTCTCTTTCTCTCTCTAAACCTCTAACCCCTAGTCTCACTCTCCCTAAACCCCTAACCACCAATCTCTCTTTCTCACCAAACCCCTAACCGACAATATCTCTCTTCCTCTCTCTCTCTCTCTCTCAACCCCTAATCCCCATTCACCCTCTCTCTCTCTCTCTCTCTCTCTCTCTCTCTCTAAAGACATAAAACCCAATCTATCTCTCTATCTACCCTCTCTCTCTCTCTCTGTAAAACCATTACCCTCAATGTGTCTCTTTCTCTCTACGGCTATAAACCCCTAACCTCTTCCTCTCTCTCTCTCTCTCTCTCTCTAAACCCCTATTAACTAACCCCTAACTCCCATTATCTCTCTAAACCCCTCTCTCTCTCTGTATCTAAACTTCTAACCCTCAATCTCTCTGTCTCTAATACCCTAACATTAAATCTCTCTCTCTCTCTCTAAACCCCTAAACGCTAACACCTAACACCCAATATATATATATATATATATATATATATATCTAAACACTTAACCCCCAATATCTCTCTCTATAAACACCTAAACCCCAACCCTCTCTCTCTCTCTCTCTCTCTCTCTCTCTCTCTCTCTCTATGTCTACCTCTTCACAATCACTAACCATACATACACCTCCCTTGATATCTCTTTATCTCTAAGCCTCTATTAAACCTCAATCTATCTCTCCCTCTAAACCCCTAACACCAATCTCTCTCCCTCTAAACCCCTAACACCAATCTCTCTCCCTCTAAACCCCTAACTTCAATTATCTCTCTCTCTCTCTAAAACCCTACCCTCTCTCTCTCTCTACACACCCCCTTACCACCAATCTCTCTCTCTCTCTATATATATATATATATCCATAACCCTAAATCTCTCTCTCTCTCTCAAACCATAACCTCATTCTCTCTCTCTCCCTCTAAACCCCTAACCTCCAATATCCCTCTCTTTGTCTCTAAACCCCCCCTCTCTCTATCTATTTATTTAATCCTCTAACCCCCAATATCTCTCTCTTTCTATACCCCTACCACCAATCTTTCTCTTTCTATATCTCTCTCTCTCTCTAAACCCCTAACACCCAATCTCTCCATCTCTCTCTAAACTCCCAAATCTCAATCTCTCACTCTCTCTAAAACCATCAGCCCTAATTTCTCTCTTTCTAAGCCTCTAAAATCCAATCTCTCTATATAAAGCACTAACCCCTAACATCTCTCTTTCTATCTCTCTCTCTCTCTAAACCCATACAATCCTCTCTCTCTAAACCCAAGTCTCTCTCTCTAAATGCCTAACCAATAATCTCTCTCTCTCTCAAACCCTAACCTCCAATCTCTCTCTCTTTCTCTCTCCCTAACCCCCAATCTCTTTCTACAAACCTATAAAACCCCCAATCTCTCTCTACAAAGCCCTAATTGTAAAACCCCCAAAATTTCACTAAAATTTAAAAAAATTTATAGTAGCATAAATTGCTACATTCTATGATGCGGGAATGATAAATGATAACGATAATAAACTAACTCTTTCTCAAAGAAATTAAGGGATCGCAAACTTCCTAATTAACCTGTTTTTAATTAGTCAATCATCCTAAACACATATTTAAAATAGATAAAACATTCAGTCTTGAAATTAATGAAAACTCAATTTGTAATGGAAGTATAAAGCGTCATATAGTTACGTTAGTGTGAAATCTAGGTTATGTATTTCGTTGTAACGCATTTTATTTTCAAGTTATATATTATGTTGCTAGTACTAAAAAGATCATTTCTTTGTACTGAAGGGGGCTCTTGACTCGCCTTGACGCTTACTTAGCTATCGCTAGCTAACGCTCCTGAATACCATGTGCAACGAACAGGTAATTGTCCAAGAACTCTCCTAGCAACTTAATTAAATGTTTTTTTTAAATACCCTACAATGCAATACTAGTGTCGATACTTGTGAGCATAGTGTTGACTGCTCGTGAAAACCTTTCAGGTATGATAAATTTATTTCCCTCTTGTTTCGATACAAGATTTTTTCAGGTCTGCAATTAGTATTTGAGTATTACAAGATGGATATTTACTAATATTAAGGGACCTTTGTGTGTTCGTCGTCAAACTCTTCTCCAATTGTTAGATGATAAGATTATTATACCTATGTCTTTCAAAGGTCAATTTTTTATTTATTTATCTACATCTATAAATAAGTCATCAAGGGAGGCATCTTATGATAGAATAATTACATTTATTTAATTCTTCCTTAACCACTATGGGAAGGCATTGTCCTACATTCGAATTATTGTTATCCTAAATATATAATTCCCATATTTAAAGATATTCTTTTATTCATAACTTACATAATACAATGGTAAGGTAATTATAACCATTCTATGAAATAGAAATATTATGTCTCGAATCATTATAATCGTAACACTTACCACTATTACTGTAACTCCATGATGGATACCATATCTAACTCGATGTTGGAATGTTTCGATGATTTAACATACAAGTGTAGAAGTTAGGTCAATAACCTTAAGACCCTTACTAAGAAGTAATACACTTAGCAAAATTCGTTGGTGTTGGGTTATTAACTCCTCACATGTGCAATGATAGGCACTAGGTTTCAAGGTGGTGCAGTTAACGCTTCTCATAAATTACTTGATGGTGGATATCCTGGTGGCTATACAAGTGGCTATTTTCACGTGCTTGCACTAGAATTATGTTGTTTGATACAATGCTTGGTCAATCGAGCAGCATTGAGTTAAACTTGACGTGGTAAGAGTTTTGCAAGGCTAGAACTCTTAGCTGGCCATTAGCTTGACAGTCGAGAATAAGTTTTAAATGTAGAATTTAATGTGTTAGGTGGATGTATACTCCAGTGTCTCGATGGCTCCATACCGATCGTTGATCTTGTGTTGCTTTGGGCTTTGAAAAACCCTAACTCTCCAAATCACCGATTTCCAGTTGTGACATTCATTTGGTTTTGTGTAGTGGGGAGGGAGGCCGACAGGCACCTCGAGTTCCCATGGTTTGATACCTGCACCTCTACTCAAGTCTTCCAGGTTTTAATGGCATTGGGAAATTTGTAAGTAAATAATCACCTAGATAACAAAGAGTGTGAGTTGTGGGTTCGATATCTCGACCCTTCGATGTGTGAGTTGACGAGAGAACTCCTGTGAACTTTCAAAATTGGATTTGGTTTAGTGGTGTGCTCACTCTCAGTTTTCGAAGTGCACAGGTTGGTCTTAAAACGCCAGGGATTGATGAAGAACTAATTTGGTTGTCTGCAGTATGCTTGGAGTTCCTCGATGCAAACTACATACTCAGGTGATGTACAAATCTTTCCTCATTGTTCTGTTGGAACTAAATTAGAGGTGTATTTTTTGCAAAGTTTTTCAAAGCTTGTGTTTAACCTCTGTGTTTTTCTGAATGGTAGGTTCTACTCGTCATGTTAAAGGCATTCGATTTCAGGAAAGGATACAGGCTATCCGGTAAGCCTTAGTGTTTATCCTCAAGGGTTTCTTGCCAACAGATGCAAAGAAATGGTTATTTAGTTTAGTATCAACCAGGGTTCCGAACATAGATACCCTCGTAGAGATGACTGTTGAAATCCTTCGATTTAGTTGTAATACGAAGATATTTAGAAGCTTTGTTTTAAGATCTGTAAACTCTTTGTTTTAATAAAGTCTCAGCCACAAAAATATTTCGAATTGGTTGGTTTTTAACAAAATAAATTATGAATACTTCTATGTTAATGGGTTTAGTCTTTGAAACCTCTTTGTAGGCGATGCCAATACGTAGCTACTGTGGAAGTTTTAGGGCTTAGCCCAGCAATGAGATTTGATGCAATTTGGTTAATAAGAATAACAAAATGATAATCAAAAACTGTGTGTTAACCCTTGCTTAGTTTCCTGAGTGTCTCTGCATTTATGGTCTAGGTTTTGAGCTAAAATTACAACGATTTTCTAAATTTGTCATTTGCATTTGATGTTGAAATTGGAAAACGAAAGACTCGAACTGAATTCGATATGTTTAGAAATTTACTATTTTAGTTAGGAGTAATATATTTTTTATTTAAACAATCGACTGTGCAAAATGTTGACTCTTTGGATTTCAGATGATTTTAATTACCGAAAGATATGGAATCATGAAACCCTGGGAAATACATGATAAGGATATATAATGGTAGTATTTGTAATGCATTTTTGTAGAAATACTCAAACTCAGGAAATAAATTTTGATTTAAATAATGAAATAGTTCGTCTAGGTTTCGCAAATGTCTATACATTACTGTAATATGCATTTTTTTTTTAAGAAATAATGGAATTCGCAATACTTATATATACATATATATTGAAATAAATAGCATCTATTTGATTTATGTGCGAACATGTATGATAATGTTTTTGCTAATGAATTATTCATACTAAAATAAACTTATTTAGATAGGATTATTACGAACAGTTCGTTTATAAAATCTATGTATTTTTAAAATGTTTTCTTTACAAGAAAAATATTCAGTTATCAAGGAATCTGTTTATATCTAAAGGACTTCCAATTTCTATGGTTTAAGAAGAAGGTCTTTGTATTAATATTACTGTTGTAACTAGAGATGCATTCATTACTAAACAGAAAATAATGAAATGTTTTGAAACGAAAATAACTTATGTTTATGATTTAAGTAATCTATTTAGATTGAAACATAATATAAACTGAAATGCGATAATTCTGTTGTTTTGAATAATCATTTAATTTTATCCTATGCATATGATCATTCTGTCCTACTCTAATTTAACCCTTTCTGTACTAGAGTATGATACCGTTACTGTGTGTGAAAAAATGTAGAAAGGTGATTTATACTCCATCATTCATTTCTTTCGATTTCATCTTTCATATTGCATTTTATCTTATCGGTAAAATCTATAGAAATAACATAATCAATAACTCAAACAGAATCTCTTAGGTTAAGTGGGAAAATCAGATAACATTGCATTCCTATTTAACTTAATAATATAACAGAAATAGAAAATATAACACAATATGAACCTGGAACTGTAGAAGAAGAAACAAACAGCCAAAGGAGCCCGTTCCTCCCAACCAACTCCTAATGACAGCCAAGCTACTTGCCTTAGGACCCCCAAGCCTGTTCACTGAACCACTAGGACAAAGATGTTGTGTGGAATAATGGAACAAGTTCCTTTGCAACTCAGCAGTAGTACTTAGAAGCAGCACTATCAGCGTTTAGCAATATTGAACTCAGCAATGTGGTTGCACTAGTTCAAAATGTAGACTTAATCACTCAATCACTTCCAGCTTTCCCCTCATGAAATCTCTTGTGCTCAGAATTATCACAAGGTAAGAAATGAACATCCTCCTACTGAATTTGATGGAAAGTTAAATAGCATGCCTAGGTCTTTTGGTCAGTTTATTTCAGTAAATGAGCCACCTGCTCAGTTCCACTTTCTTGGGGAACATGACCACAAAAGTACGGAATTTTCCCCTTGCAACAGCTAGAAGTGAGTTGGGGATGTTGCCAAGTGTCAATTTGCTCTCCACCACAGTCCATTCCCCGTATTGGGTCAGTGAACACTCATTCAACAGTCTCCTTTGGATATTTGTTTCCACTTTTTATTTATTAATAATAAAATATTCAGAATAGTTAATTACAGTCATCCATGACCCCACTTGGTCAATTGCCATAAAAATTTACAATAAAATTTAAAACATAATGTTTTCTCAATAACATAAAATGTCTAGAACTTGGGGTATGTAACACTAACCTACAATATATATATATATATATATAGATATATATATAGATATATAACTTACTCTCCCGCTAACATTCAATCTCTCTTTAAATAATTAACCCTCTATCTCTCTCTCACAGCCCCTAAACTCCAATCTCTCTCTCTAGACCCCTAACCTTCAATCTATCTCTCTGCAAACCTCTAACACCTAACCCATAATCTCACTCTCTATCTCTCTCTCTAAAAACCTAACCCCGGTATCTCTCTCTCTCACTCACTCTCTCTCTCTCTAGACCCCTACACCCTAACCCCTAATCCCTCTCTCTCTTTAAACCCCTAACCCCTAGTCTCTCCCTATCTCTCTACCTCGCTCCCCACCCACCTACCCTCCCTCTATGTCTCTCTCTAAACCCATAACCCCTAATCTCACTCTTTCGATATCTCTGTCACCCTAAACACCTAACACGCAATCAATCTCTCTCTCTCTCTCTCTCTCTCTCTCTCTCTCTCTCTCTCTCTCTCCACACCTGTTATCAGCAATCTCTCTCTCTCTCTAAACCCCATAACCTCCAATATCTCTCTCTCTATCTCTAAATCCCCCCTCTCTCTACTTATTTATTTAATCCTTGAACCCCCAATATCTCTTTGTCTCTCTAAACCCCTACCACTAATCTATCTCTCCCTAAACCCCTAACACGCAAACTATTTATCTCTCTCTATACTCGCAAAGACCAATTTCCCACTCTCTAAACCCCTCACCCCCAATTTCTCTCTTTCTATCTCTCTAGACTCCAATCTCTCTCTCTCTCTCTCTAAAACCCTAACCCCTAATATATCATTTTCTATATCTCTCTATAAACCCCTAAACTCCTCTATCTATCTCTCTTTAACCCCTAACCCCCAGCATCTCTCTCTCTGTAAATGCATAATGCCTAATCTCTCTCTCTCTCAACCACTAACCCCCAATCTCTCTCTCTATCTCTTTCTCTAAATCCCTAACCCCAAATCTCTTTGTCTCTCTCTAAACCCATAACCCCCAATCTATCTTTCTCTCTAAGCCCCAAACCTCCAATAGCTCTCCATCTCTCTAAACCCATAACCTACAATATCTCTCTCTCTCTCTCTCTCTCTCTCTCTCTCTCTCTCTCTCTCTCTCTCTCTCTCTAAGCCCCTAACCACCAATCTCTCTCTCTCTCCCTCTCTCAGCCCCTAACCCCCAATCTCTATCTATCTCTCTCCATATCTACACCCTACGTGATCTCTAAACGCCTATTAACCCCCAATCTCTCGCTCTCTCTCTCTCTAAACCCCTAACCCCCGGTCTCTCTAACTCTTTAAACCCCAAACCACCAATCTCTCTCTCTCTCTCTAAACCCCTAACCTACAATCTCTATCTCTCCGTTTCTCTCTACACCCTAACCCTCAATCTCCCTCTCTCTCTCTCTCTCTCTATCTAAACCAATAACACCCAATCAGTCTCTCTACATAACCTCCAGTCTCTCTCTCTCTCTCTCTCTCTCTCTCTCTCTGAACCCCTTATGCCCAATCTCTCTCTTTTTGTGTCTATATCTCTCCCTGAAACCCTAAACCTCAATCTCTCTCTCTCTCTCTCTCCCTATATATATATATATATATATATATATCTAAACCCCCCTCTTTCTCTCTATCCAAACCACTAATACCCAATATATATTTCTCTCTCTTTAAATCCCTAGTCCCTAACCTCTCTCTAAACACCTAACCCCCAATCTCTCTCTCTCTCTTTAAACCCATAACCCTCTCTCTCTCTCCAAATCCCAAACCCCCACTAAAACTAGCTACCCACTCTCTATGTCCTCCCTAACACAAACATTCCATATTCCCCCATGATCTCTTTCTATATCTAAACCCCTAACCTCCAATATCTCTTTATCTCTCTCTCTAAACCCCTAACCCCCAATCTCTCTCCCTGTCTCTCTATCTCTAAATCCCTAACACCCAATCGATCTCTCTGCCTAACCTCCTCTCTCTCTCTCTATAAACCCCTTAGCTCCAATATCTCTCTTTATATTTGTCTCTCTAAAACTGTCTTGCATCAAAAATGCCTTACTTGGGCTAGGCCCAACATGCCCCTAACACTTACATGTGGCTCGTCCCTGGGCCACTTTCTATTCCTGGTTCCATGAGCTGCTCTTCCTCTTGCGGAGCTATCTTAGCAGCGAGCTCTTGATACATTGTGCTCAGCTTAGCAACTGTATCCTTTCAATATTCTTCAATTGCTTTGATGGTTTCCAACACATCCGTTGTTAAGTCATCCTAAGTTTGCTCTTCTACTGACACCTGCGCGTCGCAGAGTTCCTACTATTTTCCTTCTATCTTATGCATTAGTTCATGGGATTCCTCCTACAGGGGCTGTGACTTGTCTTCGACTTCAGCCTCCTGTTCTCTTAAGACTACAAGTTGTCTTTTTAATTCTCTGACTTCTGGAAATCTGTGGAGTCGGTCTCTTGGTGGTACGGTCTTTATCTCCGCGTTCAGTGTGTCTAAGGCTGCTTCCTTTTCCTTCAATGTTGTCGAGACCTACAGCAGCTCGATTTCCTCTTGCAGCGTAGTGAATACTCTCGTAGCTTCATCCAACAAGGTTTGTCATTTTGCTACTTCGTTGGCTATTGTTTTTGCAGCTACTTTTACTTCTGCTACTCTGAGCTCTACCTAGTCTGGTGGTGTCTTCGGTTGATTTTGTGCTTCAAAGGTAGCAATCTTCGCCTGGTAATCAATCTCCATGTATTTCATTCCAGTCCTGCTCACATTCAAGTGCCATGGTTTTCTTTAAACTTGCTTCCTGCAACTGCTTATAATTTTCCTTGCAGTTGATGGTGTTGGGTCAGAGCGACCACACTTCTATCATGGATCTCTTCGACAACCTTCAAGTACAGATTGTGTAGGCCCCCTAATGGAAACATTGCAATGTCGATGTCCACATGCTCTATGTCATGCGCGCCCGAAGCTAACTGTTCGCGCAGTAACCTTATGCTTAATAGGTCTAGTTGGACTATGCACAATTTAGGTGGCAAGGTCAGGTTTAGAGGTGTTTTATTTGGATGCGAAGTATCCTCTGACCTTCCTTCTAATTTTGAGTCTCGCGGCAAGGGAAAGTTTCTCTGGACTTGCTCAAACTTCTCTGTTATGCCATCTAGTGTGGTGAGATTCTTCTGTAAACTTGCCTGGATCGCCTCATCCTTACTATCTTTAAGGTTTAGCGCATCTTCTAGATGCGCGGTGACCGTGGATGCGATCATCTCATAATCGTCGTCATGGAGCTTCGCTTCTGACTGGCCCTATCGACTGCAAGCTAATGGTCGCTTCAACCCTGTCCTTCCTTCTCTAACGGCTTTGTGCAGTCGGTTCACATCATGCTTCCTCTGCTCGTGTGACCAGTCGCTTTCCTTCCGCACCAATCCTTAGCCGCCTGCTGGGAATCATGGAGTACTTCGACAAAACATGTCACTTTCGCAGCTCGACCTTCCCTTCAATATTTACCCAAAATAGGTTCCCTTTTGGCACTTCGCAAAACCAGATCTCAGCTGCGCCGTTCACATCCTGCCGATACTGCACTGCGCTCAACTTCGCACCTCCTCAAAACTATCTTTCTTCAAAAATGCCTTACTCTGAGCTGCATTGTAACTTAGCAACTCCAAAACTGTCTTGCATAAAAAATGCCTTACTTGTGCTAGGCCCAACACTCTCTCTATACCACTAATCACCAATATATCTCTTTATATCTCTCTCTCTAAACCTCTAACACCCAATCTCTCTATCTTTCTCTAAACCCCTAATACCCAATCGCTATCTCTATAAACCCCTAACCCTCAATCTCTCTCTCTCTAAACTCCTAACCTCCAATCTCTCTCTCTCTCTCTCTCTCTCTCTCTCTCTCTCTAAACCCTTAATCCAAATCTCTCTTCTTTCTCTCTCTCTCTTTCTAGACCCCTAACCTTCAATCTCTCTCTCTCTCTCTCTCTCTCTCTCTCTCTCTCTCTCTCTCTATAAACCCCTTACCCTCTCTCTAAACCCCTTATCTCCCTCTCTAAACCACTAACCCCCAATCTCTCTCTCTCTATGAATCCCTAACCTCCATTCTCTCTCTGCAAACCCCTAATGCCCCATCTCTCTCTCTCTCTAAACCCCTAACCTCCAATCTATTTCTCTAAACTCATAACCCCCAATCTCTCTCTACAAATCCCTAGCCTTCATTCTCTCTTTAAATAATAAACCATCTCTCTCTCTCTCTCTCAACCCCTAAACTCCAATCTCTCTCTCTCTCTCTCTCTCTCTCTCTCCTCCTCTCTCTCTCTCTCTCTCTCTTCAAACCCCTAACACCTAACCCGTAATCTGAATTTCTCTATCTCTCTCTACAAACCTAACCCTAGTATCTCTCTCTATCACTCTCTCTCTCTCTCTAGACCCCTAGACCCTAACCCATAATCTCTCTCTCTTTGAACCCCTAGTATTTCTCTATCTACCCCGCTCCCCACCCACCTACCCCTCCCTCTATGTCTCTCTCCTACCCAACACCAACAATCCATTCACACCCTACAATCTCTCTCTATCTCTGAAAACCTATTAACACCCAATCTCTCTCTCTAAACCCCTAACCCCTTGTCTCACTCTCCCTAAACCCTAATTATTGATCTCTCTCTCTCCTAATCCCTAACCTACAATCTCTCTCTCTATCTCTTTCTCTTCCTATCTATCTCTCTCTAAACCCCTAATCCCCATTCACCCTCTCTCTCTCTCTAAACACCTAAAATCCAATCGATCTCTCTCTCTCTCTCTCTCTCTCGACACCTAAAATCCAATCGATATGTGTGTGTGTGTGTGTAAAACACTAACCCTAAATGTCTATCTTTCTTTGTGCATCTCTAAACCCCTAACCCCGGTCTCTCTCTCTCTCTCTCTCTCTAAACCCCTAGTCCATAATCCCTAACTCATAACCCCTACACCCTATTCCCTAACCCCTAACTCCCATTCTATCTCTCTCTAAACCCCTAACAACCAATATCTCTCTCTCTAACCCCTAACAACCAATATCTCTCTCTAAACCCCTAACCTACAATATATATATCTCTCTCTAAACCCCTCTCTCTCTGTATCTAAACCTCTAACACCCAATGTCTCTCTTTAATCACCTAACATCAAATCTCTCTCTCTCTCTCCAAACCCCCACTACTCACACACCTCCTACACCCCCATCTCTATGTCTATCTCCTCACAATCACTAACCATACATACACCTCCCATGATCTCTCTCGATATCTCTAAACCCTTATGAAACCCCAATCTCTCTCTCTCTCTCTCTCTCTCTCTCTCTACACACCTAACCCCAATTTCTCTCTCTCTAAACCTATAATCTCAATCACCTCTCTCTTTATCTCTAAGCCCCTAACCTACAATCTCACTCTCAATCTCTCTCTCTCTAAACCCCTAACCCCTAATATCACTCTTTCTATATCTCTGTCACCCTAAACACCTAACATGCAATCAATTTCTCTCTCTCTCTCTCCCTATCTCTATCTCCCTCTCTCCACACCTGTTACCACCAATATCTCTCTCTCTTTAAAACCCCATAACCTCCAATATCAATCTCTCTGTATCTAAATCCCCCCTCTCTCTAAACCCCTACCACTAATCTCTCTCTCTCTCTAAACCCCTAACACCCAAACTCTTTATCTCTCTCTAAACTCTCAAAGACCAATTGCCCACTCTTTAAACCCCTCACCCCCAATTTCTCTCTTTCTATCTCTCTGTTTCTAAGCCCCTAAAATTCAATATATCTCTCTCTAAAACCATAACCCCTAATATATTTCTTTCTATCTCTCTCTCTCTAAAGCCCTAAACTCCTCTATCTCTCCATCTCTCTAACCCCTAACCCCCAGTATCTTTTTCTCTCTCTGTAAATGCCTAGCCCCTAATATCTCTCTCTCTCTCTCTAAACCACTAACCCCCAATCTCTCCCTCTCCCTCTTTCTCTAAATCCTAACCACAAATCTCCATGTCTCTCTCTAAACTTCATAACCCATAATCTCTCTTTCTCTCTAATCTTCATAACCCATAATCTCTCTTTCTCTCTAAACCACTAACCTCCAAGAACTCTCCCTCTCTCTAAACCCCTAACCTACAATCTCTCTCTCTCTCTCTCTCTCTCTCTCTCTCTCTCTCTCTCTCAGCCCCTAACCACCAATCCCTCTCTTTCTCTCTCTCTCTCTCTAAACCCCTAACCCCCAATCTCTCTCTCTCTCTCTCTCTCCAAACCCCCACTACTCATGCACCTCCTGCACCCCCATCTCTATGTCTATCTCCTCACAATCACTAACCATACATACACCTCCCATGATATCTCTAAACCCTTATGAAACCCCAATCTCTCTCTCTCTCTCTACACACCTAACCCCAATTTCTCTCTCTCTAAACCTGTAACCTCAATTACCTCTCTCTTTATCTCTAAGCCCCTAACCTCCAATCTCACTCTCAATCTCTCTATCTCTAAACCCCTAACCCCTAATCTCACTCTTTCTATATCTCTATCACCCTAAACACCTAGCACGCAATCAATCTCTCTCTCTCTCTCTCCCTATCTCTCTCTCTCTCTCTCCACACCTGTTACCACCAATATCTCTCTCTCTTTAAACCCCATAACCTCCAATATCTCTCTCTCTGTATCTAAATCCCCCCCTCTCTCTAAACCCCTATCACTAATCTCTCTCTCTCTAAACGCCTAACACCCAAACTCTTTATCTCTCTCTAAACTCTCAAAGACCAATTTCCCACTCTTTAAACCCCTCACCCCCAATTTCTCTCTTTCTATCTCTCTGCTTCTAAGCCCCTAAACTCCAATATATCTCTCTCTAAAACCCTAACCCCTAATATATGTCTTTCTATCTCTATCTCTCTAAACCCCTAAACTCCTCTATCTCTCCAACTCTATAACCCCTAACCCCCAGTATCTTTTTCTCTCTCTGTAAATGCTGTAATGTCCCTTTTTCAAAATTTTAAGAAAATGCCCAATTTTCCACTTTTTCCCCAATTTCGACCTTTGACTAGTTTTGATGCCTAGGTCCCAATTTTGGTTCAAATGGTCCCAAATATTTAGGGAAGGTGTATTACTAATATTATGACTTAAACATGATGTTCAGGGATGATATATGGCCACCAAAAGACCTCTGCAAACTCTCTTAAGATTCTGGTTCAAGTATGCAATTTTACTAGTAATTTGGGGTTCAAATCCCCCTGGGGTAAGTACTGAAAATAGCTTCCCAAATGCCTCAAACCCACTCGAATTTATGAACAGAGGTAGGGGATCTTTCAGGGATTTTATTAAGGTACCAAATGAATCATTCATTAGTTATAACATATGTTCCAACCCTCTCCTAAACAACAGCAAAAACCACTAATTCAACCCTTGGGGAAATGGCACCAAATCTTCTTCAAATGCAAATAAACTGAGTATAATGGCTTCAAATGCTCAAGTACTAAATATGAAACTCGTAATACAAATCAATGGCAGTCCATTCATCACAAATATATCAGAGAAACGTTCCTTTATTCAAAATCATCATCATTATAATGGCATACATCAATGTAGTGGGGAAATGGACATTGTTTGCTCATTAATCTTCATTTTTACATACAACCACATGGTATTCGACCTGAGACTTTCTGAAGGTGAAGAACAGAGTATATAATTCTATTCCAATCAGAAATACATCAATAGAATCTCTCCCAAGAAGCACAAGGGCTCACCAAAAATCCCCTCCCTCAAGGAGCATGAATATGCCTTCAAAACTGGAAATGGTTGAGAGATGGTGCTACACTAAAAATAACCACAAGCTTCCCTATAGTTGATACCTATAAATAAAACTCCATTAAATCTCCATGAAATACCTGAGTGGCCTCTCCAAACACCAACTTGGATGGGAATCTTTCACCCTCGAAATTGGCTAAGGCAAGAAACTAGTCATCCACTAGCTCTCTCTTCACAAATGCAATTTTTATCAAATCATCAAAATCTATTCTCATACTTGATTTCTACATTTTATAACCAACATTAGCCTTCTAAGGGTCAAAATCCTCTCAATAGCTTCAAGATATTTCCACTTAGGAAATATTCTTCATTTGCCACTTGTCTCCTAGTTCCAACCTTCCATCTTCTCCCAAATTCGAATTTGAGTCTCGTTGGCTTCTTCCACTCCCATGAGTGCCTTCCTTGAGCCTATTTTTGGAGTTGACATGTCATAATGGTCAGATGTCAAAGGTCAGGTCTGCAATTTTCCATAGTTGTCATAGATTCTCCATCATTGGTGTCATAGAGGCTAGGGAATCTAGCCCAAGTGTCCACAAACATCCAATTTGACTCTTTATCTTCCATAGAGGTTACCAATCCATCCCAATTCGACCTAATATGATCAATTCCATGTGTTATGATTTACCAACTCACCCAAGAGTGTTCACCTTCCCATGAATTTGAATTGGCAAGAGAGAGATGCCATGTGTCATTGAAAAATCAAGCTAGTGTGGGTCCCACACCCTCCATATGTCTCCAAAACCACTTGCCACCTAGAATTTCTCTTGAATTTATTTATTCACAATATTTATTAAATACTTGAACCCTTCTAATGTATAAACATCATTTATTAGCTTCCTTATTACAATTCCACATGTGCCCATCCAATCTAGGAAACTAGTAGGATTGATGGGATTGTCTTACTATGCAATTATTTGAATGGGGAAATTACAGTTCTCCCCACCCAAGATTGCTTGTCCTCAAGCAATTTCAAATTTGTATGCTGCAAAATCTTCTCCTCTTCCCATGTGGCATCTTCATTTGGTAAGTCCTTCCATTGCACTAAATATTCTTTGATAATTCTACTCATCAATCTTCTTTCCCGTGTCTTCAAAATATTTTTCCGGAACAAGTGTGAGTTGAGCTTCATCATCCAAAGGAGAAAGTATTTCTGAAGTGATTATTTGTTGACCAAGGGCTTTCTTGAAATAGGAAAGATGAAATACATTGTGGATTTTACTCCCTTCCGGAAGTTCTAGTTCATATGCTACTTCTCCAACCTTCCGCACTACCTTGTATGGCCCATAGTACCTTGGTTTTAATTTTTCTGCTCCATTCTTTTTGAGAGATGGTTGTTTATATGGCTGCAACCTTAAATATACTAAATCATTGACTTGAAAGGTTCTTTATTCTCTATGTTTATCAACATATTGTATTTGTTGATTTTGAGCAACCTGCAAATTGTCTTTCAAGAGCTTTAAAATTTCTTGGCTCTCTTCCACCCAATCTTTAACCTTTGGGGCTCTACTATCACCAAGTATAATTTCAGCAAATGTAAGTGCATCATAACCATATAATGATTTGAAAGGAGACATTCCTATTGACATATGATAAGTGGTGTTGTAGCAAACTCACCCAAGTGTAGCCATTTTTCCCATGCTTTTTGCTGCTCTCCCACATAGTTTCTTAGGTATCCTTCCAACCATTGATTTACCCTCTTTGTTTTTCCATCAGTTTGTGGATGATAGCTGGTACTTGGATTCAATTGAGTTCCTACCAATCTAAAAATTTCTTTCCAAAAAGCACCCATCAATCTACTATATCTATCATTGACAATGCTCTTGGGAAGCCCATGTAATATGAAGATTTCTTTGAAAAAAATATCAGCCACTTGTGCAGCACTAAAAGATGATGTAACAGCAAAGAAATGAGCAAATTTTTTCAACCTATCAACTACCACATAGATGCAATCCTTACCCAAATATTTAGGCAAACCGGTGATGAAATCCATGGAGATACTATCATGTTTTTGCTCTGGAATGGGAAAGGGTTGTAATACGCCAGCTGGACATGTAAGTTCTGATTTGTTTTGTTGACATACTTTACATTCATTCACATATTTCTGAACATCTTCCTTCAGCCCCTTCCAAAAAAATCTTTGCCTCAACTGTCTATAAGTTTTGAAGATCCTCGAATGGCCCGCTAGTGGGGATTCATGTGCTTCTTGCAAAATTCGGTACTTGAGCTTGGAGTTATGAACTAAATAAATTATTCCCTAATAATATATCATCCCATTCAAAATCCTATAGTTATCATCCCCTTTGATTCCATCCAACACATCACAAGCAAATTTGTCTTTAGCATATTCAACTAGTAGCATGTTTTTCCAATCCTTAGCAATGTCCATGAGAGAAAAAGAAGGTCTTCTTGACAAAGCATCTGCTACTATATTATTCTTTCCTTTGACATATTCAATATCAAAATCATAATCTTGAATCTTGCTTACCCACTTTTGTTTCCTTTCATTTAGATCTTTTTGGGTGAGAAAGTGTCTTACACTATTGTGGTCAGTTTTCACCACAAACTTGCTACCCACCAAGTATTGTCTGAATTTGGCCAATGCATACATAATGGACAGCATTTATTTATCATAGATGGAGTAAATTTTTTCATGAGGCTGCAACTTTCTGCTCTCAAATGCTATGGGGTGTTGGCCTTGCTTTAGAACAGCCCCTATTCCTCCACCTGAAGCATCACATTCCACAACAAAAGGTTTAGTAAAATCAGGAAGTGCAAGTATGGGACAACTACTCATTACCTCTTTCATTTTTCGGAAGGCCTTTTCAGCCTCTTCATCCCACTTGAAAGCATCCTTCTTATTCAAATCAGTGAGTGGAGAAGTCAACTTGGAGAACCCTTTCACAAATTTTCGGTAGTAGGTGCATATGCCAATAAGCCTCTCAATTCGGTAATATTTTTGGGTGATGGCCATTCCAAGATAGCCCTGATTTTTTCCATGTGTACCTTCACTCCTTCTTTCCCAATAATGTTCCCAAGATACAGTAGTTTTTTCATCCCAAATTCACATTTTGATAACTTAGCAAATAAGGACTCTTCTTGCAAAATTTTCAACACAATCTCTAATTGTTGCAAATGCTCTTCCCATGTTTTACTGTAAATGAGAATGTCATCAAAGAAAACCAAAACAAACCTTCTTAGTTGCTTGCAAAAGATCCTATTCATACATGCTTTAAATGTGGTTGGAGCATTAGTTGCCCAAAAGGCATGACAAGAAATTCAAAGTGGCCAAAATGACATCGAAAAGCAGTCTTTTGCACATCTTCATCTTTCATTCGAATTTGGTGATACCCTGATCTAAGGTCAATTTTTGAGAAGTATTTCGCCCCATGTATCTCATCCATGAGCTCATCAATCATAGGAATAGGATACCTATTCTTGATAGTCTTTTTGTTCAAGGCTCTAAAATCTATGCACATTCTCAATGTTCCATCTTTTTTCTTCACTAGCACTACTGAAGAAGCATAAGGCTAAAGCTTAGTCTAATGAGTTCCAACTCTAGGAGTTCTTGGATGGATTTTTCAATCTCATCTATGAAATTTTTAGGATGTCTATAAGGTGGTGTCTGAATGGGTGACGTACCCTCCTCCAAAATAATACTGTGCTCAACCCCCCTATCCGGTGGTCTACCATGTGGAAGGTCTCTAAAAACCTTTTCATATTTTTGCAAAATCTCTCTATCTCCTCTGGGTGTTCAACAATATTTATAGTGGGATTGGGAGATGTAATATGACATTCAGCAGCCCATTATATGTCCCCGTGCCTCAATATAGATCTCATACTATTGCAAGTCACTACTTGATTTGGATAAGTTTGCTGCCCTCTCACAACTCTTTGTACCCCTTTTGAGTCTTGGAATTTCATTTCGGAATTTGATAGTTTACTGTATGCTCTCCTATTGAATACATCCATTTCACTCCCAAAACCACATTAGTGTCAGCAACATCAACCACATAAAAACTATCAACAAAATTATAGTTACCTATGGTGACTTGCAGCTTTGGAACCCATGTTTTGCATTGCATTGTGTTGTGACCGGGAATGACAACTATGAAGCCATCAAATGGTTCAATAGGTATCTTTCTTTTCTCCACCATCTCTGCATCAATGAAGTTATGGGTGACTCCTCCATCTACAAAATTGAAGTTCTTTTTCCTTGTACCACACCTTTGCATCGGATAGTATGATAGCGAGGTATTGCTGAAAGTACTGCCATTCTTGCTTTGTCCAGTGAAGGCTGATTTTCTTCTTGTCTTTCCTCTTCTACTACTATCTCATATGCCTCTTCTTGATCTAAAATATGTCCATCTTCATCCATGCCCCCATCATACCTCCATTATCAGAAAATACTTCTATGTATTGATCCTTTCCTTTATTACATTTGTGCCCCGGTGTCCATGGTTGGAGGCATGTGAAGCACAGTTTCTTTTTTCGAAGTTCATCCCTGTTTAGTCTTTCTTTTTTATTCCTTTCAAATGAATCTCTTTTCCAAGGTTTCTTATCATATCCATCCATTTTCCAAGGTTTCTTTTCAAATTTGTAGCTAGGCTTGGGAGGAAATCTTGTTCTAGGAAGCACATTTTGGAGATCCCTAGTCAAGCTCATTGCATCTTTTAATGTAGTTGACTTGTGGGCTTTGACCAAACCTTTTTAGGGTTCAGCCAAACCTTCAGTGAACAACAATACTAATCTTCCCATAGAGACATCAGCCACCTTGACTGATAATTTTTGAAATTCCAACATATATTCAGTAGGGGACCCAGTTTGCTTCAATTGAGCTAGTTCTTTGAAAGGCAATTCTAGATCTTTTTGTTCAAATCTTTCTAGTACCCTGTCAACAAATTCTCCATATGTTTTAACCTGATTATGACCCAAGGTTTTCATCCCATGAAACCACCATTCATTGGCATCTCCTTCCAAATGCAAAATGGCCATTTTTAATGCATCCTCTTCCAACATAGGATTCAACTGAAAATATACATCCAATTTTTGCACCCAAGTGTTAGCAGAATTTTGAGAAGAACCATCAAAAGTAGGAAGTGACATTTTTCCAATAGCACTATTTAATTCTTTGTTTTGGAATGTACTCCTATTGTCTTCCCTCCTTTTAATTTTTTGTATAGCATCAATGTAGTCACTGAGTGGTACACCTCTTTTACACTCTTCATTCAAATCATTCCAATCGTTTACTAGTTTTCTTATAATCCACCTCATATTGGGCTCTTCTTTGGGTGTGAGAAATTTAGGTGTAGTATGCCTTTGTGTGCTTTGGAATTCATCAGGTCTATTATGTGGTCTTGTACTTGAAAAAATATGCTCACTCCCTTTTAATCTTTTCCCCTGAATGTGAACCACTGTTATCTCCTATCATCCATTTGCATGAAAGTTGGCTACCCAACAATTCGAAACTTTTCATCATTTGTTTATTCATCTCTAGCATAACCATGGTAATTCCATAAAAACATGGTTTTAAGGCTTCAATAAATTTCTCCTTATGTCTTAATTTTTCCTCCTCCTCTCTACCCATTGTTTTAGAAAAAAACTATTTTTCTGCTACTATCTCTTCTTCAACCAAAACTTCTTCAATTACTGATTCAAAGGGTGGGGGTTTATTTGTTTGGATTCTTTTTAATATAATAAGGTTCCAAGACCATTCTCTGATACCACTGTAATGTACCTTTTTCAAAATTTTAAGAAAATGCTCAATTTTCCACTTTTTCCCCAATTTCGACCTTTGACTAGTTTTGATGCCTAGGTCCCAATTTTGGTCGAAATGGCCCCAAATCTCCAGGGAAGGTGTATTACTGATATTAGGAATTAAATATGATGTTCAGGGATGATATATGGCCACCAAAAGACATCTGCAAACTCTCTTAAGATTCTGGTTCAAGTATGCAATTTTACTAGTAATTTGGGGTTCAAATCCCCCTGGGGTAAGTACTGAAAATAGCTTCCCAAATGCCTCCAAAATCACTCGAATTTCTGAACATAGGTAGGGGATGTTTCAGGGATTTTATTAAGGTACCAAATTCATCATTCATTAGTTATAATATATGTTCCAACCCTCTCCCAAACAACAGCAAAAACCACTAATTCGACCCTTGGGGAAATGGCACCAAATCTTCTTCAAATGCAAATAAAACTAAGTATAATGGCTTCAAATTCTCAAGTGATGAATATGAAAATTGTAATGCACATCATTGGAAGTCCATTCATCACAAATATATCAGAGAAACATTCCTTTATTCGAAATCATCATCATTATAATGACATACATCAATGTAGTGGGGAAATGGACATTGTATGCTCATTAATCTTCATTTTTACATACAACCACATGGTATTTCGACCTGAGACTTTTTGAAGGTGTATAAAAGAGTAAATAATTCTATTACAATCATAAATACATCAATAGAAGCTCTCCCAAGAAGCACAAGGGCTCACCAAAAATGCCCTCCCTCAAGGAACATGAATATGCCTTCAAAACTGGAAATGGTTGAGAGATTGTGCTGCACTAAACAAAACCACAAGCTTCCCTGTAGCTGATACCTACAAATAAAACTCCATTAAAGCTCCATGAAAGTCCTGAGTGGCCTCTCCAAACACCAACTTGGATGGGAATCTTTCACCCTCGAAATTGGCTAAGGCAAAAAACTAGTCATCCACTAGCTCTCTCTTCACAAATGCAATTTTTCTCAAATCATCAAAAGCTATTTTCATACTTTATTTCTACATTTTATAACCAACATTAACCTTCTAAGGTTCGAAATCCTCTCAATAGCTTCAAGAGATCTCCACTTAGGAAATATTCCACATTTGCCACTTGTCTCCTAGTTCCAACCTTCCATCTTCTTCCAAATTCGAATTTGAGTCTCTTTGGCTTCTTCCACTCCCATGAGTGCCTTACTTGAGCCTATTTTTGGGGCTAACATGTCATAATGGTCAGATGTCAGAGATCAGATCTGCAATTTGTCATAGTTTTCATAGATTCTCCATCATTGGTGTCATAGGGGCTAGGGAATCTAGCCCAAGTGTCCACAAACTTCCAATTTGACTCTTTATCTTCCATGGAGGTTACCAATCCATTCCAATTCGACCTAAGATGATCAATTCCATGTGTTATGACTTACCAACTCACCCAAGAGTGTTCACCTTCCCATGAATTCGAATTGGCAAGAGAGAGATGCCATGTGTCATTGAAAAATCAAGCTAGTGTGGGTCCACACCCTCCATATGTCTCCAAAACCACTTGCCACCTAGAATTTCTCTTGATTTATTTATTCACCATATTTATTAAATACTTGAACCCTTCTAATGTCTAAACATCATTTATTAGCTTCCTTATTACAATTCCCCATGTGCCCATCCAACCTAGGAAACTAGTAGGATTGATGGGATTGTCTTACTATGCAATTATTTGAATGGGGACATTACAAATGTCTAGCCCCTAATATCTCTCTCTCTCTCTCTAAACCACTAACCCCCAATCTCTCCCTCTCTCTATTTCTCTAAATCCTAACCACAAATCTCCATGTCTCTCTCTAAACTTCATAACCCATAATCTCTCTTTCTCTCTAAACCGCTAACCTCCAAGAGCTCTCCCTCTCTCTAAACCCCTAACCTACGATCTCTCTCTCTCTCTCTCTCTCTCTCTCTCTCTCTCTCTCTCTAAGCCCCTAACCACCAATCCCTATCTTTCTCTCTCTCTCTCTCTAAACCCCTAACCCCCAATCTCTCTCTCTCTCTCTCTATGTGATCTATAAATTCCTATTAACCCCCAATCTCTCTCTCTCTCTCTCTCTCTCTCTCTAAACCCCTATCCCTCGGTCTCTCTCTATCTCTTTAAACTCGAAACCACCATTCTCTCTCTCTCTCTCTCTCTCTCTCTCTCTAAACCCCTAACCTCCAATATCTATCTCTCCCTTTCTCTCTACACCTTAACCCTCAATCCCTCTCTCTCTCTCTATCTAAACCAATAACACCCAATTAGTCTCTCTACATAACCTACAGTCTCTCTCACTCTCTCTCTCTCACTCACTCTCTCTCCCTCTCTCTTTGAACCCCTTATGTCCAATATCTCTCTTTTTGTCTCTATCTCTCTCATTGAAACCCTAAACCCCAATCTCTCTCTCTCTCTGAACCCCTAAACCCCTAATCTCTTTGTCTCTCTAAACCAATAACAACCGATCTCTATCTATATCTCTCTCTAAACCCCTAACCTCCAATATATGTGTGTGTGTGTGTGTGTGTGTGTGTGTGTCTAAACCCCCCTCTTTATCTCTCGTTAAAACCCTAATCTATCTCTCCCTCTCTATAAACACCCCTTACCACCAATCTCTTTCTCTCTTACTCCCCCTCCCTCTCTCTCTAAATTCCTAACCCTAAATCTATCTCCCTCTCTCTCTCTAAAACCATAACCTCATTCTCTCTCTCCCTCTCAACCCCTAACCTCCAATATCTCTCTCTGTCTCTAAAACCCCCCTCTTACTATCTATTTATTTAATCCTCTAACCGCCAATCTCTCTCTCTCTCTAAACGCCTACCAACAATCTCTATATTTCTATCTCTCTTCTCTAAACAACTAACCCCAATCTCTCTATCTCTATCTAAACTCCAAAATCCAAATCACTCACTCTCTCTAAACCCATCACCCTTAATTTCTCTATTTCTACCTCTCTCTTTCTAAGCCCCTAAATGCCAATCACTCTCTCTCTAAATCTCTAACCCCTAATATCTCTCTTTCTATATCTCTATCTATAAACCCCTAAACGCCTCTCTCTATCTCTCTCTCTAACCCATAGTCTCTCCCTCTAAATTCCTAACCACGAAACCTCTCTCTCTCTAAACACCTAACCGCCAATCCCTCTCTCTCTCTAAATACCTAATCCTCAATATCTCTCTCTCTCTCTCTAAATCCCTAAACCCCAACTCTATCTCTAAATTTCTAACTCATAATCTCTCTCTCTCTCACTCTCTCTAAACCCATAACCCCCATCTCCCTTTCTCTCTAACTCCCTAAGCCCTAATCTCTCTCCCTCTCTCTAAATTCATAAACTCTCTCTCTCTCTCTCCCTCTCTCTAAATACCAAACCCTCAATATCTCTCTCTATCAACCCCTAATCCTAAATTTCTATCTCTATCTCTAAACCCATAACCCCCAATATCTCTCTCTTTGAACCCCTAACCTTCTGTCTCAATATCTCTCTCTAAACCCCTAACCCCCAACACCTCTCTCTCTCTATAAACCACTAACCTCCAATCTCTTTGTCTCTCTAAACACCTAACCCCAAATCTCTCTCTCTCTCCCTAAACTATTAGTCCCCAATCTCTCTCTCTATACCACTAATCACCAATATCTCTCTTTCCATCTCTCTCTCTATATTTCTCTAAACCACTAATGCCCAATCACTATCTCTATAAACCTCTAACCCCCAATCTCTCTCTCTAAACCCCTAACCTCCAATCTCTCTCTCTCTCTCTCTAAACCCCTAACCTCCAATCTCTCTCTCTCTCTCTCTCTCTCTCTGTCTCTAAACCCCTAATCCAAATATCTCTTCTTTCTCTCTCTATCTAAACCCCTAACCTTCAATCTCTCTCTCACTATAAACACCCTTACCCTCTCTCTAAACCCCTTATCTCCCTCTCTCTCTAAACAAATAACCCCCAATCTTTCTCTCTCTGAATCCCTAACCGACATTCTCTCTCTGTAAACCCCCCAATGCCCCATCTCTCTCTCTCTCTCTCTAAACCCCTAACCTCCAATCTCTCTCTCTAAACCTGTAACCCCCCAATCTCTTTCTACAAATCCCTAACGTCCAATATATACATATATATATATATATATATATATCACTCTCCTGCTAACCTTCAATCTCTCTTTAAATAATTAACCCTCTATCTCTCTCTCTCAACCTCTAAACTCTAATCTCTCTCTCTAGACCCCTAACCTTCAATCTCTCTCTCTCTCTCTCTACAAACCCCTAACACCTAACCTATAATCTCACTCTCTATCTCTCTCTCTAAAAACCTAACCCCGGTATCTCTCTCTCACTCACTCTCTCTCTTTAGACCCCTAGACCCTAACCCCTCATCTCTCTCTCTCTCTTTAAACCCCTAACCCCTACTCTCTCTCTCTCTCTCTCTCTCTCTCTCTCTCTCTCTCTCCACCCACCTACCCTCCCTCTTTGTGTCTCTCCTACCAAACATTAACAATCCATTCACACCCTACAATCTCTCTTTATCTCTAAAACCCTATTAACCCCCAATCTCTCTCTCTAAACCCCTAACCCCTTGTCTCACTCTCCCTAAACCCTAGTCGTCGATCTTTATCTCTCTCTTGAAACCCCTAACCTACAATCTCTCTCTCTCTCTCTAAACCCCTAATCCCCATTCACCCTTGTTGGCCCGGTTTTGCAACCAGGCTTAGTGCTATGGGCACCTGCTAACTAGTAGCAGCAGTTTCAAATAGAATTAAACAAGAAACTAATCTAAACAAAACTAATCATGGATCTATGCAAGAATATAAGCAAATAATGTAAACATTTAAAAAACAAGAACAAGAAAATATTAAAGAATGAATTTGTATTGAAAAATGGGGGGCAAGCAAGTGCTTGCGATAATACCTTCAATGGTGAAGGTTGATGTTGAGCAATTCCCAAGATGAGTAGCTCCAAGCTCCAAGAGGTCTCCTTCTCCAAGGTTGCTTACAATGGCCAAAATGCTCAAGGGAGATTTCGGCAGCATGAGGATGAGATAATGGATGGATGGAAATGAGGAGCCCCTACCACCTTTTTATAGGTTTTGGTGGTGGGGAATACCATTTGTGGTTTTGTGGAAACCAAATGGTATTGACCAACATGGTTTAGGTACTTTTCCCTCCTTTTTCCTTTTTTGAATAAAAATAATATTTTATTCCCTTTTTAATTTTTGGGAATTTGGACCCTTTTTGAGGGGTTTTTTATGCTTTTCAAGAAAAATAATCTTTTTTTAATGGAAAAAGGGGTGTACTAAGGTCTTTTGGTGACCTTTTGTTGGTTTTAGAGGCTCAGATGGTGGAAAAGTGGACAAATGGGTCATGTGAATAAGGGAATGAGCTAGTGAGCACTTTTTAGGTGTTAACAACCCTCTCTCTCTCTCTTTCTAAACACCTAAAATCCAATTGATCTCTCTCTCTCTCTCTCTCTCTCTCTGTGTAAAATCCTTACCCTAAATGTCTATATTTCGATGTGCATCTCTAAAACCCTAATCTCTCTCTCTCTCTCTCTCTAGTCCATAATCCCTAACTCCTAACCCCTACACCCTAGTCCCTAACCCCTAAATCCCATTCTATCTCTCTCTAAACCCCTAACAACCAATATCTCTCTCTAAATCCATAAAAACCAATATCTCTCTCTCTCTAAACCCCTAACCTACAATATATATATCTCTCTCTAAACCCCTCTATCTATGTATCTAAACCTCTAACACCAAATCTCTCTCTCTAATACCCTAACATCAAATCTATTGCTCTCTCTCTAAACCCCTAAACCCTAACCCCTAACACCTAATGTCTATCTCCCTCTTCCTCTCTAAACACTTAACCCCCAATCTCTCTCTCTCTAAACACCTAACCCCTAACCCCCAATTTCTTTATGTCTCTCTCTCTCTCTCTATAAACCCCCCCCCCTCTCTCTCTCTCTCTCTCTCTCTCTCTCTCTCTCCAAACCCCCACTCCTCATGCACCCCCATCTCTATGTCTCTCTTCTCAAAATCACTAAGCATGCATACACCTCCCATGATCTCTCTCTCTATCTCTAAACCCTTATTAAACCCCAATCTCTCTCTCTCTCTCTCTCTCTCTCTAAACACCTTACACCTTACCCCAATCCATATCTCTCTCTAAATACCTAACCCCCAATCTCTCTCTCTCTCTCGCTCTCTCTCTCTCTAAATCCCTAACCCCTAATATCTATCTCTCTCTCTCAATCCCTAACCCCCAATCTCTCTCTCACTCTCTCTAAAACCATAACCCCCAATATCCTTTTCTCTTTAAATCCCTAAGCCCCAATCTCTCTCCCTCTCTCTAAACCTGTAACCTCCAAGCTCTCTCTCTCTCTCTCTAAACCCCTAACCTGTGATCACTCTCTCGAGCTCTCTCAAGCTCTAAACCCCTAACCACCACTCCCTCTATTCAATCTCTCTCTCTCTCTCTCTCTCTCTCTCTCTCTCTCTCTCTCTAAACCCCTATCCCCCAATCTCTCTATCTCTCTCCATCTCTACACCCTCCATGATCTATATTTATCTCTAAATGCCTTTTAACCCCCAATATCTCTCTCTCTCTCCAATTCCCTAGCCCCAGAGTCTCTCTCTCTTTAACCCCAAACCACCAATATCTCTCTCTCCAAACCCTTCACCTCCAATATCTCTCTCTCACTCTAAAACCCTAACCATCAATCTCCCTCTCTCTCTCTCTATCTAAACTCACAACACCCAATCCACTCTCTCTCCCTAACCTCCAATCTTTCTCTCTCTCTTTCCCTCTCTCTCTTTGAACACCTTATGCCCAATCTCTCTCTCTCTCAACCCCTAAACCCCAATCTCTCTCTCTCTCAACCCCTAACCTTCAGTATCAATGTCTCTCTCTCTCAATCCTTAACCCCCAACACCTCTCTCTCTCTAAACCACTAACCTCCAATCTCTCTTTCTCTCTCTCTCTAAACACCTAACCCAAAATCTCTCTCTCTTTAAACCACTAACCTCCAATCTCTCTCTCTATCTAAACACCTAACCCTGAATCTATCTCTCTCTAAACCTCTAACCCCCAATCTCTCTCTCTCTATACAACTAATCACTAATCTCTCTCTTTCTATCTCTCTCTCTAAACCCCTAACCCCAAATCTCTCTATATTTCTCTAAACACCTAATTCCCAATCACTCTCTCTATAAACCCCTAACCCCCAATGTCTCTTTATATCTCTCTCTCTAAACTTCTAACCTCCAATCTCTCTCTCTCTAAACCCCTAACCCTAATCTCAGTTCTTTCTCTCTCTATCTAAACCCCTAACCTCCACACTCTCTCCCTCTATCAAAACCCTTAACCCTCTCTCTCTCTTAGCCCCTAATCTCTCTCTCTCTCTAAACCACTAACCCCCAATATCTCTCTCTCTGAATCCCAAAAACCCAATCTCTTTCTCTCTTAACCCCTAACACCCCATATATCTCTCTCTCTAAACCCATAACCTCCAATCTCTTTCTCTCTTAACCCATAAATCTCAATCTCTCTCTATAAATCCCTAACAACCAATATATATATCTTTCTCTCTTGCTAACCTTCAATCTCTCCCCAAACAATTAACCCTCTATCTCTCTCTCAACCCCTAAACTCCAATCTCTCTCTCTCTAGACCCCTAACATTTACTCTCTCTCTCTCTCTCTCCAAACCCCTAATCTCTCTCTCTCTCTCTCTACAAACCCCTAATCTCTCTCTCTCTCTCTCTCAAAACCTAACACCCAATATCTCTCTCTCACTCACTCTCTCTCTAGACCCCTAGACCCTAACCCCTAATCTCTCTCTCTCTCTCTCTCTCTCTCTCTCTCTCTAAATCCCTAACCTCCGATCTCTCTCTCTACCCCCGCTCTCCACCCACCTACACCCCCTCTATGTCTCTCTCCTACCCAGCACTAACAATCCATACACCCCCTACAATCTCTCTTTATCTCCAAAACCCTATTAACCCCCAATTTCTCTCTCTCCCCCAAAACCCTAACCTACAATCTCTCTCTCTTCCTCTCTCTCTCTCTCTCTAAACACCTAAAATCCAATCGATCTCTCTCTTTGTGTGTGTTTGTGTGTGTGTGTGTGTGAAATCCTTACCCTAAATATCTCTCTTTGTGTCTACGTCTTTAAACCCCTAACTCCAATCTCTCTCTCTCTCTCTCTCTAAAACCCTGGTCTATAATCCCTAACTCCTAACCCCTAAACCCTAGTCCCGAACCCCTAACTCTCATTCTCTCTCTCTCTCTAAACCCCTCACAACCAATATCTCTCTCTCTCTCTAAACCCCTAACAAACAATATATCTCTCTCTCTAAACCCCCAACCTTCAATATATCTCTCTCTCTAAACCCCTCTCTCTCTATATCTAAACCTCTAATCCCAATTTCTCTCTCTCTAAACCCCTAAAACCCAATCTCTCTCTCTAAACACTTAACCCTCTCTCTCTCTCTCTCTCTCTCTCTAAACACATAACTTCTAACCCAATTTCTTTCTCTCTCTAAAACTATAACCCTCTCTATCTCTATGTCTCTCTCTCTCTCCAAACCCCCACTCCTCACGCACCTCCCCTACACCCATATCTATGTCTCTCTCCTCACAATCACTAACCATGTGGCATACACCTCTCATCATATCTCTCTATCTCTAAATTCCTATTAAACCCAAATCTATCTCTCTCTCTCTAAACACCTATCCCCAATCTCTCTCTATCTAAACTCCTAACCTCCAATATCTCTCTCTCTCTCTCTCTAAACCTCTAACCCCTTATCTCACTCTTTCTATCTCTCTGTCACCCTAAACACCTAACACACAATCAATCTTTCTCTTTAACCTCTCTCTCTCTCTCTCTCCACACCTCTTACCACAAATATCTCTCTCTTTCTCTAAACCCCTAACCTCCAATATCTCTCTCTATCTCTCAACCCCCCCTCTCTCTATCTATTTATTTAATCCTCTAACCCCCAATCTCTCTCTCTATCTAAACCCCTACCACCAATATCTCTCTCTCTCTAAACCCTTAACACCCAAACTCTGTATCTCTCTCTAAACTCTCAAAGCGGAATTGCTCACTCTCTAAACCCCTCACCCCCAATTTGTCTCTTTCTATCTATCTCTTTAATCCCTTCAACTCCAATATCTCCCTCTCTCTCTAAAACCCTAACTCGTAATATCTCTCTCTCTAAATGGATAAACACCTCTCTCTATCTCTCTCTCTAACTCCTAACCCCTAGTCTCTCTCTCTCTAAATCCCTAACTCTTAATCTCTCTCTCTCTTTCTCCCTCTAAATCCCTAACCCCCAATATATCCCTCTCTCTCTAAATGCCTAACCCAAAATCTCTCTCTCTCTCTCTAAACCTATAACCCTCAATCTCTCTTTCTCTCTAAACCCCTAACCCCCAAGCTCTCTCCCTCTCTCTAAACCCCTATCCTCCAATCTCTCTCTCTCTCTCTCTCTCTCTCTCTAAATCCCTAAGCCACAAACTCTCTCTCTAACTCTAAACCTCTAACCTACGATATCTCTATCTCTTTCTCTATCTAAACCCCTAACCACCACTCTCTCTCTCTCTCTCTCCCTCTCTAAACCACTAACCCCCAATCTCTCTTTATCTCTCTCCATCTCTACACCCTCCATGATCTCTACACACCAATTAAATCTCAATCTCTCTCTCAATCTATCTAAACCTCTAACCCCCAGTCTCTCTCTCTTTAAACCCAAAACCACCAATATTTCTCTATCTCTCTAAACCCCTAACCTCCAATCTCTCTCTCTCTCTCTCTAAACTAGTAACAACCGATCTCTCTCTAAAACCTTAACCCCCAATCTCTCTCTCTCGATATCTCTATCTTTAAACCCCCTTATTTCTCTCTATCCAAACCACTAATCCCCAATATCTCTTTCTTTCTCTCTCTAAAACCCTGATCTCAAATATCTCTCTCTTTAACCCCTAGACCCTAACCTGTAACCCCCAATCCCTCTTTATCTCTCTCTAAACACCTAAACCTCTCTCTCTCTGCATAAACCATTAAACCCCAATCTCCCTCTCTCTAAACCCATAAACCTCTCTCTCTCTTTCTCTCTCTCTCTCCAAATCCCAAACCCCCACTCCTAACCCAGCTACTCATCCCAATTATCTAGGTCTCCCTTATCCCTAACACTAACCATATATACTCACCCCATGATCTCTCTCTATATCTAAACCCCCAACCTCCAATCTCTCTCTCCCTCTCTCTCTCTCTCTCTCTCTTCCTAAACCCCTAACCCCTAATCTCACTCTTTCTGTCTCTCCATATCCCTAAACACCTAAAACCCAATCTATCTTTCTCTCTAACTTCCAACCTCTCTCTCTCTCTCTCTCTAAACCCTTAATCTCAAATATCTCTCCCTCTCTCTATAAACCCCTCCTCTCTCTATTTATTTATTTAATCCTCTAACCCCCAATCTCTCTCTATCTAAACCCCTACCAACAATCTCTCTCTCTCTAAACCCTTAACCCCCAATTTCTCTATCTCTCTATAAACTCTCAAATCCCAATCTCTCACTCTCTTTAAACCGCTCACCCCTAATTTATCTCTTTGTATCTCTCTCTCTTTCCAAGCCCCTATACTTCAATCTCTCTCTCTGTCTAAAACCCGAACCCCTAATATCTCTCTTTCTATCTCTCTTTCCATCTCTCTCTTTAAACCCCTAAACTCCTCTCTCTATCTTTCTCTATAACCCCTAACGCCTAGTCTCTCTCTTTAAATGCCTAAACCCTAATCTCTCTTTCTCTCTCCCTAAACCCCTAACCTCCAATCTCTCCCTCTCTCTCTCTAAATCTCTAAACCCAAATCTCTTTCTCTCTCTCTCTCTCTCTCTCTCTCTCTCTCTCTATAAACCAATAACAAGCAATCCCAATTTCTCTCTAAACCCCTAACCCCCAAGCTCTCTCCCTCTCTCTAAACCCCTAATATCCAATCTCTCTCTCAACCACTTATACTATGAAACGAGAACTATATACTATGAACGAGAACTCTACCCATAAAAACGATGATTTTTGCAAAAAAAACACCAAAAACACCCCCCAAATAGAAAAGTGTTGATGCCAGTATACACGTATTTTTTTTTAGGGTAAAAAATAGAGCCATGGCCTAAACATCCCATATTGTTGTTTAACAAAACTTTAAAATCAACCTTAAATTGGAATTTTTTTTTTCTTGAAGAGATAAATTACAACTTTCAGGAAAATTGCATATTAAACAAAAAAACAAATTTCTCTAATAATTTCACCATTATAACCATATAAAAACAAAGGAATTATGATGCGATTCATAATGAGATAATATATTAGACCATACAAGAACAAATGGTTCATATAAATATTCAAAAACTCCTCTAGAGTTTCAATTACAAAAATCATACTAGTAAAAAGCATCTAAACTGCTTCTTCAAATTCATCCATGGATTCTGACACCCCATCATCAAAAACTCCTATAGAGTTTCAATTACAAAAATCATACTAATAAAAAGCATCTACACTGTTTCTTCAAATTCATCCATGGATTCTGACACCCCATCAGAGTCTACATTTTCTGCAGATGAAGGACTTGATGAAGATGTAGATGACCCATACTCTTCTCTATTATCAATGGGCGCACAATCTGAGTCTACATCTATACCCATCATTTCAGATGTCATATTCCTTCGGGATCTACGACTGGGTTTAATACACTCCCATCTTGCATGAATGCTCCCTATTCCACGAATATTAGCTTTGGGTTTTAAAAAAGAAATTAAAAACAAATTAAACTAACATTTAAACTAATGTTATAATAAAAAATTTAAAAAAAATTAAAAACAAACTAAACTAAGATAACATTATAATTAAAAATTTAAAAATACATTAAAAAAAAATACTATATATCTATACTAAACTAAGATAACATTATAATTAAAAATTTAAAAATACATTAAGAAAAAATACTATGTATCTATATACTAACCAAACTAACATTATAAATTGTTTTTAAAAAAACTATACAAAAACTTAAAAGCAATTAAAACAATAAATTTAAAAAAATCTATACAAAAACTAAAAATTTAAAAACAATAAAAAATCAAACTATGCAAAATTTTAAAATAAATTAAAAAACAAAATAATTAAAAAAAAATAAACTATACAAAATTAAACAAACTTTAAACAAAATTTATAAAAAATTAAACAAACTTTAAACAAAATAAAATTTATAAAAAATTAAACAAACTTTAAATAAAATTTATAAAAAACATAAACTATACAAAAATTAAACAAAATTTTAAAAAAAATAAACAAAATTTAAAAAATAAAACAAAATTAAAGCCCGCTCGGGCGTCAATGGGCGGCCCTCGAGGCCGGCCCTTGATGTCGGGCATCGAGGGCCGGCCTCGAGGGCCGCCCATTGGCGCCCGACGGGCGGACGGCATCGAGGGCCGACCTCGAGGGCCGCCCATTGGCGCCCGAGCGAGCGGACGTCCGCCCGTCGGGCGCCAATGGGCGGCCCTCGAGGCCGGCCCTCGATGCCCGGCATCGACGGCCGGCCTCGAGGGCCGCCCATTGGCGCCCGAGCGGGCGGACGTCCGCCCGCTCGGGCGCCAATGGGCGGCCCTCGAGGCCGGCCCTCGATGCCGTTGGCGCCCGAGCGGGTGGACGTCCGCCCCTCGGGCGCCAATGGGCGGCCCTCGAGGCCGGCCGTCGATGCCCGACATCGAGGGCCGGCCTCGAGGGCCGCCCATTGGCGCCCGAGCGGGCGGACGTCCGCCCGTCGGGCGCCAATGGGCGGCCCTCGAGGCCGGCCCTCGATGCCCGGCATCGAGGGGGCCCCGAGGGCCGCCCATTGCATTGTTTCGATTTTTTTTAAATTTCGTTTATTTTTTTTTAAATTCTGTTTAATTTTTGTATAGTTTTTTTTAATTTTGTTTTATTTTTTAAATTTTGTTTTTTTTTTAAATTTTGTTTAATTTTTGTATAGGTTTTTTTTAATTTTGTTTTAATTTTTAAATTTTATTTTTTTTTTAATTTTGTTTAATTTTTGTATAGTTTATGTTTTTTTAAATTTTGTTTAATTTTTTTGTTTAAAGTTTGTTTAATTTTTTATAAATTTTGTTTAAAGTTTGTTTAATTTTTTATAGTTTAATTTTTTTTTAATTATTTTGTTTTTTAATTTATTTTAAAATTTTGTATAGTTAGATTTTTTTATTGTTTTTAAATTTTTGTTTTAATTGTTTTTAAGTTTTTGTATAGTTTTTTTAAAAAAATTTATAATGTAAATTTGGTTAGTATATAGATACTTAGTATTTTTTTTTAATGTATTTTTAAATTTTGTTTAAAAGTCGCTCGCTTGGGCGCCAAAGGGCGGCCCTTAGGGCCCTCGTCGATGCCCGACATCGAGGGGGCCGTGAGGGCCACCCTTTGGCGCCCAAGCAAGGGAGGTCACTCGCTTGGGCGCCAAAGGGCGGCCCTCACGGCCCCCTCGATGCCGAGCATCGACAGGGTTAGTTTGATTTGTTTTTAATTTTTCTTTAAATTTTTTATTATAATGTTGTTAGGAATTTTTTATTATAATGTTGTTAGGGGTTAGTTTAATTTGTTTTTTAATTTATTTTATTATAATGTTAGAGGGGGGAAACATGCAGCAGAAGAAGACATGAATTTGGTCTCCATGATATTGTTGATTAGTTTCATGTTTTGAAAAAAATGCTAAGTTTGATAATATTTTGATAAGATATATTAGTAATGTTTTGACTTTCAGACTTAATTTTAGAAATAAAATTTCTATATATAATGTTTGAAATATGTTTTTTACAAATAATTTGTATAGTTTTTCTTGAATTTATGTGAATCAACACTTTTCGGAAAATAATATGAAATAGTATCATTTTTATACAAAACATATCTGAAAATTGATTGAAAATGGTTTTAAATGTCTATATTGTCTGGAATTTTTTACAATTTTGTCAATAAAAGTGTCTTATTTTGTCCATAAAAATGTCTTATTTTATAGAAAAAATTGCAAAATGTATATGTTTTTCATTATAAATTGCTTAAAAATGTATGCTATTTTGCTAAATTTCTAAAAATGTACCTGAAAATGGAAACTAATTTTTTTTTACGATAAAGATAATTCAAAGGTCCCAAAAAATGCCTCGAAATGAAAATGTGTGATACTGGCATCACCCCTTTTTGAAACGGAGCTAAAAATACCTACTAAAATTAGGAGAGAGAAAAACGAGAACTGTGTCGAGTTCTCGTTTCATAGTATAAGTGGTTTCTCTCTAAACCCCAAAACCCCAATCTCTCTCTCTAACTTTAAACCCCTAACCTACAATCTCTCTCTCTAAGCCCCTAACCACCACTCTATCTCTATCTATTTATCTCTCTCTTTCTCTCATTCTCTATGTCTCTCCCTCTCCCTGTCTAAACCTGTAACCCCCAATCTCTCTCTATATCTCTCCATCCCTAACCCACAATATCTCTCTCTCTCTCAACCTGTAACCCCTTGTCTCTCTCTCTCTCTTTAAACCTCAAACCACCAATATCTATCTATCTTTAAACCCCTGACCTCCAACCTCTCTCTCTCTCTTTCTCTCTAAATCCCTAATCCTCAATACCCCTCTCTCTCTCTATCTAAACCCATAACACCTAATCGGTCTCCCCCCCTAATGTTAACAATCAAATTAACACCCTTAACAAAGTGTAAGGTAGAAGTACATTTTACTATGCGCCCGCAACATGAAGACAAAAGACAAGTACATAAGAGAACATTCCTCTCTTATCTAATCACTACTTCCATAATCGGAAGGATTGAGTGAAGAAAGAGGTATGGTTCAGTGATTGAACTGCTCACTTGAAGGCTCAAATCTAGTCTCCACCAATCAATAGTGAGAAGAAATGCACAAAATTGCATTAATTGTGCTTCAAAATTATGAATTTGTGACAAAAGCCTGAAAATACTATAGAAAGTGGGTTTTTGAGTAAAAATAATCAAAAATCAAGAAAAATGTATTATCCCGCATTGAAACTTGAAACTTGAAATCCCATTTCCCAATACCATAAAACAAAGGCATTCGGGGCATGGTAAGGGACAAAAAGTGAGAGAAAAGGCATGCTGTAAAGATTTCGAGGTTGGAAAGATCACCTTCATCAAAGGAAAGGATGGAGAAAGATAGCTCAAGGAAAAGGAGGATGGATTCATCTCAAGCAAGGTTGTAAGTAAGTATCTCTTCTTCTTTGATTTTATATGAAACAATTCAATTTTACTTCCATTTATGAGTTTAAAGTTTTTCCCTCCAAGTTTAATTTGAATTTAAAATGGTTAAAGATCTTAGGAAAGTTTAGATAGTTGTTCATTTATGACATTGAACCTCACCTAATTCATAGTAAGATAGTCAATTAAGTGTAGACACATCCCCACCACAATTGCTATTATCAGATTAGCGACTTTGCTTGGTTTAATTTGAAATTTTCTTCAAAATTTTGGTTTTTCAATCTTAAAGATCTGATTAAATATTCCTTAAAACTATTATAGGACCAATGTTCCAAGTTTAAAGACCCTTAGAATCTCAAAATCAGCCTTAATCAACCCTTAATAAGCCAAAAATATTGAAAATTGGGCTCGGCTCTTCATATTTCTTAATCTTGAAGGGCCAACACACTCTGTCTGTGCATACAAAGCGTCATTGGTCAGGTGACACACTCTACACACTAGAAAAGAGTGCCACCAACACACCCTGCATTTGTATAAGGTGTGTCACCCTCACAATGCCACACTGCTATGTTTTATGTACATGTGTCGTCCAGGATTTTGATATCTTGGAGCTGTCTTCTTCACTTTTGTCTCGTTTTTCGTGATTGTTTCTTCTTGTATTGGCTTAGGAATCCCTTAAATTAGAGTTTGGACCCTGTTACAACGTAATTTTCCACCTTGTGAGCATTAGCATTCTTTGTCCTGCAGGATCCATTTTACTGACTCAGATCCACTTTATATCCTTCATACACTATTTTCCCCATTTTTTCCCTTATACGCTTGCTGCATCATTACAGTGGGTGTACCCGCGAGTTGCATCACTATAGCCCGCGGGTAGCATGTAAAATGGTAAAAATCACTAGTTTATTACTTTTTACTCCCAAAAAGTGGTCATAGGGTGACCTCTGGCCCTCCATTTTCCCCAAAATGCCTCGATGTGTCCTTTCACTTACTTTTGAGAGGACTATATATTGAGTACATATGGCTTATGGACGGGAGGAGAAAGAAGAGCAAGAGAACTCTAGTGGATTTTTTCCCTATCTTGAGTCTACACTCATTGATCCTTGTAGTTGTGAACCCCTTATATTCACCTTCCAAACTCCTATCATAGTTTGAGTTTGCCATTCATGGAGGATTGAAGTGGTGGAGGCACAAGTGGATTGACCCAGATCTTGGTTCAGATTGGTTGCCGGCAAGAAGTCGTATCACATTGTTCTTCTTGTTGTTTATTAATAGAAATACTCATATTCTCGTCCATTAATGTTGTAAATGTTGTTTATACTACATTGGGTTGCATTTACTTGTAATATCATGGGCCATTGCTATTGATGATGTTAATGTCGTTTATATATTATATATACTTGTTGTATATTGGATGTCAAGACTAATTTGCATATTCAAGTGCATGGATTGAAAGCTCCAACGAGGATCTACATCAAACGTTTGGATTGAGTTTGGTTATATTCTTCATTATCTTAGCATTGTCATTTATATATCATAGCATTGAGAATTGAGTTGATTTCTGGTAGTCAACTGTCTGTTGTGGTCTACCCCAAGCCATAGTGAGTTTTCTCCAACACAGAAATGGGGACTCCGCTGGGGAAAACATCCATTTTGGGGGATTTTTTAGCATTATTCCTTAATTAGAGTTGTTGTTTGTCGAAGCTCTGTGTCACTGATTGGCCATTGAGATTCACTATAGAAAACTGGTTTTTTCTGAGCCATTGGACTCTTTCTTTGCCCATTTGCCTTTCCTTACCCGCGGGTGAGCTTAGCTCTACCCGCGTACACCCGCCTCTGTTTACACTACTGCTTGTGGGTACCCGTAGGTATTCCTTCGACAATAGCGTACAACTCCGGCTTTGGTTGATTCATGACTCTTGGTTGTTGCTGGGTTGGCTTTGGATGATTCTGAGTCTTTGTTGGCTTGATTCTTGATTGTTCCATGCCTTGTTTGTGACTAGAACTCTTATTTTCTCTTGGTTGAGCCTTGTTGGTTTTTTACCCATCTTTGGATCTAGCCTTGTTGGTTTTTTCCTTTTGAGCTCACTCCTTTGGCTGAGTCTTACTGTTTGGTATCTGTTGGGTTGTCTTAAGTGATCTCCTTGACATATCAGTGACTAGATAGTAGGATTTTGCTTGCATTTTTCATTTCCTTATATTGAAAAATACAAAAAAAAATATACATATAGTTTTGCATTTCCCTTTTGTTTATAAGAGAAAATACAAAAAACAAATTTTGCTTTTATGTACTGCATCTTGCATTGAGTGCTTGCTGCTTTCATTTAGGTTCTGCTTGTGCATTGAAAATATAAAAGGATTTCATTTTTATTTCGAAACCGTTGGATTGATTTTGCATGCTAGTGGCATTGTTTTATTGGATAGATGAGTCTAGGATTTGACGATTTTGCATACTATTGACTCATATACATCACTAGTTTCATGACCATATCCTTTGATTAACCACAGCCATTAAAATTAACACTTAATCTTAAAATTGATTAGACCGATTTTATTTATAGGGTACACCAACTAGCATAGGTTTAGAGTCTTGGAATAGATCATTGTGAGTTAACAATACAAGAATACTAGACGAAACATTAGGTGTCTGACCAGGGAGTGGAGGAATCCATGGTATACATCGGTGTTCTCAGGAAACTCTACTCAAACCAGAGTTAAGCACAAGGTCACGGGAGGTTGGTTGAGGAGATATCCCTCTGATACCGGTTGAACGTGGGAGATATTTCCAGGATTTGTTCGTATCTGGGGACTCTTGGGGGATTTGTCCCTCATTGAGTTTCGGGCTCAGCTACCCTGCCCATACGACGGATCCCACCTACGAATGTCCCCCTAAGCATTGGTTATATTGCGGTGACCATAGTTTCCTTACCTAGGTATCGCATAGGGTACTTGCAGTGGTTATGTTGTTTGTGTCCTAAGTCAGATAGGGATTGGACAGCATAATTGTTTGTTATCGAGGGTTACAACCCTTTGCACGCAGTGAAGCCTGGGTGTCTCTATAACTGATTATGTTACCTCTGACTATAGTTTGGGAGTCTCAAGCCTCTAATAGGCGAGACATACAGTCTCTAGTGTCGGGAGCTCATTTACCCACTCTGTTTTTCTGCTCTTAGTTGTAGTTTCTCTAGGTGTGTGCTTTTGATTTACTGTTTTTGATCGATAGTTGTCCTTTAGGGGACGTTTTGATTTTATATTCTCTCCGGAGATATCGTGGTGCAGAGTTCTACTCTTCGCTGATTCCGTCGGTTGGCTGGTTTACAACCTGTCGAGCTTTCACGCCGCGTTGCTAGGGGACGTCGGCGAGCTCCCTCTGAGTCTTCAGATTCTTACGAGACATACATCCTAGACGTCATGACTGCTACACACTCTGATACCGAAGAAATACCTACGAATCCATTGGGTAGAGTCAAACACACTTCAGACACCCCTGCTCCTCGTGAGGCGTGGGGGGGGATCCACCTGAGACTCAACGTAATTTGTTTGGTCTGGATCCACCCGAGGACGACCCGTTCGATCCTTCGTTTCCACATAATTATATACACGGGATGCCAAAGTTACATGACGACACTATTCCTACGATCAACCCTACCACATTCTCTTTTGGTATGCCTAATTATAACACAGTTGATCCTTCCACTACGTTTGGTAGTCACACTAGCACTAGCCATAGTGTTAGCCACACTACACCCACTGGGGGCAATACCCTCGCCAGGGGCACCACGTTGTCCACTCACACACATAGTATGGGGACCGGTCATATTCCTCCTAACAATGCTAATGTTGGAAGACGACTGCCTCCTAGGGCTACCCAACCTAATAGGAACACTGTCTACAACACGACTCGCCATCCACCACCTAATACACATGCCACTACTCGTCAACCTAGGACCACTTTCACAAATATTAATGCTCCTCCTAACCATGGGGGTCGACATATACTGCATACTTTTGCGTCCACTACCGCTACTAGTAATGCTAATGTAGGAGGTGGGAACATACTCTATCCACATGGACATAACGCCACCATTTCTGCTACTAGTAACACCAATGTTGGGGTTGGGAATATATCTCAAGATTATATTCACCACATGACTGCTCATGTTGATCCTAATGTTGGGGGTGGGAACATACCTCACCATTATAGTCATTACAACTCGGTTCCCGCTATGAATAGTACGTATATGCCCCATACTTATGGTGGCAACCCTTACTACAACACAGTCGGTGCTGGCCACCAGTACAACCCACCTCAATATGATACCCAAAACACTTATATACCTGCTTACTCTCATATGGGTCAATTCGGAGGAGGTTATCAACCCTATGGCCATGGTCAAGCTTATGGACCAACAGGTCCTCCTTATCAGCAGTTTAACACTCATGGTCAAGATTTTGGTCCACCGTATAATTCAGTTCCGTTCAACCAACCTTTTATGGGGGCTTATAATCAAGCTTTCCATCCGTAGCTCCCGTTCCTTGCCCGTTTGAATCTTCCAGATATTTCGAAGCTCATGAATGATCCGGTGTGTCATGACCCTAATTGGCCTCCAGTTCCTACCAAGCTCCCTTCGAACATTCCTAAGTTTGAGGGGAAAGGTGGTGAGGATTTGGGTGATCATGTCACAATGTTTCAGCTTTGGTGTTCCTCCAACTCGTTGAATCGGAATTATGTTAGATTACGACTATTTCAACGCACCCTCACGGGGGCAGCTACGAAGTGGTATGTTGAGTTGCCTGGAAACACTTATAGGGGATTCAATGAGATCGCTTTAGTTTTCATGGACCATTTCCAGTTGTCGGTTCGCTATGATACTGGTACTGAACTTTAGTCTACCTTCCGTCAGAATAAGGCCACACATATTTCTGACCACGTTTAAGAGTGGCGTCGGCGGAAGAGGTTAGTGAAAGCCAACATTCCTCCAGAGTTTCTGTTGGAATGGTTCCTCAAGTCTCTACTCCCATACATTGCTAAGGATGTTTCGATGTCCGACATTGTGACTGAGGAACAAGCCATCTTGAAAGTATAGCAGTTAGACTTACTATACTCTGAGTCTGGCATTTTGTATGACATTATTCCTGATGCACCGCGAACACACCATGAGCCCCAGCCAGTTCCTGGACCGCATGCTGATGGCATCGTGGGATCCGCAAGCACTCGCCCTGTAGATTTGGTGGCTAATCAAATGCAAAATTTGTCGCTAAACCAGTCTACTCCCGGACAGGTTCACACCTTGTCCACTTCCACCCCGTCGTCCGATGTACACAGTGTGCAATCGATGAACCCATCATGTAACCAGCAACCTGGTGGTAAGAAAAAGGGGAGAAACAATAGTAAGGGTGGAAACAATGGGAACAATAATAGCAATCGCAATACCCCTCGTAAGGAGAATGCCAACCCTCCTCGGGAAGGTGAAAATGCTAGCGAGGACCGTAAACCTAGGCATAAGGTGAAGTTTCCTTGTAAGCTTTGCGAGGAAGACCACCTTACTCACTTATGTCCTTTAATCGAAGAAGCATCAAGGCATTTGGCACAGAGCCCAGCTATGTTGAAGGATCCCCTTCCTCATCACCAAAACATGGCTTTGCATGCTCCCGTCACTGGTTATGGACCTAATGAGATTGCAACATCATCTTCCAACACTAGTGGTTATGGATGCGTGAATATGGTTCAATCGGAGGTTAGTGTTGCTACTCGTCAACGCGATTATGGTGCACCATAACCTAATATGGAGAGTGAACCTCCCCCTCCTCCTGATAATTCCTTGCATATTGAGAAGCCCTCTATTATGCCACGGATACCGAAAGGGGTTCTTAAGCACTCTACGCATAATCCTAATGCCCGAGCCGCCCAGAACTACTCCATTGTAGAAGATTTGGGCCAAACTCTGTGTGCCATGTCGGCTCTTGAAGTTTTACAGGCGTGTCCTTCTCAAAGGCATTCCCTTTTGACTGCGTTAGGAGCTCAGGATGGGGGAAATCCCAACGTTATCAAGTTCGACACTACTGATATTCAACCTCGCTTACCTTACCACGTGGCTTTTCAAATCCATGTGGAGTGCCTTAAGAATTTCATCAAAAGAATGGTGGTTGACGAAGGTGCTTTCGCGTCAATGATGTCGTTAGATTGTTGGAAAGCTCTTGGCTCTCCTCCCCTACTCAGGTCTAGAACCATGCTGATTGCATTCGACGGTCAGTGATTTAAGCTGCATGGGATTATCCCTTCCCTTGTTGTCTGCTTGGGGAGTAAACCTATGCCTATTGAAGTCGAAGTGGTTGATGCGCCCATTGAATACAACCTTTTACTGGTTCGGAATTGGATGTACGCTATGAAATCTGTCGCGTCTACTGTATTCATGATTATTTGCTTTCCACACAAAGGCAAGATAGTGACAATCGATCGGCTGGATTTCGTTAATCCTCCTCCTGAAGAATCCATGGGATCAGTAGTCTCGCAGGTCACAGATTCTCAGCTGGCAACTGGGAACATGGGTCTTGGCATGTACTGTAGCTAGGGTTTTACCCCTAGCTTGTGCAAATGAGCACCTACTAAGGAGAATGGACTCCTTAGTAGCAGTTCAGTAAATGTAAATAATTAAGCTAAAACAGAAATAAAAACTACTCTAACACATGCATGAAACATAAACAACAAATTTAAATAATGGTTTTTTTTGTATTGATATTACCTCCAATGTGGAGGTTGATGAAGCTCCTTGCAATGTCCAAGAGGGTTGCTCCAAGCTCCAATGTGCTCCTTCTCTTTCTCCAATGGTGGGAATGGGCCAAAAGTGGCTCTCAAGGTGAAAGTAGTTCAATGGTGAACTAGGGTTTCGAGAGAGATTTTGGCAGAGTAAGGGTGCTAGTGATTGTGGATATGAAATAAGGGATCTCCATCACCTATTTATAGTTTTTTGGTGGTGGAGTGCTGACCCATGGTTTTGGGAAACACATGGTTTTGGGCAGCTGTATAGGGTTTTTTTCCTCCTTTTCCTCATTATTTTATAATTTTTATTCCCTTTTTAGGGGATTTTTGCTATTTTAGAGGAATTTTGGATATTTTTGGAGGAAAAAGGGGTTTTTTAGCCTTTTTGAGGCTATTTTGATGGTTTTGTGGCCTTTTGGAGGCATTTTAGGCCCTTTGGAGGCTTTTTAATGGGATTTTTTGGGATTTTAAGGGAAATCTGGTAGGAAAATGGACAAATGAGCCATATAATGTGGTAGATGAGGTAGTGAGCACTTTTTGGGTGTTAACATGTACCATTCATTAATGGTATCTTATGATTTTCCGGCACCCGTGAATTTTATTGGAACCGTGTCCAATAATGCATCTCCTCCTTCTCATAATGTACCATTCCGGACCTCATATTTTTATGATCTGTGGACTTTACTGTCTGCGAATTCTACGTCTGGAGACATTACGCACGTTAGGACGTTTATGCCGCTATCTGTAGCTGAGCTTTATTACCAGGATATTCAACAAGCCACTGCAGAACCGGATCTCTCTTCTTCTCAGACAGATGAGGAAGATCCCGTTACACTGCCAGTTTGGGTAGCTGACTCGTCTTCTTCGAATGATTGCCTTGATCATACTTTATCTTCAGATGAAGCTATAATTGAGGCCATGTGTGGTAGTGAGAGGCCTTGGGAGGATATGCACCATCGCTCTTATTTCCTTCCCAACCTCGATCTCGCCGAGCAAGAAGAGTTTAGGATGACTCTTGCAGAGATGGTTGGTCGCCCTGTGGCTCTTTTGGGTTCACATGAAATTTTTGCGGAGAGGAACATGGCTAATATTTCCCCAATGATACTGATCAACATCTCTTGTACCCCCGGAAAGATTGAAAACATTTACATCGGTGTTGATTTATCTCCTGAGGAGGTTGCCATCTACACCGAATTATTTACAGAACTTCGGGAAGCTTTCGCCTAGTCATATGAGGAGATGCTAGGAATAAACCCTAGTATTGTCGAGCACAAGATTAGAACGTATCATCATGCTAAGCCGGTTCGACAACGTCTTCGAGCTGTTAACCCTAGGAAGGCAGCCGCTATCAAGGCAGAGGTAGAGAAGCTGCTCAAAGCTAGTTTTATCTACCTTGTTCCCCTTAGCGAATGGGTGTCAAACCCCATTCCTGTGGATAAGAAGCAGGGAACGATCCGTGTGTGCACTGATTTTAGGGACCTAAATCGTGCATGTCCGAAAGACAACTTCCCTACACCATTCATTGATCAGATTTTGGATGCTTGTGCGGGAAGTGAGATTTTTTCGTTCATGGACGGTTTTTCAGGGTATAACCAGATTCAAATCAAACCCGAGGACCAACATAAGACTGCTTTCATTTGTCCTTGGGGTACATTTGCATATTGAAAAATTCCCTTTGGCCTTAAAAATGTCGAAGCTACGTTTCAATGTGCCATGACCTATGCCTTTCATGACCTTAAGAGTATAATGGAGGTTTTCTTGGATGATCTTGCCGACCATTCTCGCAAGAGAGTGGACCACCCCAAGCACCTCTGTTGGATTCTCGAACGATGTATACGCTACAAGATTCGATTGAATCCCAACAAATGTATTTTTTCGGTGAGTTAAGGTCGCCTTTTAGGATTCATAGTTTCAAAAGAGGGTATTAGAGTCGATCCTCTTAAAATTGAGGCAATACTTCGGTTGCCTCCTCCGCGCAACTTGTTTCAACTTCAGAGCCTCCAAGGGAGAGCTACTTTTCTGCGTCGATTTGTAGTCAATTATGCTAATCTTACCAAAGTTTTCACGCACCTGTTGAAGAAATACATGCCGTTTATCTAGGATGAGCGAGCCCAGCAGTCTTTCGATGCCCTTAAGAAAGCTTTGGTATCATCCCCTGTGCTTAGTCCACCCGACTTCGCATGAGATTTCATACTTTATGTGGCTGCATCTCAAGAGACGATTGGCATGGTCTTAGTTCAGATTGATGATGCACTTGTCGAGCATGTCATCTATTATCTCAGTCAAAATTTAGCAGACGTTGAACTGAGATATACTCCCGTGGAAAAGATAGCACTTGTGACTGTCCATGCAGTCCAGCGGTTACAACATTACATTTTGCTTAGGACAACCACAGTTGTAGCACATATCAATATGTTTCAGTTCGTGCTATCGCGACGCCTTATAGGGGGGAAGTACAATAAATGGATTGTGATCCTTCAGGAGTTCGATCTCGAATTCGCTTCAGTGAAGTCGGTGAAATCGTTGGTGTTTGCTGAGCTTATGTAGGACCTTCCGAGACTTGATGAGGATCTCATTCATGAAGATTCCTTTATGGATGAACACTTATTTCTTATCTCGTCCGAGGACCCTTGGTATGGGTATGTCATTGTATATCTCCAAACTTTGAAGTTTCCTCCGCATTATTCACGGGACGAGCGACGGGGTGTTAAACATCATGCTAAAGATTACACTACCGTCGGTGAAACTTTGTATCACTGAGGAAAGGATTCTATTCTCCGTCGTTGCTTGACTCACGAAGAAGCGGAACGGGTGCTTAATGATTTCCATGCTGGGGCATGTGACAGTCACTTATCCGGGCCTGGTACAGCCCAACGTATTATGCGAGCTGGTTACTTTTGGCCTTCAATATTTAAGGATTGTATTAATGTTGTGAAGAGATGCCACCCTTGCCAGGTGTTATCTCGGAATATACACTCGCATCTAGCGCCCCTTCATCTGGTCGTCACCGTCGATCCCTTCACCAAGTGGGGGGTGGATTTCATGGATTGCAAACCAGCTTCGGTTGGGGGACATCACCATATCATAATGGCCATGGACTAATTTTCCAAATGGGCTAAGGCCATGCCTACCATAAAAGTCGATGGTGCTACAGCAGCCCATTTCGTGTTCAATCAGATTATTACTCGGTTCGGTATTCCAAAAGATATTGTCACTGACCATGGCAGTCAATTTCAGAACAAAATGATGGAGGATTTGTCACTCAAACTTGGGTTTCGTCAAGAACAATCATCTTCTTACTATTCCCAAGCGAATGGTTAAGTAGAAGAAGTCAATAAGTCTTTAAAGGCCATTCTCCAACGTACCATCCAACAAAGCAAGAACAACTGGCACATTATGTTATATCCTACTTTGTGGGCATATCGAACCGCAGTCAAGACTGCCACCGGGTTCTCACCATTTCAGTTAGTACACTGTGTGGAATCGATTTTACCGATTGAATGCAAAATCCCTTTGCTTAAACTGGCCATAGAGCTCCTCCCTGATAGGACAGGTATTGAGCAATGTTTAATCCACCTTAAGCAGCTTGAAGAGCAACGTCGAGATGCCGCCGTGGCTATAGATTCCAATAAATGCCGTGTTAAGGTTCAGTACGATAGGTCTGTCCGTCCCCGGCAATATGCTAAATGTGACTTGGTCCTCTTATATGACCAAGCTAAAGAACCCCTGGGGGCAGGCAATTTCAACCCCATTTGGCACGGCCCTTACATTGTGAAGCGTGTCCTGGAAAAAGGAGCCTATGAATTAGAGGATTATGGGGGGAATTTCTTGAAGGAGCCTAGGAATGGGCTCTACCTCAAGCGGTATTACACTTGAACTTCTAGCTCGAGCTAATGCCTTTGTACACTATTGTATAGTTCTTTCTGTACATAGTTTAGATTTCTTTTGGTCTTCGGGTTTGTTGATTCGCTTCCGTTTGATTGACAGTTGTCAGTGGAATCTCCTTCGTTCTTAGGTTTCGCAGATGGTGCTAGCTGTCATACGCAACATCTTACTTCTACTGCCTGGGTTATTTATTCACCGGACCACCTAGTTGTGTCTTTAGGAGGTGCTTGTCTTGGTCCTACATCTAACAATGTGGCTAAGTATAGTGTCGTGATTGAGCTACTTCAGGATGTTATTTCACATGGTGTCCAGTCTTTAGAAGTCCGCTTGGACTCACAACTGGTTGTCTCTCAGTTGAATGGTCAATACCGTGTCAGAGATCCTACGTTACTACGGAAATTCCTAAGGGTAAGACTCTTGGAACGACATTTTGTTTAAATTACATACATACATGTTCCGAGAAGTGTTAATCATATATCTGATGCATACATTAACTATGTATTAGATTGGCATTTGTCACATTCACATTGAAGCACACAAATAAAAGAAGACATTCATACATTTGTACATACACACATATAGTAGAACCGGAGAACCACAATTTTTTTATATAAATAATATGTCCAAAAATGGTAGTGTCGTAATACAAAACTAGATCCCGTAGCCCTCAAAAATATACATATCGATACAAAATCGTGGGATCCTAAGATATCTACTCCCTACGAGGAGGCCTAGCTGCCGCCCCAACAGGATGAGTCTCATAGTAGTATTGTACTGCATTTGTTATACGCTGCAATAGTCGTACCCTGTTACCTGGCACCCCCACTACCTGGCGCTGCATATCCTCTAGTAGCCATGCGACCTCTATCTGTGGTATCCTGGAAGTCATACGTGATAGATTTCCTCGCAAAGTCTGTAGTGTACGCTCTGTTGAAGCACCCCCTACCTCATCACCCCTTCCCCGGCGACGATGTCTCGGGAAACCCTCGGGTCTCACTGGGGCCTTATCTACGAGCAAACAGTAGAACATTAATATATGATACTACCCCCAAAAATATTTTTGCATTTACATCTATAATCAAAATTCCATAAAAATTTAATACACCAAAAACCTAAAAAGAGTACTCACCAATGTCTCTGAACGCGGCATCCTGTGGGAGCGGCATGTCACGATCCTGTCGGAAGCCTATCCCTACATAGGGGTATTCCTCTATGGCTATGACCTATCGGTCCCACCAGTGAAAGAAATCCTTTGTATATGATGATGCCTGACGGCCACCACCCTATCGAGTCAAGACATCTTCCCACTGGGTAAGGGCTGGGTCGCGGAGACTATGAGGAGGGACCTCAACTCTTGGACTGAGCCTCAGAACTCGCTTAAAGAAGAAACTGCACAAAATACTGTCATAACCGAAGTTTTTAGCTTCCCCCTGTTTGCACTCTGTCAACTGGGTCTTCATGGACCCCAGCAACATTGTGCACCAGTCAAATATCATGGGCTGCATACACTGTGACGCATAGAACATCACTGGCCAAATGCCTGGTGGAGAGCTTTCGAACCAGTAATCTGTACTAGGGTTGCCACTATGATCTTCATACTCAGATTCACTATGGCTCTGATGGGAACCTGACTCCCCACTGCCCGAGTATCTGGTATGCAATACCGCTCTATATAGTCGGGGATGGTGATCCCACCACCCACAGATCGAGATCGGAGGCTTGCCACCTAACCTCGACGGGACAAACCAGTATTGAAGTAGATATCTTCCACTTCAAGTGAGAGTATTTTCCCATCTAGGTTGAAGTTCTGTGCATCAACATCCCAGTAGTCTATCAAGCGACGGAGCAATAGGTTTAATGCTGGTATCAAGATGATTGTTCTTGACGAAACCCAAGTTTGAGTGACAAATCCTCCATATCAATAGTTTGTCTCTCACTCAAATATCAGCAGTTTGTACCTCCACTTTGCACCAATTGTTTTATTTTCATCAAGAGACCATATCTTACTGCAGAGGGATCATGGCTATGATCACTTACGACATGTATTCACTGTGTACTGCCTATTCATGGCCATTGTATCAGATTGTTGTACTACCGACATGTATTCAGGGATACTATTGTAATATGACGAGTGAGCTACTCCTTCCACTTGTGTCTCCATCCCTCCATTTCTGAGATTTATAATGTATTTCAGCCATCGTAGCATCAGTCTTTGACCTCACACATTAGGGGGCATATGTTACAATGTAATTTTCCACCTTGTGAGCATTAACATTCTTTGGCCTGCAGGATCCATTTTACTGACTCAAATCCACTTTATATCCTTTAGACACTATTTTTCCCCATTTTTTCCCTTATACGCTTGCTGCATCATTACAGTGGTCGTACCCGCGAGTTGCATCACTATAGCCCTCAGGTAGCATGTAAAATGGTAAAAATCACTAGTTTATTACTTTTTACTCCCAAAAAGTGGTCGTAGGGTGACCTTTGGCCCTCCATTTTCCCCGAAACACCTCGATGTGTCCTTTCACTTACCTTTGAGAGGACTATATATTGAGCACATATGGCTTATGGACGGGAGGAGAAAGAAGAGCAAGAGAACTCTAGTGGATTTTTTCCCTATCTTGAGTCTACACTCATTGATCCTTGTAGTTGTGAACCCCTTATGTTCAGCTTCCAAACTCCTATCATAGTTTGAGTTTTTCATTCATGGAGGATTGAAGTGGTGGAGGCACAAGTGGATTGACCCAGATCTTGGTTCAGATTGGTTGCCGGCAAGAGGTCGTATCACATTGTACTTCTTGTTGTTTATTAATAGAAATACTCATATTCTCGTCCATTAATGTTGTAAATGTTGTTTATACTACATTGGGTTGCATTTACTTGTAATATCATGGGCCATTGCTATTGATGATGTTAATGCCGTTTATATATTATATGTACTTGTTGTATATTGGCTGTCAAGACTAATTTGCAGATTCAAGTGCACGGATTGAAAGCTCCAACGGGAATCTACATCAAACGTTTGGATCGAGGTTGGTTATATTCTTCATTATCTTAGCATTGTCATTTATATAGCATAGCATTGAGAATTGAGTTGATTTCTGGTAGTCAACTGTATGTTGTGGTCTACCCCAAGCGCTAGTGATTTTTCTCCAACACATACCCTCTTTAGCTAAGATTTGGAAAAAAAATTAAATATTGTTAAAGCTTTTTGGTTCAAATTTGCAAAAATTGTTAAAACTAGTTTTGAGATTTCACTATTTTAGGGCCACATTTAGGCATATTTTTTGTACTTACAGACCTGAACATGGAATTAAAGACATTTTACGATCACTTTACCACTGAATTTGGAAAAAATTGTGAGGATTTGGTTTGAGATCTTTAAATTTGAAATTTCCCTCCAAAACCCTTAAAGATGGCCTAACTTGGCATTTTCTTTCAAATTTTTCTTATAATTTGTTGTAGATATGATTGATTGAGGTCATCTTTTGCTTTTAGATCCCTGATTTGATGAGATTAGGATTGATCCATAAATCATTTTGATTCATTTAATAGTTTGCAAGTGATGAAAATTGAAAAAACATAAACAATTGTTTAAAGAACCTTTAGGCCCTTTAAGTTTTGAATCACATACACTTGCTTATCTGAAACAAGAATCCAAATCACAGTCATTACACAAGAAAATATCATTTGAAAACATTTCACAAAGAGATTTGCATTAAAAAACAAAAAATTAAACATTACACTTTGAGATATTTTGAAAGCAATTTCCCTTCAGAACCAAAAATAATTGTAATCAGTCAAATTTTGTTTTGGATCAACAATATTTCATTATTCTCATGCACAATTAGATAAAGTTGTAGCTAAAGTCCTTGATTTTCTTGCGATAAGTTGTGTCTAAGCAACTGTATCCTCTTCACTTGGGCTTTCGAGCGATCTTGTGAACGAGAAAGTGGATCTCATTTGTAATAGTTTCGGATTTGATTTTCAAGCAATTTCTTTTCGAGCCATGGTATCCTCTTCACTTGGGATTTCAAATGATCTTGTGAATGAGAAAGTGGATCTCACTTGTAACAGAGTAGAGTTGAAAGTTTTCCTATAGTTCTCGAGCTACCGTATCCTCTTCACTTGGGATTTCGAGCGATCTTGTGAACAAGAAAGTAGATCTCACGTGTAAGAATTTATTTCAGAAGTTTTCAAAGGGCTATGTGTATCCTCTTTGCTTGCACTTTCAGGTGGCCCTACAAACGAGAAATAGAGATCCCCCATGTAACAGAATTAGATTCATTTTCAGTGAGATATTTGTTTGGTTTACATTGATTTTTGAAAATCAGTAATTAGCCATATTTCAAAAGAACTGTTCCTAAATATCAAAAACCTACCAAAACATTTTGCATGTTTGAAAGAACCACATGAACCTCTAACTTTTCATTAGTTTAGAACATTCATCGAATTGAAAGGTAGAGTAATGAGCATATTGCATTGTTTGGTTCATATTTTTGAGTCAACACACCACCAACAATATCTCTCTCTCTCTAAACCCTTAACCCCCCAATCTCTCTATCTCTCCCTAAACTCCAAAATCCCAATCTCTCACTCTCTCTAAACCTCTCACCCTCAATTTATCTCTTTCTATTTCTCTCTTTCCAAGCCCTTATACTCCAATCTCTCTCTGTCTAAAACTCAAACCCCTAATATCTCTCTCTCTATCTCTCTCTTTAAACCCCTAAACTCCTCTCTCTATCTCTCTATATAACCCCTAACACCCAGCCTCTCTCTCTCTAAATGCTTAACCCCTAATCTCTCTTTCTCCCTCCCTAAACCCCTAACCTCGAATATCTCCCTCTCTCTGTCTCTCTAAATATCTAAACCCAAATATCTCTCTCTCTCTCTAAACCCCAAGCTCTCTCTCTAACTATAAACCCCCTAACCTACTATCTCTCTCTATCTGAGCCCCTAACCACCAATCCCTCTCTATATATTTATCTCTCTCTTTCTATCCTTCTATATGTCTCTCCCTCTCCCTCTCTAAACCCGTAACCCCTAATATCTCCCTATATATCTCCATCCCTACACCCTCTATGATCTCTAAAATTCTATTAATCCACAATATCTCTCTCTCTCTCTCTCTATTTAAACCTCAAACCACCAATATCTGACATTGAACCCTCACCTAATTCATAGTAAGATAGTCAATAAAGTGTAGACACATCCCCACCACAATTGTTATTATCAGATTGGCGACTCTGCTTGGTTTAATTTGAAAATTTATTCAAAGTTTTGGTTTTTCAATCTTAAATATCTTATTAAATCTTTCCTTAAAACTCTTATAGGATCAATTTTCCAAGTTTAAAGACCCTTAGAAGCTCAAAATCGGCCTTAATCAACCCTTAAAAAGCCAAAAATATTGAAAATTGGGCTCGTCTCTTCGTATTTCTTAATCTTGAAGGGCCAACAAACTCTGTCCGTGCATACAAAGCGTCAATGGTCGGGTGACACACTCTGCACACTAGAAAAGAGCACCAACAACACACCTTGCATGTGTATAAGGTGTGTCACCCTCACAATGGTGCACTACTCTGTTTTTTTACATGCGTCGTTCGGGATTTTGATATCTTGGAGCTGCATTCCTCACTTTTGTCCCATTTTTCATGATTTTTTCTTCTTGGATTGGATTAGGAATCCCTTAGATTATAGTTTGGTCCTTACTTGGACCCTCTTTAGCTAATATTTGGAGAAAAAAAAAGTAAATATTTTTAAAGCTTTTTGGTTCAAATTTTCAAAAATTGCTAAAACTAGTTTTGAGATTTCACTGTTTTAGGGCCACATTTAAGTATTTTTTTGTACTTACAGACCTGAACATGGAATTAAAGAAATTTTAGGATCACTTTACCACTAATTTCAAAAAATTTGGAAGTATTTTGTTTGAGATCTTTAAATTTGAAATTCCCCCCCAAAACCCTTAAAGATGGCCTAACTTGGCATTTGTTTTCAATTTTTTCTTATAATTTGTTATAGATCTGATTGCTTGAGGTCATATTTTGATTTTAGATCCCTGATTTGATGATATTAGGATTGATCCATAAATCATTTTGATTCATTTAATAGTTTTCAAATGGTTAAAATTGAAAAAACATAAACAATTGTTTAAAGAACCTTTAGGCCCTTTAATTTTTTAGTCGCATACACTTGCTTATCTGAAACAAGAATCCAAATCACAGTCATAACACAAAAAAAGATCATTTGAAAACATTTCACAAAGAGATTTGCATTAAAAAACAAAAAATTAAACATTACACTTTGAGATATTTTGAAAACAATTTCCCTCCAAAACCAAAAAATAATTGTAATTAGTAAAATTTTGTTTTGGATTGACAATATTTCATTATTCTCATGCACAATTAGAGAAATTTGTAGCTAAAGTCTTCGATTTTCTTGCGATAAGTTGTGTCTGAGCCACTGTACCCTCTTCACTTGGGCTTTCGAGCGATCTTGTGAACGAGAAAGTGGATCTCATTTGTAATAGTTTCGGATTTTATTTTTCAAGAAATTTATTTTCGAACCACTATATCCTCTTCACTTGGGCTTTCGGGCAATCTTGTGAATGAGAAAGTGGATCTCACTTGTAACATAGTAGATTTTAAATTTTGCATATAGTTCTCGAGCTACTGTATCCTCTTTACTTGGGCTCTCGAGCGATCTTGTGAACGAGAAAGTAGATCTCATGTGTAATAATTTATTTCAAAATTTTTCAAAGGGATCTGTGTATCCTCTTTGCTTGCACTTTCAGGTGGGCTTGCAAACGAGACACAAAGATCCCCCGTGTAGCAGAATTTGATTCATTTTCAATGAGATATTATTTTGGATTACATTGATTTTTGAAAATCAGTAATTAGCCATATTTCAAAATATTTTTTCCTAAATATCAAAAATCTACCAAAACGTTTTGCATGTTTGAAAGAACCAAATGAACCTCAACTTTTCATTAGTTTAGAACATTCATCGAATTGAAAGGTAGAGTAGTGAGCATATTTCATTGTTTGGTTTATATTTTCGAGTCAACACACCACCAATTTCACTTCCACTCCTGAAACTAAGCAAACTACCCTTAAAATTGGCGCTTAATCTAAAACTAACCAAGATTTGATTTTCATATCACCAAAAAGGTTAGGCTAGTGCCCTGGATTAGGTTTAGAGACTTAACACTCATGGGCTAAAAAAAATTTGAAACTAGCATTGATTATTGAGAGTTTAAATCCATTAGTAGGAAAACATGCTTGTCGGGAAAGCACATCTAACACATGCGTTAAGCACGAGGTCAATATGGACAAGTAAGGGCGGTTCCCCCCCTCTTGCTTGTTTAGTGGGACATGAAATCATCACAGAATTCTATGTAAGTGACAAGTCCTCGAGGTGACATCACTTTTCTAGAATACCTGGTTATGAGAGTTGTCCTAGACTTAGAACTGTTTCGCCCGACCGTCGATTGTGAAGTGGTAAACTTAATTGCTATTCCTAGGATATCACATAGGCTATTGTGAGTGGGGGACACTTGTAGTACCTAAGATAAACTTTGACACTTTTACTCCTTGGGAGGGTGACTGGTCAAGAACCAATACTTGCACCCCTGGCGGTTAAATTTTAGTGTAACTGTTTCTCATACCTTCACTATTAGTAATTGTTCGAGGCCTTATATCCCTCAGCAGCTACTAGTTTCAGAAGTCCCTCTAATCCAGATTTTCACTCAGCTTTTGTTGTTTGGAAGAGTAGATTGCTTGCTTGGATTCATAGGACTTTTTACTGTGTGGACACTTTTTATTTTTGTTGAGTTTAGAGTTCCTTAGGATTGTTTGATTCTATTTTGTGATAAAGAATACCATTTTAAACACATCATTTTATCAAATTATTCAATTTGGCTACTCTCCTAATCCGCTAGTCACGGTGGAAGCGAGGTGAGTCACTATAAATTAAAGGCCCCACTACATCATGGATATGGATACATAAAACCCAACCTTGTGACTTGGAAACTGGACAACTTCTAGATTCAATCAACAACAATAGAGAAGAACAACATCAAACAAATATTGAAAATTCACCTAACAAAGAAAACACGGACATTGTTGATAATATTGATCCATTTGAAATTTAAACACTAGAGAACAACACAGCTACTCACGTAAACCCACCTTTGACAAATCTTTCAAACATAGTGGTACTTCACATCAATGAGTGATTGGATTACCTCAATCCTCCTTTCAGTTATTGGACTAATGTGCAAAATTCAACAATTGACCCTATGGCTTCATCAGGAGCACAAGGGACTACATCATCGCAACCCCAAACAGTTGTTGGAGGTAGAAATACTTCCAATTTGGAGGCCACATCAATCCCAACAATTAGTATACATGTTATTAGCACAAGTTCAACCAGCACTTTAGTGCCAGTTGGTACATTTTTAGGTTCCAATCCCGAAAGTACATCCACTTCGTCTGCAGGGATCCCTATTGGGGGGTGTGCCTTACCAAACATGGGTTTTCCATATGGTTTGGCTAATCAAGGTCAAAACACATAAGGATTAATCCCAAATCCTCTTGGTATACCTAACACTTGTCCAATTTCTACTTCTAAGGGAAACCCTTCACCATGGAATGGTAATATTCCTGGTGGAAGCAATGAACCATGGAACATCCATGTCAATTAGGGTTATAGTCCATAGATTAGTGGAAAATCCATGGGGGATTATCCTATGGATTATCCTAGCAAAATTCCTAAGGACAATCCACCTATCAACCCCATTCTGCAATGGAGTGGGAATGTTTCAGGGAGTATCCAATCTTCTTGGGGCCCACCTCTGTAAGGAGGAAATCAACCTTGGAATGCTTATCTAAACCAAGGAAACAATCAATGGCATGATCAGGTTCCATCAAGTAACCAATCTTATTGGGGCCTACCTCCGCTAGGGGACAATCCATCCATCCATCATGTTCCACCATGGAATAGACAACATTTAGGAAGTAACCAATCTTTTTGGATGCAACCTCCGCAAGGAGGCAATCAACCTTGGAATGCTTGTCTAAACTAAGGAAGCAATCAATGGAATGGTCAGGTTCCATCAAGTAACCAATATTATTGGTGCCTACCTCCACAAGGGGGAAATCCATGCATCCATCCTGTTCCATCATGGAATGGACAACATTCAGGAAGTAACCAATATTTTTGGATACAACCTCCACAAGGAGCCAATCAACCTTCGAATGATTCTCTAGCCCAGGGACAACCGATATGGTGTGGTTGGAATCTAAAAAGTAACCAATATTCTTGGGGCCCACCTCCACAAGGGGGAAATCCACCCATTGGTCATGTTCCAGGAAGTACCCAATCTTCTTGGGGTCATTCTTTGCAAGGGGGAAACCCACCTTGGAATTCTTATCACACCCAAGGACCACATAAATGGAGTGGTTAGGTTCTAGAAAGTAACCAATATTTTTGGGCCCTAACCCCGCAAGGGTTCAATCCAACCATTAACTCCATTCCGCAATGAAATGGTCAGTTTCTAGGAAGTAACCAATCTTTTTGGAACCAAACTACAAGACCTGTGTTTGATCCAGCTAGGCCACCACATGGACCTCATTCCAATGGTATGATAGATTCCGTCAACCAACTTGAGAATATTACCCAACATTTGGATCAAGTTTCTATTCAGACTTCGCAACCCACAACTAGCCAAGCAATGTAGCAACCTACTAATACTTCCAACGCTTCTAACATCCTCAGAGTCTCATCCATAGACCTTAGAGGAAAGAAGAAGAATTATAAGGGTAAGAAAAGTGTTAATCCTTCCCAGAATTCTGAAATCCTTATAGTCCAATCCAAAGACCTTCTGAAATCATTTTGATTCATTTAATAGTTTGCAAGTGATGAAAATTGAAAAAACATAAACAATTGTTTAAAGAACCTTTAGGCCCTTTAAGTTTTGAATCACATACACTTGCTTATCTGAAACAAGAATCCAAATCACAGTCATTACACAAGAAAATATCATTTGAAAACATTTCACAAAGAGATTTGCATTAAAAAACAAAAAATTAAACATTACACTTTGAGATATTTTGAAAGCAATTTCCCTTCAGAACCAAAAATAATTGTAATCAGTCAAATTTTGTTTTGGATCAACAATATTTCATTATTCTCATGCACAATTAGATAAAGTTGTAGCTAAAGTCCTTGATTTTCTTGCGATAAGTTGTGTCTAAGCAACTGTATCCTCTTCACTTGGGCTTTCGAGCGATCTTGTGAACGAGAAAGTGGATCTCATTTGTAATAGTTTCGGATTTGATTTTCAAGCAATTTCTTTTCGAGCCATGGTATCCTCTTCACTTGGGATTTCAAATGATCTTGTGAATGAGAAAGTGGATCTCACTTGTAACAGAGTAGAGTTGAAAGTTTTCCTATAGTTCTCGAGCTACCGTATCCTCTTCACTTGGGATTTCGAGCGATCTTGTGAACAAGAAAGTAGATCTCACGTGTAAGAATTTATTTCAGAAGTTTTCAAAGGGCTATGTGTATCCTCTTTGCTTGCACTTTCAGGTGGCCCTACAAACGAGAAATAGAGATCCCCCATGTAACAGAATTAGATTCATTTTCAGTGAGATATTTGTTTGGTTTACATTGATTTTTGAAAATCAGTAATTAGCCATATTTCAAAAGAACTGTTCCTAAATATCAAAAACCTACCAAAACATTTTGCATGTTTGAAAGAACCACATGAACCTCTAACTTTTCATTAGTTTAGAACATTCATCGAATTGAAAGGTAGAGTAATGAGCATATTGCATTGTTTGGTTCATATTTTTGAGTCAACACACCACCAACAATATCTCTCTCTCTCTAAACCCTTAACCCCCAATCTCTCTATCTCTCCCTAAACTCCAAAATCCCAATCTCTCACTCTCTCTAAACCTCTCACCCTCAATTTATCTCTTTCTATTTCTCTCTTTCCAAGCCCTTATACTCCAATCTCTCTCTGTCTAAAACTCAAACCCCTAATATCTCTCTCTCTATCTCTCTCTTTAAACCCCTAAACTCCTCTCTCTATCTCTCTATATAACCCCTAACACCCAGCCTCTCTCTCTCTAAATGCTTAACCCCTAATCTCTCTTTCTCCCTCCCTAAACCCCTAACCTCGAATATCTCCCTCTCTCTGTCTCTCTAAATATCTAAACCCAAATATCTCTCTCTCTCTCTAAACCCCAAGCTCTCTCTCTAACTATAAACCCCCTAACCTACTATCTCTCTCTATCTGAGCCCCTAACCACCAATCCCTCTCTATATATTTATCTCTCTCTTTCTATCCTTCTATATGTCTCTCCCTCTCCCTCTCTAAACCCGTAACCCCTAATATCTCCCTATATATCTCCATCCCTACACCCTCTATGATCTCTAAAATTCTATTAATCCACAATATCTCTCTCTCTCTCTCTCTATTTAAACCTCAAACCACCAATATCTGACATTGAACCTCACCTAATTCATAGTAAGATAGTCAATAAAGTGTAGACACATCCCCACCACAATTGTTATTATCAGATTGGCGACTCTGCTTGGTTTAATTTGAAAATTTATTCAAAGTTTTGGTTTTTCAATCTTAAATATCTTATTAAATCTTTCCTTAAAACTCTTATAGGATCAATTTTCCAAGTTTAAAGACCCTTAGAAGCTCAAAATCGGCCTTAATCAACCCTTAAAAAGCCAAAAATATTGAAAATTGGGCTCGTCTCTTCGTATTTCTTAATCTTGAAGGGCCAACAAACTCTGTCCGTGCATACAAAGCGTCAATGGTCGGGTGACACACTCTGCACACTAGAAAAGAGCACCAACAACACACCTTGCATGTGTATAAGGTGTGTCACCCTCACAATGGTGCACTACTCTGTTTTTTTACATGCGTCGTTCGGGATTTTGATATCTTGGAGCTGCATTCCTCACTTTTGTCCCATTTTTCATGATTTTTTCTTCTTGGATTGGATTAGGAATCCCTTAGATTATAGTTTGGTCCTTACTTGGACCCTCTTTAGCTAATATTTGGAGAAAAAAAAGTAAATATTTTTAAAGCTTTTTGGTTCAAATTTTCAAAAATTGCTAAAACTAGTTTTGAGATTTCACTGTTTTAGGGCCACATTTAAGTATTTTTTTGTACTTACAGACCTGAACATGGAATTAAAGAAATTTTAGGATCACTTTACCACTAATTTCAAAAAATTTGGAAGTATTTTGTTTGAGATCTTTAAATTTGAAATTCCCCCCCAAAACCCTTAAAGATGGCCTAACTTGGCATTTGTTTTCAATTTTTTCTTATAATTTGTTATAGATCTGATTGCTTGAGGTCATATTTTGATTTTAGATCCCTGATTTGATGATATTAGGATTGATCCATAAATCATTTTGATTCATTTAATAGTTTTCAAATGGTTAAAATTGAAAAAACATAAACAATTGTTTAAAGAACCTTTAGGCCCTTTAATTTTTTAGTCGCATACACTTGCTTATCTGAAACAAGAATCCAAATCACAGTCATAACACAAAAAAAGATCATTTGAAAACATTTCACAAAGAGATTTGCATTAAAAAACAAAAAATTAAACATTACACTTTGAGATATTTTGAAAACAATTTCCCTCCAAAACCAAAAAATAATTGTAATTAGTAAAATTTTGTTTTGGATTGACAATATTTCATTATTCTCATGCACAATTAGAGAAATTTGTAGCTAAAGTCTTCGATTTTCTTGCGATAAGTTGTGTCTGAGCCACTGTACCCTCTTCACTTGGGCTTTCGAGCGATCTTGTGAACGAGAAAGTGGATCTCATTTGTAATAGTTTCGGATTTTATTTTTCAAGAAATTTATTTTCGAACCACTATATCCTCTTCACTTGGGCTTTCGGGCAATCTTGTGAATGAGAAAGTGGATCTCACTTGTAACATAGTAGATTTTAAATTTTGCATATAGTTCTCGAGCTACTGTATCCTCTTTACTTGGGCTCTCGAGCGATCTTGTGAACGAGAAAGTAGATCTCATGTGTAATAATTTATTTCAAAATTTTTCAAAGGGATCTGTGTATCCTCTTTGCTTGCACTTTCAGGTGGGCTTGCAAACGAGACACAAAGATCCCCCGTGTAGCAGAATTTGATTCATTTTCAATGAGATATTATTTTGGATTACATTGATTTTTGAAAATCAGTAATTAGCCATATTTCAAAATATTTTTTCCTAAATATCAAAAATCTACCAAAACGTTTTGCATGTTTGAAAGAACCAAATGAACCTCAACTTTTCATTAGTTTAGAACATTCATCGAATTGAAAGGTAGAGTAGTGAGCATATTTCATTGTTTGGTTTATATTTTCGAGTCAACACACCACCAATTTCACTTCCACTCCTGAAACTAAGCAAACTACCCTTAAAATTGGCGCTTAATCTAAAACTAACCAAGATTTGATTTTCATATCACCAAAAAGGTTAGGCTAGTGCCCTGGATTAGGTTTAGAGACTTAACACTCATGGGCTAAAAAAAATTTGAAACTAGCATTGATTATTGAGAGTTTAAATCCATTAGTAGGAAAACATGCTTGTCGGGAAAGCACATCTAACACATGCGTTAAGCACGAGGTCAATATGGACAAGTAAGGGCGGTTCCCCCCCTCTTGCTTGTTTAGTGGGACATGAAATCATCACAGAATTCTATGTAAGTGACAAGTCCTCGAGGTGACATCACTTTTCTAGAATACCTGGTTATGAGAGTTGTCCTAGACTTAGAACTGTTTCGCCCGACCGTCGATTGTGAAGTGGTAAACTTAATTGCTATTCCTAGGATATCACATAGGCTATTGTGAGTGGGGGACACTTGTAGTACCTAAGATAAACTTTGACACTTTTACTCCTTGGGAGGGTGACTGGTCAAGAACCAATACTTGCACCCCTGGCGGTTAAATTTTAGTGTAACTGTTTCTCATACCTTCACTATTAGTAATTGTTCGAGGCCTTATATCCCTCAGCAGCTACTAGTTTCAGAAGTCCCTCTAATCCAGATTTTCACTCAGCTTTTGTTGTTTGGAAGAGTAGATTGCTTGCTTGGATTCATAGGACTTTTTACTGTGTGGACACTTTTTATTTTTGTTGAGTTTAGAGTTCCTTAGGATTGTTTGATTCTATTTTGTGATAAAGAATACCATTTTAAACACATCATTTTATCAAATTATTCAATTTGGCTACTCTCCTAATCCGCTAGTCACGGTGGAAGCGAGGTGAGTCACTATAAATTAAAGGCCCCACTACATCATGGATATGGATACATAAAACCCAACCTTGTGACTTGGAAACTGGACAACTTCTAGATTCAATCAACAACAATAGAGAAGAACAACATCAAACAAATATTGAAAATTCACCTAACAAAGAAAACACGGACATTGTTGATAATATTGATCCATTTGAAATTTAAACACTAGAGAACAACACAGCTACTCACGTAAACCCACCTTTGACAAATCTTTCAAACATAGTGGTACTTCACATCAATGAGTGATTGGATTACCTCAATCCTCCTTTCAGTTATTGGACTAATGTGCAAAATTCAACAATTGACCCTATGGCTTCATCAGGAGCACAAGGGACTACATCATCGCAACCCCAAACAGTTGTTGGAGGTAGAAATACTTCCAATTTGGAGGCCACATCAATCCCAACAATTAGTATACATGTTATTAGCACAAGTTCAACCAGCACTTTAGTGCCAGTTGGTACATTTTTAGGTTCCAATCCCGAAAGTACATCCACTTCGTCTGCAGGGATCCCTATTGGGGGGTGTGCCTTACCAAACATGGGTTTTCCATATGGTTTGGCTAATCAAGGTCAAAACACATAAGGATTAATCCCAAATCCTCTTGGTATACCTAACACTTGTCCAATTTCTACTTCTAAGGGAAACCCTTCACCATGGAATGGTAATATTCCTGGTGGAAGCAATGAACCATGGAACATCCATGTCAATTAGGGTTATAGTCCATAGATTAGTGGAAAATCCATGGGGGATTATCCTATGGATTATCCTAGCAAAATTCCTAAGGACAATCCACCTATCAACCCCATTCTGCAATGGAGTGGGAATGTTTCAGGGAGTATCCAATCTTCTTGGGGCCCACCTCTGTAAGGAGGAAATCAACCTTGGAATGCTTATCTAAACCAAGGAAACAATCAATGGCATGATCAGGTTCCATCAAGTAACCAATCTTATTGGGGCCTACCTCCGCTAGGGGACAATCCATCCATCCATCATGTTCCACCATGGAATAGACAACATTTAGGAAGTAACCAATCTTTTTGGATGCAACCTCCGCAAGGAGGCAATCAACCTTGGAATGCTTGTCTAAACTAAGGAAGCAATCAATGGAATGGTCAGGTTCCATCAAGTAACCAATATTATTGGTGCCTACCTCCACAAGGGGGAAATCCATGCATCCATCCTGTTCCATCATGGAATGGACAACATTCAGGAAGTAACCAATATTTTTGGATACAACCTCCACAAGGAGCCAATCAACCTTCGAATGATTCTCTAGCCCAGGGACAACCGATATGGTGTGGTTGGAATCTAAAAAGTAACCAATATTCTTGGGGCCCACCTCCACAAGGGGGAAATCCACCCATTGGTCATGTTCCAGGAAGTACCCAATCTTCTTGGGGTCATTCTTTGCAAGGGGGAAACCCACCTTGGAATTCTTATCACACCCAAGGACCACATAAATGGAGTGGTTAGGTTCTAGAAAGTAACCAATATTTTTGGGCCCTAACCCCGCAAGGGTTCAATCCAACCATTAACTCCATTCCGCAATGAAATGGTCAGTTTCTAGGAAGTAACCAATCTTTTTGGAACCAAACTACAAGACCTGTGTTTGATCCAGCTAGGCCACCACATGGACCTCATTCCAATGGTATGATAGATTCCGTCAACCAACTTGAGAATATTACCCAACATTTGGATCAAGTTTCTATTCAGACTTCGCAACCCACAACTAGCCAAGCAATGTAGCAACCTACTAATACTTCCAACGCTTCTAACATCCTCAGAGTCTCATCCATAGACCTTAGAGGAAAGAAGAAGAATTATAAGGGTAAGAAAAGTGTTAATCCTTCCCAGAATTCTGAAATCCTTATAGTCCAATCCAAAGACCTTATGGGAAAGAAGAATAAATACAAGAGTAAGCAAAATGTTAACTCTAGGAAAAGAGATGCACCGAACATTATTCAATGTGGTGGGAAAAAAAAAACCCACTATTTTGACACCGGTTCCCCTACCGGGGGGAAACCAACCAACCCCCCCACAAGGGGGAAATGATCCCAATGCCAATGTCTTCATGTGTGATCATGAGGTGAACATTCAAACAAGACTTGATTCTTATGATGTCTCTCCTAGTACATCGGAACAATTGGTATCACAACCAAGTGATTTTCTCTCCATTGAGAAACCAACCATAGACTTAGTACCACACCCCCCCAAATTTGTTCTACGTATAACAAATCATAATCATAACACACAAGATGCTCAGAATGATAATGTTATTGAGGACCTAGCTTAAGCACCATGTGTCATGTCGGCATTAGGTATTGCAATGTCATCCTACGCAAAGAAATGAACTATTGTCTACAATTGGCATTGTTGGTCCATCTGATGCGACTTTGATCACATCAGACATAGACCATTCAATATGTAGGATCCTTTTTGAATTATTTTTTTTCAGATTAAATCAACGACTCATGGTAAGAAAAAATTTCAAACCATAGTTGATGAAGGGACCTCGTCTTGTGTAATGTCATTTAAATGTTGGCAAGCATTTGGATCACCCCTATATGCCATAGAATTTTCATACCAAGCTATTCAAATGGATTTGGTGGATTCAGATCAAAATATTCCCTTGATGGAGGAATATGATCTGGTTACTTGGCCCATTAGGGTTGTGATCTCTCCCAACTCACATGACTTATTGGACAATATTTTATCATCAGATGAAGCTATCCTTGAATTTGTGAACATTTGGTTGCACCCACCTAAGGACATATTTTGTGGGACCACTGGGAGCATAATTGGTTTAAATCTACCCAACTATAGGAGCATGATTTGCATGTTCCTCGATCTAATCTGGTATATTTGGAAGCTTGCATATAGGTTTAGGCTATCCCTTTGTGAAGATGCATTTGAACATTTTGCAACGCAAACTTTCCCTAGGGTCAAACCTATTGGACACGGGTGGGTCAGCCCTTCATATCTATATTTTCCACCATTATGAAAGAAGAGCCTACGAAACACGGGACACTCTAGTCAGCACACCATCGTCGTTTTGGTGCTCATGCTGAGTTATTCTCATAGGCCCGGGAGCCCTATTAGTCCCATCATGACTTGGAGTTTGAGACCACATATTTCTCTTTCATACATTTCTGACCGTATCCTAATGGGATCCCAAATTTTTTTCATTTTACATAAACATGTGTTAAAATATCCACTTGAACATCTGTGCCAATTGCTTCGTTGCTTATTGCTTATGTTGCGTATTTTCCTTTACAGTCACTTTTTGTTACACGATGCCTATAAACCATTGTTTCTGTATATTTGACCCATACCCATGGAGGAAACATCTGTAAGAGTGTACATAACTAGCTCAGCCCTTGTTTGCAATATGTATCTTTTCCTTGGCCTGACCCATGCCCCTGAAATTTAGGCGCATTCCCTTGAGACACTTGTTTCCTCTAATGTATCATAACATGCTTTATTCTTTTTTCAAGCTAATAAATGAAAAAGGTTAAAAATTGGAAAAAACAAAAATCCAAAAAAGGGGAGAATTGAATCATTTCATATTATATCTTGGAAAAAATGGCAACAATCAATCATTGTCGCCCTTGAACACGGCACATAATTTGGTATCCGCTATCATTACACCATCTAAATTTGCCTTAGGAAACTGTACCAGTATTTTGAACAGATCTCCACCGATGGGCTATCCTTCCTGTCACCAATGGATATTTCATTAATGCATCTGGCATTAGCAGATTTCATTAAGTTTGGTTACTCAAGTCCTATGTTTCCAAGTGTCTATTTTCCATCGTGTTATGTGTTCAAGGTAAGTTCAAACTATGTCGGCAATTCCTCAAATATTCCTGACCAATCATGTCGGCCACTCCTCAAATATTACTGACCAATCATGTCAGCCTTCCTTGTGTCAGTATACAGTGTTGGATATCGTAGTTCTACCAAATTATATCAAACTATTGATCTTTGTTACGTATCGGTTGATGTGGGATGCATTAATTCCCTCTGTCCGATAGATCCTTTCCTATCGATGCCAAATCATCATCTAGGAAATGGATCTAGAAACCTAGGAGTACCTTGGATCTTGTAGTCATTAGTGGCAGGTTTCCTCGCAAATGATAGTGGGTATAAATCAACGACCCCTGATTATTTGATTCTACAAGTGTTCGACTTCAAAACATATATTCATGCTTGCTAGTTTGTACTCAGTACCTTAGAGTCCATCATCATTATCGGTGGGTCTCTTTGCATCTGTTAATGGTATACATCAATGACCAATAATCAGATGGTATTTTATTATGCTCAACATCAGTTCATTTATTCACATGATATAAAATCGTACTATCATAGGTTTGTATTGAATACCTTGGGAAAAACAGTTGCATCACTCATCGATGCACTGCTCGAGTTGCGCAAGATTAAACTACTATGTCAGAAGTTCAATGAAGACCTTGTTCTCGCACTCATCAAAGTGCATGTTTACACTTCTGAAAAATTTACTTTTGACATGGATCCACTATGTATTGATCGTGGCCATGCTTGTTTACTCCTGAGCATGGGTATGCCCGCCTCAAGTAGATATTGTATATTTGAGAAATTGTTATGTTTGACTTGCAAGTGTTCTCCTAAATCCTGCTCCCATGAGCTAATCCTTTTTCATCCTTGATTTGGTCGATAAAGAGTATCAGTGTAAAAAATAATGTATTTTCGGCCCTTAGATCCGCTTCGAACCTCACACATTAGGGGGCATCTGTTAACAATCAAATTAACACCCTTAACAAAGTGTAAGGTAGAAGCACATTTTACTATGTGCCCACAACATGAAGACAAAAGACAAGTACATAAGAGAACAATCATCTCTTATCGAATCACTACTTCCATAATCGGAAGGATTGAGTGAAGAAAGAAGTATCCTAAAGAGGCAAGGTTCGGTGATTGAACTGCTCACTTGAAGGCTCAAATCTAGTCTCTGCCAATCAATAGTGAGAATAAATGCACAAAATTGCATTAATTGTGCTTGAGAATTCTGAATTTGTGACAAAATCCTGAAAATACTATAGAAAGTGGGTTTTTGATTAAAAATAATAAAAAATCAAGAAAATGTATTATCCCACATTGAAACTTGAAACTTGAAATCTCATTTCCCAATACTATAAAACAAAGGCATTTGGGGCATGGTAAGGGACAAAAGGTGAGAGAAAAGGCATGTTGGAAGTATTTTGAGGTTGGAAATATAATATGCATCAAAGGAAATGATGGAGAAGGAAACATCATCTCAGAAGAATATTGTGAGATTCTTAGTGGTTGTTTGAGTCCATAATTCTCAAGACTAGCTCTTTGTGCAATTTTACTTGACTAGTTTTTAGGAAATGGTAATATACAGAGCTATATGAAGCTATTTATCTTTCTATAAGTTTTTTTAGGTTTTCAATTTCTTTTAGAATCCATCCCAATTCAAAAATCATAGAGTCGTGACATTCTCTTTGATGTTTACTTTCAGATTTATCAAGACTAGCTCATTGGGCACTTTAATTTGACTAGTTTTGCAGTATGTTTAATTAAAAGTAATCCAAATCCCTATTTTATGTTATATCGGTCATATAATGTTCCTAAGACACCAATGAATCTCATACAATTCTCTTCCTGAGAATTCGTATCTCTCTCAACCTGTTTGGAAGAGCCTGGAAATAAACTAGTTGAGTAATCCATCCTAGCTCTCTTTCTCCCCTTGACTCCAAACACTGCCAAAACCTCCCAAAACCTATGTAAAAATTTTCCAAAAGTATATTAGGTTTTTATTTCCTGTTATACACCTTTTATTGATGTCAATTTTAGATGAAAGAGTTTAGTAGGCATATGATGTTGTGCCCAGGCAGCCTTGGATTAGACTTAAATCTGGTTGATGTTTAAAACATAAATGGCCCCATTACATTGTGATTAGAACTCAAAAGATGGCCTTGATTTTGTTTTCCTTGCTGCTGCGCACTCCCCAATACATTCAGAAGATCCAAAAGTGTCCATAAGTCAAGCTTTGGGTGCGTTAATCACTAACCAAGACTAGTTTCATCTTAACTAGTTCTGAAGACTAGTTTATGTTATGCAATTTTATGATTTTAAAGTTGAATTTGAGTTGATAACCTCTAATATCGTATCAGGGATATTATAGTGGTATCAGATCTCTTTCCTCTACTCCTATGGAAAGAAGACTCCCAATTCAATGAATTTGCAGCCATGTCCATGTTCAATCAAGAATATTCTTACTCTGATGATGATTTTTATGAGCAGTATGATGATGACTATGATGAGAAATATGAAGAGTACTATAGACAATATGAGGAAGAAAATTTCCAAGAGGTACCTTCTACAAGTATCTCCCATCATATCATACTTGAAAGGAGAAATTATCGTTACTATTGTAGCCATACGTATGGAAAAGTTGCATGTTCAACAGTCAAAGATCAACCTAATTGTGAAAAGAGCAGAAAAATATCTGAAGCTTCGTTGGATGCATGTGATTCATACTTGATGATAATTTTTGGATCTACTTAAAAAAGAGTCTGCAAATATCTTGATCCTAAGGAAACTAAAGTTCAAGATACATCAGCTTGCTTAAAGGAGAAAAACCAAAGTACAAATCAGCCATCTGAAGAAGATGAAGGTACAATCCTTACTGAAGAGGGTTGTAAGCATGAAGAATATGGCATTGATTCTACTAAGGATCTTTTAGTTCTTGATCAGAAAGTCACTATTGAATGCTTCCAAGAAGAGGCATCTATTTTTGGTTGTTCAAGTTCTGAAGAAGCATCTACTGATGGATGCCATGAAGAGGTACCTCCTGATGGGTGCCTAAGTTTTGAGGATACATCTACTGATGGATGACCATTTATCTATGTTGGTGACATAGATATACCACTTGAGAAGGATACTACAAGTACAAAACCCACTGAAGTTGAAGAAGATGAAACCCTTGCAGTCAAGGAAGAGATCCTAGAATCAATCTCACTTTCACCACAAGAGATTCATGAGGTTGATCCAGCAATTGATGATGAGGAGGTTCACTCTCAAACTTCTCCTTTTGAAAGACCACTCTAGATGAGTGAAACAAAGATCAAGGAGACCTTACACATTCTCCATGACACACATGTTTCAGTGTCATAGTATTGTTGGAGATGTAATTCATTGGAAGATTCATCTTTCCTAGAATCCATGGAGAAGATCCAGAAATCAATGACTACTATCCAAGGTAATTTTTCACATATTCTTTTTGACAGATATTATTTGTATGACCTTGTTCACATGTTGCAGGGACCATCCTTGAAGGATGATGAACAAATTTGCAAGATCAATGATTAGTTAATGGCCACCCAATATTCTTTGATAAGCACCCAAATTTCCCACCAAGAATTCAAGATGGAGATAGAGCAACTTCACCAAAGGTTGCAAATATCACTTGTTCCAATCAGCTAGTCTCATATGGTTGGTTCTACTCAGAATTTCATGGAGGAACCTCATGAGATGGCGGTTCATGAGGTGAAGGATGACATGCATGTGCTTGAGAAGTTTTGGGATGCAGATGGTGAGTTCCAAGAACATACTCTCTACCAGAGAGAAACTGAGCTTCTTCATGGAGTGAGTCATTCATCCATTAAGGAATCAGAAGAGATCCTGTGTGATGGAACAGCGTTTAATGGATTTGATGCATCCATTAGCTCGATGGATTAGGGTTGCAGTAAGGATATTTTGGTCCATGATCCTACTCGTATGGAGCCTTCCCATGATTAAGCTTTCACACTTTATGATCATATGGGTTAGTTGGCTACATCCTACACTTCCACATTTTGCAACATTCATCCTAATGAAGTATGGATGAAAGGTTTCTTTTTTATGGTGTCGTATGAGGAGTATGAAACTCCTATCTCTCCTTTTGATGATGACATGACTAGAGCACCTTATTCTTTACACTTTCAGCAGCATCCTTTGTTACCTTATGATGATACACATCTTCATGGATGCACATGTGGTACTCCTTTTATCCCCTTGAAATCTCATTGTTCTCTTTGTTCCTTACATGATGGGAAAATTCCTCCATCCAATGTTTGGATGAAATAACACATCGCTGATTATTTTGAATCTTCTTACATTCTTTTGGAGCAGCATTATAGGACATGGGATCCTCACCTATGTCATTGGAGCATATTTTATTCGTCACTTGATGCTTGTGTGCACTTGGAAAATGGTGGTTTACTTGCTTGGATGGACAAGCACTTTCATGATCCTTTGGTGAGGCACCTTCTTAATGTACATTTGTATGATGTTGATATGTACTTTGATGATATATATTTTGTACTTATAATGTTTGGGAAGATTCTCATTAGAGCGTGGGATCCTAGCATCCCCCACCTTGATGTAAAATTTTGTGTTACTTTGCTCATTGATGGAATGCGCCAGTTATGGGATCCTGGCATTCCACATTTGGTTGAAATAATTTGGAGGATATTGTACACCTCATGCTTTGAGGTGTTTTTTTGGGATACATTGTGCATGATAGAAATGCACAAGCATTGGGACATGGGCATCCCACATTCTGATTTATATGTGTTCACACTATGTATTGATGGGGTGCGTTGAGTGTTGGGACCCTGGCATCCCATACTTGCTTGATTGGTTCTGGATGATATTATGCACTACGAGGGTGCTCAAGCAATGGGACCCAGGCATTGTTGAACATTGTAGCTCATTGGGAGCACATTTTGGTCAGTTAGCTTGAGCAAGCAAGCCTCTTCTCTTCCCCATGGGTTCATCTTTGTAGTACATGGTGATGGTTTCCTACATGGAAAACATATTTTTGGATGGACTTGTGTTTTTCTTGCAGGGTGTTATGATGACTTCCATGTGATTCTTATGCATTGCATAGGAGAATATATATTGCACCTTGAATTCTTGAGGATCACTTGGGATCCTGGTATCAGTTTTGATTAGTCTCCACACTAAGAGCATGGTTGGATGGTAATAGAACAATATGTTGGGAGAGTTCATGAGCAGTTTATAATCAGAGTGGTGTAATAGAAGCATGATGGATCATGATGCTTAGTTGGGTTGGATTTGATTATTGCTTTAGGACAATAAATCTTGGGAAGGGAGGAATGTCATGTCCCCTCATTGATGTTTAGTTGAAGGATTTCCTTGTTAAATTTTCAGAATTTACTTCAATATGATCTAGGATCTTAACTGAGAGAACAACATGTACAGCATATCTACAGCATATCAATCATGGAGACAATAATGCAAGCACACAAGAGACACAAATATTTACTTGGGGAAAACCATAAAGGTGAAAAACCCCAATAACTTCCTCAGAGATAGATAGAGCAATGATACAACCAACCAAGAGAGATAGCCATAACCTAGCAGCAGATCCTCCTCCTCCATAAGTGCGCCACTCCTCCTTGAGTGCATGTGTGAGAAGTGAGTGAACAAATAGAGTGCCTCCCGCACTCTATTTATACTTGACTTGACTTGCCTTTTTACCTAACTCATGTAGGCTCGAACTTAACCACATAACATAATGCTGACTGGGCCGACCCCCAATAGGGTGGTCTAATAACCCTTCGACCCACATGGCCGACCCCCAATAGGGTGGTCTAATAACCCTTTGACCCACATGACTTATACAGGGCCGACCCCAAACAAGGTGGTCTAATAACCCATCAAGTATAAGTTACGACACTTCCGTATAGAGGAATAATAACATCTCTATAGGAATACAATATACATATATGTGAAATACATTCTGAAGTTACATATACATCAACACTCCCTCTTAACTAGGAAGGTATTTCTCAGCACAGTTCTTCTAGCACAAGTCAACTTCTCTGGATCATCGTCACTGGATAATCGTCATCAAGTCGTCATCATCGTCACTGCTGCTGCTATCTCAATCAATCTCTGAATCTACTCGTCATAGGAAGTTCTACAGAGCCAGTCCTTTTTCATACTGGATGTAGGCCCACCACCTGCAGGTCTTCGTCATCACTGGCCATACTGTGGAATCCTCAGGACTTATTACGTGCGTCACAAAACCTCGAAAGAGCATCCCAGGATATTACGGGTACACAACTCCGACCTGTAGGATCTCCCAGGGCGCTATTACATGTGACCCCACCACAAAACCTCGAAAGAGCATCCCAGGATGTTACGGGTACACAAATCCAACCTGAAGGATCTCCCAGGGCACAAATTACATGTGGTCACCACAAAACCTAGCAAGAGCATCTCAGGATGTTATGGGTACACAACTCCGACCTGAAATATCCCAGGGCACAAATTACATGTGGTCATGGCAAAACCTCGAAAGAGCATCTCAGGATGTTACGGGTACACAACTCCGACCTGAAATCTCCCAGGGCACAAATTACATGCCATAGGACAAAACCTCGCAAGAGCATCTCAGGATGTTACGGGTACACAACTCCGACCTGAAATCTCCCAGGGCACAAATTACATGTCCTCCCAGAGCAATGTCTCGAAAGATTATCCCAGGCTGTTACGGGTACACAACTCCGACCTATAGGATCTCCCAGACATGCTCATATGCACAACCTGATCCACGGACATAAAGTATCATCCTGATACTCACCATACATCAACCTGATGTACACATGATCATCCTGATCATCATCACTGCAACGTCCTGCTGCATGTCATCTAGAGCAACATCCTGAAGCTCGTCATCCATGATCATCCTGATCATCACTGCAACATCCTGCTGCATGTCATCTGGAGCAACATCCTGAAGCTCGTCATCCATGATCATCCTGATCATCACTGCAACATCCTGCTGCATGTCATCTAGAGCAACATCCTGAAGCTCGTCATCCATGATCATCCTGATCATCAATGCATCTACCTAATGCATACCAAGTATCTACCTGATACATATCATCATACATGATCCTCCTGATCATACAATGTATCCACCTGATACAAATACAAATACATGATACATATCACCATACATGATCCACCTGATCATACAATGTATCCACCTGATACATATACAGATACATGGTCCAAGCATCCAACATGATGCATATACAAAATACATACACATGATCCAATTGATCATATCTAGCATCCAACATGATGCGTACATATAAGTGATCCAACTGATCATATCCAGCATCCAACATGATGCGTACATACATAAATGATCCAACTGATCATATCCAAGCAGAAACCAGAACATCATCCTGATGCCCAATATCCAGCGCTTACATCCATAGCCATGTGAAGGATCCTCCTTCCAACATGCTTGGAATGGCTTCAGCAAATGTGTCCATCACTTCTTCCTCGAAGTGTCCTTGATCTGAAGAACGCCAAGCCTCTCTCTGAAGTACTTGAACTTCACTCTGGCTAGCGGCTTCATCAACACATCTGTAATCTGCTCATCCGTTGCAACATACAGAAGCTTCACAACTCCTCTCTGCACCATATCCCTGATATAGTGATATTTGATCTCTATGTGTTTCGACCTGTCATGAAACACTGGGTTCTCGGAAAGCTTCACACAACTCTGGTTATCACAGAAGATACCAGTAGCCTCCAACGGGAGATCAAATAACTCAGACAGTAGCTTCTGTAGCCATACTTCCTCACAACTAGCTGAACAGGCTGCAACATACTCTGCCTCAGCTGTACTCAGTGCTACGCAGTACTGCTTCCTGCTAAACCAAGAGATCACACCTGATCCCATACTGAAGCAACACCCAGATGTGCTCTTCCTGTCTGCAGCACTGCCAGCCCAATCTGAATCAACATAATCCTGCAGGTTAAACTTTTGATTCACCTCATACTTGAGCCCATAATCCATTGTACCCTTCAGGTACCTCAGAACATGCTTTACAGCAACCAGGTGAACACTCCTCGGATCCATCAGGAACTGGCTCAATGTGTTCACAGCAAAGCAAATGTCTGGTCTCGTGTTCGTCAGGTACATCAAGGACCCAATCATCTGAAGAGACATCAACCGGCTCAGATGAAGCATCACAAAGAAGCTTCAGATTCGATGCCATAGGTGTGGCCATGGCCTTGCAATCCATCATCCCGAACCTCTTCAGGATCTCTACTGCATACTTCCCTTGTCCAAAGAAGATTCCATCACTCTGCCACACCTCCATACCAAAAACAAATAGTGCATCATCCCCAAGTTCTTCATCTCGAACTCGGTAGTAAGCTTCCGCTGCGTGTCGGCAATCAATCTATCTTCACCATACCAAGTTCTGCACATATATGATTTCCTATCATGTGTCTCAGAACCAAGTGGTTGCTTCTTCTTCAACTACACCATTCAAGAAAGTTGTCTTGAATCCATTTGGTGTATCTTTTATTTCATCACTTTTATATTTCTCTATGTTTCCATCTGCAACATGCTTGATCTGAAAGTTCCATATGGAAGTCATAACAAACTTCCCTTCAGGTCTTGGGACTACATCCCAAACATCATTCTTCATGATCGACGGATCATGGCATTCCATTTCTTCATCCCAGATCCTGGGAACTTCAATATCTTCAATAGATATCTTTGTTGCTGGAACAAATGTTGTAGTCCTTTTGTAGGTGAAGATATACGGTCTTTCCTACAAAACAGGTTAAATTGCATGATTAGAAACATCTCATAATTTTCAGAACAAATTCTTAAACATAAAGAAATATGCCATACATTCATGCAATTATCTTAGCCAATGCTTCGATACAACATTTATCCATATTCCGTAACTTTCTAGATGCCTTCCAATCTCTACCAGAACATTGTTAAGAGTGTGCACAACTCCCAACATGTCAACAAAGAGGTTTCATTCTAGATAAGTAGCAATGGAATGTTGTACAGTGCCATAGGCCACTTACCCATGCATATTAGGAGTATACTGTTCATCAATGCAATTATTCTAATATGCATAATACACAACCTAATTCTAGGAACATCAGTATATACATTATTGAACAGTATTATTTAAGAAATGACAATTCAAATACTTATCTTTGTTTGTTCGTTGGGTGGACTCCCTCTGAGTCTTCACTTCCTTGCAGGAGCTACTGGAGTCCTAATCTGAAGTAGATTCTTCTACACCTTTTGATGTGGAATGTAGAGAGATGGTCAACTCCCTCTGAATATTTGCATCCTTGAATAAACCACTGGAGTGTACTCCCTCTTGATCTTTGCTTCATGGATTACCTGTTCTTGAACTTATATTCATCCTTGGTCCCTATGCATGCTTATTAGTATCATGATTGTGTTATCCTTGTGAGCTCATATAAAATCATACATTCATTAGCATACTATTAAAACACAATAATCTCAAGCATGTATAGTCATGATCATTTCAAACAGAAAATAATAAGTATTAGCATTCAAGGTTTATGTAGGATTCTTATGGTTAGTCAAATCATAAGAAACATAACATGTCTAAACCTGTAATTACTCAAACCTATGACTCTTCAGGTTAGTTGAATCATCAATCAAGATAAGAGTTATAATATGCATAAAACCTGTGATTATTCAAACCTATACCTTCATGATTCTTCTGGTTAGTCATATCATCAATTATGGTAAGAAACATAATATGCATACAACCATGATTATTCAAACCTATGACTTCATGAATAATCATTATCAACAATAGTATAAGATCCTAACACAAGGTAGGATTCTATCTTGATATAGGAAAAACATACCTGGATTAGCATGCTAGCTAGTTATGTCTAACATACTCACACGATGTCTTCTTGTTCTTCTTCAATGACTTGTGCTAGTAACCTGTATATCTCATAGGTCAACTATTACAAAGCCAAGTTATACATACCTCGTAAATGGATCTTTTATGAGATCCATGACAATGGATGAATCCTTGTCTTCATGCCACCATGATCATACGTTCTTGAAGAAGAACATGATTTGTCTTTCTTGGTGTACCTTTCATGTTAGCAGACAACATAAACCTCATACAACACCATAATGCATTAGTATAATCATAAGTGTCAACACCCTAACCAATGAATATCTTCTATCATGCATTCATAATTTTGTTAAGGTGATACGACAAATCTAAAATCAAGATTATACTAACCGTAATAACATGAAGACAAACATACCATAAACTTAATCAAGAACAAATCTCAAAACATACCTCGATGAGTCATACCTGTTGAGATCGCTTGTAATCTTCTTATGTAAGGCCTTAGCCTCATCTCCCTCTGAAACAGGAACTTCTTCACTCATGCAGATGATCAATCCATCTTCTTGTAGGATTAACCCAATCCACTTGATTTGCAAGAACTGGACCTGGAGCTGGATATGGGTTTGTCAGAGAAACCCCAAAAATTCAAACTTTGAATTTCAAACTTCTGAAAGGATAGAAATATGCGCCTTGATGAGCTAATCAAACTGGTATATTCAGAATTTGAAAACTGCAAAGTTTCACTCCTCAATTTTGCCTTTGAAACTTTCGGATTCACTGGACGTGACCCTGAACTGGGGTTTGATGAAGCCCACTCTTATTCCCAATCAAAATGTTTGATCCAAATCTCTAAGCTTCTATTTTTCTGAGGAGCTTCCAGCCGTGGTCACAGATTTCAAAAATTCCCATTTTTACAGAAGCCCTAATTTTCCACTTTTCTGATCAAAGTCCCGAACTAGGGTCTAATCAAGCCCGGCCTTCTTCCCAACCAAAAATTCTGATCTTGGTCTCTAAATTTATATTTTGATGAGTAGCATCTAGATGTGGTCTCCGATTACAAAAATTCCAAATTTCTCCGAAGCCCTAAATTTCGGAAGCCATGAATGAAGGTACTCAAAAATAATTTTGTTTTGACAGAAATATGTACCTGATTGTTTCTGGTGTAACTCCAAACTTTTTGATCCACAGGGTTTGAAAAAGTTTCCTGACATAGCCTGACCTGTTATCTTTCCATCCTGACAGGTCTGACCTCAATTGGATTCTCTGAGAGAGATTTATGCCAAATGTAGCAACGTGGCCTGTTTTGGGATAATATAGGAGAGCGAACTTGTACGGCGTGCCACGTGTCACTGTTTCAACTTCGGCCTCTGAAAACTTTTCCTGCGATATCTTGGCCTGTTATCTTTCCATATTGACAGGTTTGACCTCAATTGGACTCTCTGAGAGAGAGTTATGCTAAATGTCGCAATGTGACCTGTTTTGGGATAAAACAGAAGAGAGAACTTGTACGGCATGCCACGTGTCACTGTTTGAAATTCGGCCTCTAACAAAGTTTTTTGAGATAGTACAGACTGTGTACTACCTGTCACTTTTTACGAAATTTCATTTGGAGCTTCCTAGCCCAGGTTATGACCTTTTTCCCAAGGTCACCTGATTTTGACTCAGATCTGGAAGAGGCAGAAACCCTATATTGTACAGATCATAAATCACAAAGTACAACGAATTAGAGGTTTTCCTTTGGACACAAGGTACCTGGAGATTTAATATTCGTCCTGTAACAATTTCAGATCCGAAAAATTCGCCAAAACAGATTTATAGTGAAAGTGCTACGATGACTGGTTTTTGCTATATCAAGCCCTAGCATCGTAAGTGCAACAAGTGTCATACATGCCATATCATGCCTTCTTTCAGGCTAGCTCTGATACCATGTTAAATTTTCAGAATTTACTTCAATCTGATCTAGGATCTTAACTGAGAGAACAACATGTACAGCATATCTACAGCATATCAATCATGGAGACAATAATGCAAGCACACAAGAGACACAAAGATTTACTTGGGGAAAACCATAAAGGTGAAAAACCCCAATAACTTCCTCAGAGATAGATAGAGCAATGATACAACCAACCAAGAGAGATAGCCATAACCTAGCAGCAGATCCTCCTCCTCCATAAGTGCGCCACTCCTCCTTGAGTGCATGTGTGAGAAGTGAGTGAACAAATAGAGTGCCTCCCGCACTCTATTTATACTTGACTTGACTTGCCTTTTTACCTAACTCATGTAGGCTCGAACTTAACCACATAACATAATGCTGACTGGGCCGACCCCCAATAGGGTGGTCTAATAACCCTTCGACCCACATGGCCGACCCCCAATAGGGTGGTCTAATAACCCTTTGACCCACATGACTTATACAGGGCCGACCCCAAACAAGGTGGTCTAATAACCCATCAAGTATAAGTTACGACACTTACGACACTTCCGTATGGAGGAATAATAACATCTCTATAGGAATACAATATACATATATGTGAAATACATTCCGAAGTTACATATACATCAACATTCCTAGCCCAACCAATCCCTTGGCTTGAGGAGGAAATTTCATGCACTTGGGGTTAATTCTGAAGTTAAGGCATTAATTAGTTAGGAGGTTTAATTTTATTTTTTATCCTAAGTTTGAAATGCACTTGGTAGAAGTAGTTTTCATTATTTAGATATTTTTATTTTAGAATAAAGTGGACAATGCTCCATAAGTGTCTTAGAGGAGAAGGTTGAATAATAGGTGACTTGCAAGACAAGAAAAGATAAAGTATTCAAAGCAAGGAAAGTAGGAAAAGGAGAAGAAAGCATAATAAAGCACAAAATCATGACAAAGTAGAAAAGCGGGAGAAAGCAGAAAAGTAGGAGAAAGGCAGAAAAACAGGATCAAGCATAAAAGCAAGAAAAATAGGACAAAGCATAAAAGTAGGATAAGGAAAAAAAACATGAAAAAAGCATAACAAAGCATAAAAGCATGAAAAAGCAGGATAGAAAAGCAAAAGCAGGATAAAGAAAAAGCAAAAGCAGAAATCAAAGCAAAGCAAAAATTAAGGAAAAAGATAAAGCAGAAATCAAAGCAACCTTATCCACTCCATGAGGGCGCCTTAGCCTATCTTACTTGCTCAAAAAGTCACCTAAATCTATAAAAGAAGGATTACAACTCCGTTTCACATCTTTTGTTCATTTGTGATTTGAATTGAGTGCAATTTTGCCTCATTGACTTGGGATATGTGCCCCTAGTCCTAGCTGGGAGATGTGCCCCATGATTCTACCGAAAGGATGATGAAATCCAATCTTCATCACTAATTATATTTCAGATCTGATCCATCTATTTCATGTGAATATCAATCCTTTAGAACTTGATGCAGAGATCCAAGCCGGTTTGATGTAGTTTTAATGAGTTTCACTGAGAGAGAGAGAGAGAGAGAGAGATCAATTGGAGATCTTGTAAGAAGATAAATAATATCAATGTTCCTCCAATTAGCATCCAGAATATCATTATCATCATACAGATCATATTCAGTGTCAACATCTCCTCTTCTTACTCTTTTGTAACATTCTTCTTCTATTCATTGTAATAACTCACTATTAATGACTCTTTGTGAAGATAGAGCCATGAGACTTATGTTTATTGATTAATCATCTTAGTGATTATTTGTTACTATTTTTAGTGTCATGTCTAAGTTACTTTAAATATCATAAGAATATTGTGAGATCGTTGGAGGCCATTTGAGTCCATAATTCTCAAGACTAGCTCTTTATGCAATTTTACTTGACTAGTTTTCAGGAAATGGCAATATACAGAGCTCTGTGAAGCTATTTATCTTTCTGTAAGTTGTTGTAGGTTTTCAATTTCCTATAAAATCCATCCCAAGTCAAAAATCATATATTTGTGACCTTCTCTTTCTATTTACTTTCAAATTGATCAAGACTATCTCATTAGGCACTTTAATTTGACTATTTTTGCAGTATGTTTAATTAAAAGTAATCTAAATGCCTAGTTTCTATTATATTAGTAATATGAGGTTCCTAAGACACCAATTAATATCATACAATTCTCTTCCTGGGAATTTGTAGCCCTCTCATCCTGTTTGGAAGAACCTGGAAATAAACTAGTTGAGTAGTCCATCCTAGCTCTCTTTCTCCCCTTGACTCCAAACATTGCCAAAACCTACCAAAACCTCTCTAAAACTTTTGCATAAGTATATTAATGGTTTATGACCTATTATCCACCTCTGTTTGATGTCAAGTGTAAGTGAAAGAGTTTAGTAGGCATATGTTGATGTGCCCAGGAAGCCTTGGAGTAGACTTCAGGCTGGCTGATGTTCGAAACATAAATGGCCTTAGTACATTGTGCTTAGAAATCAGAATCTGGAATTTATGTTGTTGTCCTTTCTGCTGCACACTCCCCAGTACATTCGGCAGATCCAAAAGTGTCCATTAGTCAAGCTTTGGATGGGTTAATCACTGAAAAAGACTAGTTTCATCTTAACTACTTTTGAAGATTAGTTTCTGTTATTCAATTTTCTGATTTTAAAGTTGAATTTGAATTGATATCCTCTGAGATCAGATCAAGGATATTACACTTCATGTAAAGGTTGATTGGTGGACGCTTGCTTAGGTAAATACAAGGGAAATTTTGCAGAACAATATTGAGTACCAAATCCCAATGACATAGAACTTGGATCTATTCCAATTAATACCATAGTTTGGGCATGGATGCCAAAGAAAGAACAATGCAAGAAGACCAAGATAAATAAATTTGGTGTAGAAGTTGTACTTGATCTATTTGAGCAGATATAGTGAGATTAGGTGGAGATGATTCATGAATGTAATTTTGTTCTTTGAAGGACATATTAATATACATGAAGAAACACTTTTCAATGTTTGTAGCATATCAAACATTCTCTTCATATTATTTTGGGGGGAATATCATATTATTTAGTACATATATACAAATTTTGGGTTTCACTTCAATGTTAAATCATGTCATGTTTATTTATGCAAAATACATAACACCATTCAATATTTAACTTTTCAATGTTTTGTTTAGATCAACATAGCTTCAATGTTTTGTTATATCAACATAGCTTCTCACTATATCAAATGTTCATAATCAAATTCAATAATTCATTTAAAAACATCTTTTACACTTAGTCTATGAATAAATACTAGACACTTGCAATAAGGTTTGAAGTGAGTTTTTTCTAATATTCCTGATTATATTTGATATAAATCGAATTGTACTATATTGCATTCTAATTCATAATAATTTTATTTTGATCATTAGAATACACAACTAGAATTCTATTTTTTCCCTTGTAGACTTTAAAGTGATGTCAACATTGTACTAGTATAGTAACTTATACTCAACACAAGAAAAGAAGTAACACTTGTGTCATTATTAAAATGGTTAATAATAGTCACAAACACAATATTAATATGTCGTTAAATAACTTTATATGTAAGAAATTTCTTACACAATTTATTATTCATGAGTCAAGTCTTGATGAACTTTAATTTAATAAAGAAATATAAATATTAATGATAATATAAATATTGTAAGGAATCCAAGTTTTAGAAGAATATTAATATGTTCTTTTCAATTTAATATGTTCAAACACTACACAAGTAAATAGTGAACACTTGCAATAACTACTTTAGTTAGTTTTCTCTAAGTTTCCTCTTGTATTTGAAAAAATCAGGTTGTACTAGATTGTTGCTAGTAAAATTCATAATTGATTTTGATTGTTAAAATAGTTAATATTAATAAATAATGGACATTACTAACATCAATATCATTAATAACTTCTTTTTTCCGTGGTAAAAAATCATATTTCTGTTCAAAAATGAACGAAAAATATATTCTTCATAAGTTCATGACCAATCCACCTCCTCCAAAACTATATACAAAATAAACCAAAATAGAAAAGACAAAGTTGATTTTGCATCTAGTCTAAAAGCCAAAATTCACATAGACTTAAACCTCCAAGACGATAAAAATTAAAGTAGGAGCTCTCTAAACAAAATTATTTATCATATATTTTGATATACTTCAAAGATTAATTTGCCATCAACATCCTTAATATGGAGGATTCCTAGTTCATTTGATAAAACAATCTTTGATATTTGGTTTACAATTTGAAATTTCTCTCACAATCTTTATTCATGAAGTAAACATTCATCAACCTGATTTTTAACAATTATAATGAAAATAAATTATGTTGCTATTCTAATTTATAATTTATTTTGATCATCATAAGGGTAAAACCTAGACTTTAAATTCATAAAATATTTCCTCTTGTCAACTATAAAGTGGTGCTAACTTCCTAAACTAAAACATCATACTAAACAAAGGCAAAATTAGTTACTATGACAATAATTAAAGTTGTTGTTGTAACAAATACAATGCCTATATTATGTCATAATTTCACAACATTATAGATCACTATAATTTAATGATGTCAATCCCCTAGACTTACTATGGAAACTCAACCTAGACACAATACTTAATATAATATCAAATTATAACGAAATTCAAAGTTAATAATAGTAACGAACATTTATTATTAATGCCATTAAATAACTTTAATAATATGTAAGAAATTTCTTTCACAATCTATATTCATGACGTAATCCTTAATCGACTTAACTTTTAATAGAAAAATTGTTGGCTAAAACTGACCCAGAGGTTTCCAATTAGACCCAGGTTCTTTGTGGTTCTCTCTTTTGACCAACAAAACCCCTTCGCACCGGCCCTTTCGGCAACAACCTGCGAGCAGGTTGAGGTCTCACCCAAGGTGTATCTTATGGGGTACTACAGAATCAGGTTTCCACAGTAAATGATGAGTTGTTTATATGAACAAGCTACACAGCGCAGGACAGAAGGAGTGCATTGTGGGGCAAAGTGACGCGGTACGCAGCAGGATCTACGCTGCGAGCAGTATTGCGCAGTGAAGGAAACACTGCGGGCCTCACTAAGGGCTTCTTACTGCTGCGAATCATCTACCGGAACTGCAAATCACCCACACTTATCCTCTACTTGGAAGATCTCGGAAACGTTAAGGCACTGAAATGAATATCACTCATCCATTCATTCAGGCACTTACTGGTTATCTTTCTAGCATTCATTCAAAAACTTGGATTATTACAACGTGAACTGAAATGATAGACATGACTAACTGTGCCACGTTCCTTCACTATGTTTAAGAAAGTATTAAGCTTAAATGACTGATTCACGATCTTAACATATAATTAAAATGTTCTCCATTCATCTGTTCACGTGGAACTTAGCATATCATTCCCAAACTTCGCCTATTGGTAATTGCATATCAAAGTTCTCTTATTACAGCATGCAAGGAAACATTCAAACATTCATTCTACAGATAGACAGTCATTCATTCATAAACATCATCGCATAACACAGGATTTAACGTGGTTCACTTCCCCAGATGGAAAGCTACGTCCACAAGAACGGTTGGTAATATATTTCTTTCAAAAAAGGATGGGGCAAACATTCTTAGTCTGTGCACTCAGCTGCAAACTCTCCTTTCTCTCGGCTAGGTCTCTGCGCACACAGCTGCAAATCCTTTACAATATTCTCAGCTCAGAGAGATTTTACAATACAAAAAGGTTATCTCAAGATTACTCTAATAACTAGCATCTAGAACCCAAAAATAGAGCAACCCCATCCCATACAAAAGTGTCTTCTTAAATAGATCATGCCCGAAGGTCATGTCTGTACAATGTCAAAGACCTAAAACCTAAAACCCAAAACCCTAAGGGTTTCCAAAACTGCGTCGGTTTTCCAAACCGGCTTGCTGGCTCCTGGTAGCATCTGCTTGATCATGGTGGATCTTCATGTCCTCATCCTGTCGCTATCGGCCTTCCTGTCGCACGCATGCCTACAGGATGCTTATGCCGAACCGTTTCTCTCTAACGGTTTTACCTTTTAAGCATGCCAAACGTCGCTTTCCTTAACAAACCACGCGTGGACGCCTTCCTGATTTGCCTATGTCTGCTGCTCGGCCATCCTGGAATATCTTTCCAAAAATGGCTGCTACCGTTCCAACCAGTACCTGCACCTGATACTTGTCCAGCAATCTGCTTTGCTGGCTCCATGTGGCCTCCTAACTCCGCAGCACTGCTTCGGTGCAGTACTGGTCTTCGCATCACATCCAAAACTTTGATGCTGCGCACAACTCCGCAGTCTGGTCAGAAGTTGGATGCTGCGCACAACTTCGCAACATCCTCAATACTTAGCCAAAAATTGTATTTATGAGCTACGCTCAGCTCAGCTTTCCCTGCTTTCCTCAAAAAGGTGTTTCCAAAACTTTATCTCAACCTGGGCCCAACATGCCCCTAACACTTACATGTGGCTCGTCCCCGAGCCACTGATTGTTTCAACTGTCTCACTCTGCGCCGCGACCGGTGGAACGAACTTGGCCGTGAACTCGTCATATGTACCACACAACTGCACCACTGCTTCTCTTGTATCCTACTCAACCTGTTTAACTATCTCAAGCAGTGTTGAAGTTATTTCTTGTCCAATTTGGTCTTGTACCTGCTCCTGGTTATCGCGCAGTTCTGCTAACTTGTCTTCAATCTGCTGCGATACCGCCATGGCATTCTCAAGGAGCTGCTGCGACTGATTATCCATCTCAGTCTCTTTTTTTTGTAATTCTTGTACTTCTTTCTTTAAGCCGGATATCTCCTTGTATCTCGGCAGCCTATCTCTGGGTGGCAGAGCTTTAACCTCTGCGTTCAACTTGTCCAGCACGGTCTGTTTTTCTTGTACCGCGGTTTTGACCTGCGGCAACCCTTGATCCTCTTCAAGGGTCATGATTGCCTGTGAAACCTTATCCAGGAGAGATTGGAACTTAGCCATCTCACTTGTAATGCTTTTTTAGGTGGCGCTCGCTACTTCCTCTCTGACTTTCTGTTCAGTTAATGGCGCCTGCTTATTCAACTTACCCTTCAATGTGGCAATATCGGCCTCATAATAAATCTCTTTATCCTGCATCTCCAACTGCAAGGATCTCACCTTATCTCCGATCCTCAGAACTATGTCTGCGGGATCATCCTGGATTTCTATTCCTTCAATATCCTTCGCCACATTGGATATGGTAGTCTCCAAATTTTGTCAGCGGTCCAGTTCATTCTGCAGTTGTATTTCTGCGTGCAGCTGAATTTGCCTATTTGTTGCGGTGAGTTCTACTTGTGACTTCATCGATTCAACCGTCTGTTCATGCATCTCCTCAACGATCTGCGTGTGGATGAAGTGCAATCCTAGTAAGGGGATTTTGGCTAAGTCGAGCTCTACCCTCTCGACTCCCTTTGTTTCCAACACAACTTGTTCTGCCATTGGAAATGCAATAGCCAATGGGCATGTTAGTCTTCAATGGGAGCGTTATTGCTAACTGCGGCGGTTCTTGCTGCGAGGTCCCTACCGACCTCCCTTGAGCTCCTGCTTCCCACGGCAAGGTAAGGCTTTTCTAGACATCATCCATTTTCTTCATCAGGCCTTGCATTACGAGCCGTGTCTTGTGTAGTTCATCCTAGATGACCATGTCCTTCTTTTCTTTAGCCACCATAAGCTCCTTCATCTGCTCTGAGATTGTTTCGTCTATCATCTCGTAGTCATCATCATTGAGGACTGCCTCCAATTGAATCTTTGTGGCCTTCACCTTCTTCCTTGACTTTGGCTTCTCTGAAGTCTCAGCTTCTTTTCTCTTCCTTGTTTCTTCAATGATTGGGCATGAGAGCGGGATCGGCTCATCTTCTACTAAGTCTGTCTCTACGTCCATAACCTATACATGGAACTCTGGTGGCCAATCTTTCATGAGGTCCTCAACATCCTACTCATACATGATGTAGTTCCCTGGGAACCACTCTGGTTTCTTCGTTTGTGCTTTCGGTGATATGAAGATACATTTCATATCCGCCTCAAAGTCGATGACGTGGATATACTTCGCCATGACCTGCTTTGTAATGCGGGGTGTCTTCGTGATTGCGTCGCGCAGTTGAATATAGTACTGGTAAAAGACTTCTACTGGCGCTTTGCATTTGTGTTTGCCCATAGGTTGACGAACTTAAACCCTCTAGGATCATTGGTGTCCATAATGATGCCCGCATAATCTCGCGGCTCCTTCCATCCACACAAAACAATCAGGACGATGAGCCAGGTGAAATGGAACTAGCCGCCATTCACCTGTGTGTCATTGAGTTCTTCAAGGAACTCATTCAACAGAAACTGACACCAATTAAAGTTGTTGCATTCGACCGCTGCGGCACCAAGGAGTATTGCGCCCGCAGGCACCTCCAAAGGCCTAGCTGTTTTGAGTATCTTGCCTGCGAGCAACTGCGTTACAAATCTTGTTTCTCTGTCCTCTATATCTTCTGTCAGGAAACCTCTTTTTTCCTTCACCATCGGATGGGTTTTCTTCATCTTCTCAATAGCCTCTTTTTCTTTGCTCTTCCCCTGGAAGAATTGCTTAGGATCCTTACCGTGCTTGCTTAGCCCGGTGATGCGGTGGATCAAATCGATGTAATATCAATGTTCCTTTCCAGCCACAAATAACCTTGGTGGATTCGCGCCATGAGTGTGCGAACCATGATATTAAGTTCTGGAGAACAGTCAAAATGTGGTAATCTGAGCAAGTTTAGTAACCCTGACTGAACGATAGGTGCTAGCCAACTGTCAGCTACCAAGTTCAGAGTTCCCTTGGCATCCTTTTTCCAGCACATATACTGGTCTGGTTGAAAATCTGGGTACTTGGGAACATCCGACTCGTCTTTCTTCATTCCCAAGAGGTCATAATCCTCCCATTTACAATCTGCTATCTTTCCCAGTAGATTCTTAGTAGTATTTACATGCTTTGAGATAGGTGACAGCGGGATGTCGTATCTCACATTCTTGGACAATTTTAACACAGGGGAATTTAGTGCCCGTGGGGAGATATATTCGGGTGTCATCTTCAAGGGTTCTGTCTGAAAGACTGGCGATTTTTGTGCCGAGGAGCCCATCTTTATGATGTTGGATCAAGGTGTAGTTACGACTTTTCCTTTATATTTTTCTTTTTCCTACATCGTCGGATTAATTCTTGGTGATCTGCGGGATCCTTCACCTTGTTATATGGTGACCTTGTTAACTGGAGTTTTCATTAACTCCTGAATTCCTCCGTGCTGAAAGATCTTCAGTGATTTTTCAATGGTCAGTTCTTCTTCTCTACAGGAAGGTTCGGACATTCATTAATGAGATAGCGGCTAAGGCAGACAGAATACAAATGGCTACTAGCTTGGAGAGGTTAATCACAAGAAAATTCTAAGTGCATGGTAACGCCCGCGAGTCTCCCAACGGTGTTATTGATAGGCGTAGCAGACCCTCTCCCGCGCCCTTCAACGGCTAGATAAGCATTTAATGTGGTGTCCGTTGGAGAATTTGAGCGGATCCTTCGGTCTTTTCTGTTGTCAGCATGCTCAGAACGGCTATTTTCTCTTTAAATGTTGAAGCGGTTGTTGTAACGGTCATCTAACGGCTATTTTTCTGAAAAGCCATGCAACGGATATTTTTGTCTGAGTGCTGCACCGAACTGCACGACAAGCCATCTGCAACCCTACACGGCTACTTCGCAGTGCCAAAATTTTCCAACTGCGTGGCTTCCACTCACTATATATATATATTTTTTCCTTCCGCACAGCTTCAACAGTGCTGCGCAGTGCATAGATTATTCTTCTTATCATACCTTCTTCCTTTTATCATACATGTATAGACTCCTTTACATTTCTAGTGTCCACTTTCAACTATACTTTACACTTAGAACTTCCTTCCTTTGTTCTTTATTCAGGGTTCTGTGAAGTAGTGCTATCATGGTATAGCTTTAGCCTGCTTCCATTTATCAAAGTTGGCAAGGTATCGCCAGCTAAATTGGCTAACTGGACTGCACTAGTGTTAATAACATGTATCACAATATATGGGCCAAGCCAATGCATCTTAAATTTACCAGGGAATTTCATGAATTTGCTATCATACAGAAGGACTAGATCACCTACGTGAAAACACTTGTTCTTTATATGGCGATCATGCCATGCTTTCTCGCCGTCCTTCTGAGCTTGTTGGTGGAAGCCTGTGATGAAGCGACCTTCCTCCAAGCCCACTAAGTGTAGCAATCTTTCTTCTAGAGCTTTGCAATCTGCCAACCCTGTGAATGCAGCAATTATTAAACTAGGGACAATATATTCCATAGGCATTATAGCCTCCTACCCATAAACGAACCGAAAGGGTGTATGTCCTATCCATTTCTTGCATGTGGTCCTGTATGCCCATAACACAGATGAGACGCGCAGGTCCCATTCGTCTCTATTTACATTGCACACCTTAGTGAGTGTGTTCTCCAATATTTTATTGAAAGCCTCTACAGTACCATTCTCCTGTGGATGATATGGAGTACTGCGTTGATGACGAATGTGGAATTCTTCTATAAGCGCCTAAATCGTCTTGTTCAAAAAGTGAGTACCTTGGTCACTCATCAAAATCTTCAGACAGCCAAATCTGGTGAGTATTTCATCAAAAATAAACTGCGCAGCAGTACTGGTGCTGCAGTCCTTAACTGGTTTTGCTTCCGCCCATCTGGTGAGGTAATCTGTAGCAGTCATAATATATCTTGCACCCGTTCTTTTTCCCGGTGGGTTTATAGGACCCACAAAGTCTATTGCCCATTTTTCAAATGGTTGCAGTGTCAACTGTGGATTCAATGGCATCTCATCTTGGCGTGATGGTTTTCCTGTCCTCTGACAGACATCACAGTTCCTGCAATGTTCTCTGGCATCTTTATGGAGCGTAGGCCACCATAGCCCTACGCGCAATATCTTCTGCGCGGTAGCTCTTCCTGCATAGTGACCTCCCGCGATTCCTGAGTGTGCATCCGCTAAAATAAATGGCTTCTCATGATCGAGTACGCACCTGCACACGACTTCATCTGGCCCAAGTTTGTATAACTGACCTGCAATTATAGTGAAGTCCGCGGCGCGCACCACTAACTGTCTTTTCTGCTAGACAGAGAATTCCTACAGCGCTAGCCCTGTGGTTAGGAAATCAGTGATATCCTTGTAATAATCATCGGCAACCTGTATAGAAAATAGCTGTGCATCAGGTAGACTATCTTCAATGTTCGTTGGCTCCTCTCTTGACTCAATCCTTGACAAATGATCAGGTCCCAATTTCAGTCTACCTGGCTTGACAATAATCTCAAAGTCATATTCCTGGAACAACAATAGCCATCTGCATATGTGTCCCCCTAACACTGGCTTGTTGACCAAGTATTTCAACACAGAATGGTCAGTAAACATAAGGAAGTGCGATCCCAACAAGTAGTGTCTAAATTTCTGTAGAGAATATACCATTGCAAGGCCTTCCCTCTCAGTAGTAGTATAGTTCTTCTCTGCTATTGAAAGCTTTCTGCTAGAAAATGCAATAGGGTGGTCAATACCTCCCTCTCCTGGCTGAGCTAACACGATCCCTAGGGCAATACATGATGCGTCAACATGGACATGGAATGGCTTTGTCCAATCTGGAAAGACTAGAATCGGCGCAGTAACCATCTTTTCTTTTAATGTATCAAAACCCTGTTCACATTCTGCGTTCCAAATGAATGGTGCGTCTTTCTTCAGCAGCTTTTCCATTGCTGCGGTTATCTGTGCATAACCCTTTATGAATTTCCTATAGTATCCAGTATGGCCTAAGGTAGATCACAACATCTTGACTGAATTTGGTGTTGGTAAGTTTGCAATAACTGCAATCTTCGCAGGGTCCACCATCAATCCTTGCTTACAGACAATGTGGCCAAGTAAAATTCCATAGGGCACACAGAAAATACATTTCTTCAAATCCAAGGATATTTGATGCTGTCGACATTTTTCTAGCATCATACGGATATTTGTGCAATGATTTTTCAATAGACCAAATATAGTCCAATCATCAAAATACGCTTCTAGAAACTTGTGCATAAAATCTTTAAATGTTGCGACGACGACTCTGGAGAATATGGTAGGTGCGTTCTTCAGCCCAAAAGGCATGATAGTGTACTGGAATGACCCCCATTCTGTAGCAAATGTCATCTTATGCCTATCCGCAGGATCAATCCTGATCTGATGATAGCCAAAGAAACCATCAGTGAAAGAATATGCCTCATTTCCTCCAACGTTATCAAGCACTTCATCTGTGAATGGAGTAGGAAATGGGTCATGCATGGAAGCATCATTCAGTTTTCTGAGATCCACACAAATCCTAATCTCGCCTTTTGCTTTCTTTTGAACAACCATGGGGCTAATCCATTCGGATTCTTCGACCGGTTCAATGATTTCTTCCTCTAGCATCTTATCTAGCTCTGCGTGGACTTTTTCCTTGTAGCACGAATTCAATCTGTATGGCCTCTGCTTGACAGGCTTAACACCTGGCTTTAAAGGTATTTTCATGACCCCTAGGTCTCCCAAAATTCCTTTCATCTCTGTAAATTTGGTTGGAAATAGTTCCTGATACTCATGTAAGGTATCTGCGATCTTTGCAATCGTCTGATCATCCCAATAATCTCCTATTGATGCGAACTTCGGCTCTTTGTCCGTGCCAATGTTCACTTTTTGTGTTTTTACTGGTCCAGTCATGTCTAGGATTTGTAACGGAGGTCCTTCTACCTCACGCGTGCCTTCCGACTCTGGTATATTTATGTTGTGCGGGTCCTCTTCATTTGTATCATTGGTATCTTTAGCTAAGTTGTAACACTCGGTAAAGTGCTCTTCATGTTCCTTCCATTTTGACTGTAGGTGCACGGGAATGCACTCTGTCCCAAAAAACTCCTGCAATGTTATGTTTTGATGAAGACAGTCATCCTAGAATATGCGCTTCTTGATTAGCTGTAATGCTTCATGGATTAATGGATTCTCGTCTTCAAAACTGAAGTCCTTCCTGAAGTTTGCAGCGAGCAGCTCCCAATCAGTGAGTTCACTGCGCAGCTCCAGGTCGAGGTACCATTTTTCTGGGATACCCGCATCCAATGTATGTACAAATAAATGTACCCATTCTGTAAGTGGTCTTTCCACCCATGCCTTTGAACAGATTTCAATATGCTGATTAGGGTCTGTCTGTCCATTCTACTTTTCAAAGGGTAAAGTAACCTTTTCGGCGAACCGGATCTGCATCTTAGTTTTGCATTGATCCCAAGTGGTCAATGTTTTCTTATGTGCATTCCACCATCTGGCAGGTGTATCGGGCATTGCTATATCTAAAGCTGATAGTCTATGCTCATCTGGTATAGCTGCAGTATATTCCCTTATGAAACTGTAAACATTATCAAAACCATCATATGTGGGAATAGGACTCACCTCTTTTCTGATCCAGCGCAGTGATTTCGTAATCTACGCACATCTTCTTGCTGATACTTCATGCATGCGGCTTTGCCAATTCTCCAGTCCTGTATCTGAGTCAGAGATACAAGAAGTGTCACATCGCCAGCTGAGCGTACCGTCCATAGTAGGATTAATGTAGTATTCCTTGTTCGCGGTCAGCTGGTATAGTCGGTCTAAATCTTGAGCTTGAGATTCCTCCTGAATCGGCTCACTGTATCTGTCACCATATTTAGGATCCAATGGTGCGATGACCCTAAGATGATTCCCTTCAAATATCATCTTCTTTGTCTTCAAGTTTATGATAGCCAAGTTATCCATAACCCAATCAATTCCCAATATTGCTGGATAAGGTTGACTATCATCCACAATTTCAATAACCTCAAAGTCTACATGACTCTGTACTTCGTCGATGTCAACTACTACATTAGCTAAGCGACCAAAAGGTATGACCTTCTCCTAATTAGCCATTTGTAACTAGATAGGTGACCAGAGCAACTTTGGTTGACCCATCTGCTGCCATGTCTTCTTAGTCAAGACATTCACTTCTGATCCCAGATCAAGGATGACTTCATCCATTTCAAAATCGCCTATCTGCACAGTAAGCCTCATCTCTCGACCTGTTCTTTTGTGCTTCCTTATATGATGTACAGCGCTATCTGGAGTCTCTGTTGCAATCTGAGGTTCATACTGGCTGATGAGCTTCTGGAGCTCTATTATGGCTTCCTCGCTTTTTAATAACTTCATGCAGCTTCGCAAGAACTGCACAACAGAAGTACGGACATCTGTCGCAGTAGTTGTTTTGTCATAAGGAGTCGGCATGTCTTCAACATGCGGTGTTTCACTGTGCAGTGGGATCCTTGATGACTTATCTGCTGGTTCTCTAAAGGTATCCCACGCGTCAATGAAGATCTCCTTGTTCTTCTGTAAGTTAAGAGGGGGTGCTTTTCCTGGAGCTTTCCTTATCCATACTGTTTCAAGGGGATCCTTCTTCGTATGTGCCTCCCCTGATGTTGAAGCTCCTGCTCCTCTATCGCGGCCTGTCTCAGCGCCACTGCGCGTGACCACATTGATGCTCGGATCCACTGGTCTATTTTCTACTACGATCCACTGGACATTTGGATTCGGAGCCTCTGTTCGTCTTCTCTTCTGCATTTCCACCTCTAATACTGGGCAATCTTCAATGACATGCTCAAATGATTTACAATAATTGCACGTAGTGCATGGGTTAACACAATCTCTAGATACGTGCCCGAGTTGTCCACAGTTATAACAAATGACTTGGCCATGGCCTCTTCCCTACGCCGGACCAGCATTTCTTCCTCTTCCATGGTATCCACCACCACGACCTCTGTATCCTCCTTGGTCATATTGTGCATTTTCTTGTTTCGGCTGGGTATCTTCTTGTACGCGGTACAAGCCAGCGCCTCACATTGAGTCCATATCCCTTTTTCTTTCATTCATTAATTCATATGCGCGGCAGTTGGATTCATCATGTCCAACTGATTTACAGAAATTGCAGTATAAATTCTTAGGAGTTTTCACATATTTCTGGATGAGGTATCAGTCTTCAGGTCTATGTCCTGTGGTTCTGCAAATTTCACACCATGGGGCCTGATTCTGATTTAATGGGTTAGGCGCACCACTGTTAAGATAGTCGCGGAATAGAGGGCAATGCTCATGGTCATGACCTTCTCCTTTACAACTTGTACACCAGACCTCTTGTCTAGGTTCATATCTTTGTTCTTTACCATTTTTCATACTTTGAAGTTCAAGTGTCAGGGTGGTCAGCTGGTTCTGGATCTGAGACATCCTAGAACTAGTATCACCAATCGACGAAGCTTCCAGCTTCATTGCAATTTCCAAGGCCTCTTCCTGGGATAGAACCTTCTGCTGCATCAATGGTAATCTGATATGAGGTAACACCACAGCAATGAACCATTCTTTATGTTGTTATGGCGGTATAACAAAACTTACTTGGTCTAGTAAGGTCTTAAATTTCTGATCAAATTCCCAGACCATTTCAGTTGGTCTCTGCTTTATTTCCTTCAGCTCAATTATACACTGAGACTCAGACTTAGGTTTCTTGAACTCCACCACCAGCGTGGCTTTAATTTCTGCGAGGGTTCTCGGCTGTACGATAGAGTATTTCATAAACCAATGTAGCGCTCTATCCCTGAAAGTGGTGATGAGCTGTGCTTGCTTCACGACATCATCCTGGATTTGTCTTACACTCCATACGGATTCGCAAAGGAACCAATGCTGATCAGGGTCTTCTAGGCCAGTTCCTCTGAATATTGGCAGTTTCATATCAGTGTTTTTCATTGTGCTACTAGGTGGTGGAGCGCCGGGATTAGTGCGTGGCTGGTGTAAAGGGATCTACATAGTAAATACAAATGGGACTATCAAGAGAGATGGACTAGGCTGAGTCTTCTGCAGGGTGGGCTGCGTATCAGGTGGGTTCTACGATAAGGGTGGCGCGGTTTGTGCAGCCGACGAATTCTCAGGGGTAAATGGTTGTGCAACTTCGCTATCAAGATCGCAGGGGATCTCAGTATCTATATGAAGTTTAGGGCCTTCCGAATTCTTATTAATTTTAAATCTCTTTCCACTTCTAAGAGTATGTGTCTCTTCGTCAGAATCAATATATGTACTGTTTATCATGACAAACTTCAAGAATATTATTGCATTCTTAAAACACCTTTCTCAACTAACAGCATCTTAATGTATAGACTGAGATTGTTCAGAAACTTACCTTGGAATCCTCCGAAAAAGTTTGCTTCTGCTTGGTTGTAGGATTTGAGTGTGTCTACAGCAAATTCTATTACAAAGCCTTCTAGCATATGATCGACCCAATAATCAACTGCGCATGGCAACGGGTTGTCTAACGCTTTGAGCTGCGCTGTGAGCTCGGGAGTTCACTCTGTAGGAACTCCTCCTTGGAAACAGTTTTTCTTCTCTGCGAGTCGCGAGATCCATGAATGCAGCTCGTTGGGGAATGACGCCCAGAAAATCTCATGAATATCATCAAACAGATATCTCTCTGACCATTGTGTGTCACTTAAGCGCGGGTGTCTATTCTCTTGTCTTTTAAAATCTCTTATAGTCTTGTCCCACCAAGCTTGGATTTTTGTCTTATCAGGATGCCAATAGTCAGATCCTTCGGGGAACTAATATTCTTCTTCACACATCGTGATTGCAACTCATCATGGATTCTAGCGCGGCAACGGAACCATTTGTTGGCTAAAACTGACCCAGAGGTTTCCAATTAGACCCAGGTTCTTTGCGGTTCTCTCTTTTGACCAACAAAACCCCTTCGCACCGGCCCTTTCGGCAACAACCTGCGAGCAGGTTGAGGTCTCACCCAAGGTGTATCTTATGGGGTACTGCAGAATCAGGTTTCCACAGTAAATGATGAGTTGTTTATATGAACAAGCTGCACAACGCAGGACAGAAGGAGTGCACTGTGGGGCAAAGTGATGCAGTACGCAGCAGGATCTATGTTGCGAGCAATATTGTGCGGTGAAGGAAACACTGCGGGCCTCACTAAGGGCTTCTTGTTGCTGCGAATCTTCTACTGGAACTGCGAATCACCCACACTTATCCTCTACTTGGAAGATCTCGAAAACGTTAAGGCACTGAAATGAATATCACTCATCCATTCATTCAGGCACTTACTGGTTATCTTTCTAGCATTCATTCAAGAACTTGGATTATTACAACGTGAACTGAAATGATAGACATGACTAACTATGTCGTGTTCCTTCACTATGTTTAAGAAAGTATTAAGCTTAAATGACTGATTCACGATCTTAACATATAATTAAAATGTTCGTCATTCATCTGTTCACGTGGAACTTAGCATATCATTCCCAAACTTCGCCTATTGGTAAATGCATATCAAAGTTCTCTTATTACAGCATGCAAGGAAAAATTAAAACATTCATTCTATATATAGACAGTCATTCATTCATAAACATCATCCCATAACACAGGATTTAACGTGGTTCACTTCCCCGGATGGAAAGCTACGTCCACAAGAACGGTTGGTAATATATTTCTTTCAAAAAGAGATGAGGCAACCGTTCATAGTCTGCGCACTCAGCTGCAGACTCTCCTTTCTCTCGGCTAGGTCTCTGCGCACACAGATACAGAGCCTTTACAATATTCTCAGCTCAGAGAGATTTTACAATACAAAAAGGTTATCTCAAGATTACTCTAATAACTAGCATCTAGAACCCAAAAATAGAGCAACCCCATCCCATACAAAAGTTTCTTCTTAAATAGATCATGCTCGAAGTTCATGTATGTACAATGTCGAAGACCTAAAACCCAAAACCCTAGGGGTTTCCAAAACTGCGCCGGTTTTCCAAACCGGCTTGCTAGCTCCTAGTAGCGTCTGCTTGATCATGGTGGATCTTCACGTCCTCATCCTGTCTCTATCGGCCTTCCTGTCGCATGCGTGCCTACAGGCTGCTTCTGCCGAACCGTTTCTCTCTAACGGTTTTACCTTCTAAGCATGCCAAACGTCGCTTTCCTTAACAACCCACGCGTGGCCGCCTTCCTGATTTTCCTATGTCCGCCACTCGCCATCCTGGAATATCTTTCCAAAAATGGCTGCTACCGGTCCAACCGGTACCTGCACCTGATACTTGTCCAGCAATCCACTTTGCTGGCTCCACGTGGCCTCCTAACTCCGCAGCACTGCTTCGGCGCAGTACTGGTCTTCGCATCACATCCAAAACTTCGATGCTGCGCGCAACTCCGTAGTCTAGTTAGAAGTTGGATGCTGCGCACAACTTTGCAGCATCCTCAATACTTAGCCAAAAATTGTATTTCTGAGCTGCGCTCAGCTCAGCTTTCCCTGCTTGCCTCAAAAAGGTGTTTCCAAAACTTTATCTCAACCTGGGCCCAACAAAAATAAAAAGCTTATATGGTTGTATGGTTGTGAAGTGTATGGTTATCTTGTATGGTTGTGAAGTTTGGGGTTGTAGCATCTCTAAATAATCTCGGAGAATGATTGAGTAAATCTAGCATCATTTTATAACTTATAACCTCAAAATTAAAAGCAACATGCCCTACCCTATTCTCCTAAATGAAGTGTGTCTTTCCCCCATCAAGAGCATGGCTAGTATGACTATGTTTATGATGTAAAAGTACAACATAAATAAAATGGGATATCATAGACACCCTAAAATGCCCTTAAATTCTAGTCAAAACCACCTTCGGAGCAAGGGAGGTTGGTATAAAGACACTATGGCTTGGTTAAACCAGTGGGAGATCGATGAAAATGTCATTCTGCAAAATATTAATAACGTCTTCTAAGTTTAAAGAGAAAATGTGGTGCGATAAGGATATAAAGGTTAAAAGCAAATTGAGATATTATAAGGAGGTCATTAAACCTAATCTAGAATATCAAAAGTACCTCTATGTATTGACTAGTTCAAAGTAAAAAAATTAATATAACCAAGATAAGAACAAACTCTCATGAGCTCCATAGTGAAACAAGGCATTGAACAGTTCCTAAAATGATGTGGATGGAAATAATTTTCCATCTCTATGAGACTATGAGCATTGCAAATGAAAATCACTTTCTCTTAGAGTGTCCCGTGTACACCCATATTATATTTTAGTTTTATAATCTTTGTTGCAATACAGACCTTCCTAGCCTTCTTAAAAGCAAGAATTATGGTGAACTCGGAACGCTTCCCTCAATCCTTTTGAGCATATGAATACATCTTTAAAGCAAACCAAATAATTTATCATAAGGTCCAATAGACCAAAGTACTAACAACCATCATCATCATCATCATCATCATTGCCATCATCATCATTAATAAAACATGGTAATCAACACAGGTATTATTCACTAACTATGTCTAGAACTAAAATTGTTATAGTAACAAACACATTGGTATTATGTTATTAAATAGTTTTTATGTGGGTCGTTCTAAAATTGTGTGAACCTTCTACCTACATAGTAATTCAACATGGACATAGTAGTTACTATATCAAATCATAATTAAATTGGTTAATCACAGTAACATACACAATATTAATGTCATTAAATAACTTTAACCAACTTATCTTTTAATACAAACTATAATTAATATTAACATAAAGCAACATAGATTCATCTTAAACTTAGATATTATATCAAGTACTGAGAGGGATCCAATTTCTTGAGGTGTAATTTTTTGAAAAAAAAATAAACTCAAGAAATTTGATCTGTCTTGGTTGATAGATCGCAACTTAAGTTTTAATTTTTTATTTTATAGACGGACATCAATTTTTTAATTACTTTACATAATTTTTTATTTTATGAGCTAACATGGATTTTTTTAATTACTTTTCATATTTTTTTATTTTAGCAGCCAACATGATTTTTTTTATTTTATTTTTTGTGTTATGTTATGTACATTACCTTACATGACAACATCTCCCCCATACTAAGATGTAGAGCACCTCACTCCTCTTAGTGCAATAATGTAAGGAAACCAAGTATAATGCTTTACTCATTTTGAAAAAACTCAATCTAGTTAAAGTTCTAAATTCTAGATCCACTGTATATTTCTAATTTTAATTCAATATGTGTCAATTAGTGATATGATATTTTAATAGGAGAAATTATGTCATTGGTATCAACTCGAGCAAGAAAAGCACTCAAATATGTGGGTTTAGGTGGTATACTCGACGAGGTCTTTAGTTTTATAGCGAATCTAAGATACTTTGGTGAATATTCTGAGGATAAATTTGGTGGCAAAGGAAACCCCCCAAAGAGAATGGATAGGATCATTTGCTGATGGTACCTATGAATTAATATTGAGCGTTGGCATAGGGGAACTTCATAATAAATTGACATGCCCAAAATGTATCCTATATAAAAAAAAAACGTAAAGATTCCTAGAATCTTTGGTATTTCGGCCATAACGTTTTTTTCTCGTAAACGGAAATTGGCAGAGTTTGTACAACTTTTCTTTTTGGAGTTTCCTCTGATTCCTTACCATTTCTCCGCTACGGTCATTTTAGTAAAACAACATCTTTCAAAAGATGCTTTTCTAAAAGCATCTTTTGAAAGATGTTTTTTTACTAAAATTCCCACCTCGGACAAAGGGTAAGGAATCAGAGAAAACTCAAAACAAAAAAGTTGTATACAATTTCAATACCTTTCCAATGGTCCAAACGCTGCCCAATTCCGAGTTACAAGAAAAAATTTATGGCCAAAATATGAAATATTCTGGGAATCTTTACGTTTTTTCTTATATAGGATACATTTTGGGGATGGTAATTTATTATGAAGGATTTAACAGACATATGTGATCACCACTGGCATGAAAGGTCAAGATGAAGGGTTGAAAAGTGATCTGACCTTATTTCAACCATTCACGCAGGACCTTACCTTTTACATTCTAAGTTTTATGTTGAGCATGAGCGAGTTAGATGAGATGGTGGGAAAGTGTTGCATCAATCTAGGCCATTCATGCATGCTACTCCTTTGTTATACTTTAGGCACATATGTCAGCTCAAATGGTTAGGATAGACAAATTTAAACTTGCATAGTTAATATTGTCCCTTCGTGCACCTTTCATCTCTTTTATACCACATTCAATTTCCCATATGTGAATGGCCATGATTAGGTTCTGCTGAGTTGCTTGATCCATCACAACCATTTGTGCCAACCCTTCCCATCATCTTACCTTCATAGCCATACATTTCTAAGACCTCTACGGAGACTAATTAATGGTTCTTCCCCAACTTATTATTCTCTACATAGTGTTCAGGCCAACAACACCTAACACATATTGAAAGGTCAATTCATCCTTGAAACCAAATTCTGAGTCAACTAGAGGCTTGTGGATGCTAAAGAGAGATGGACGAGGATGATGGAAACATTTATTACAAGGTATATCCATTTACATCCAAGAATGTAGAGAAAATGCTTATGATGCTTGTAACCCAATAAACGCAGACTCAATGAACTTGTAGCATGAATTGACTTGGTAGTGGAAGGCTTCAAAGTTCAAGATTTGAATATGGACACTGGAAACCAAGCATGGGAGACTCAAAACAATGTGAAGTACCATGAAAATTATAATAGAGAATCCAAGTAAATAGTGATGGAGGAAGGATTAAAACCAAAAGAGTTCAAATTAGTCATTTAAGGACATCAGAAACATTATTCAAGATCATCAACAAAGCCATAAAAAAATTCATCATTTACTAATCAATCCAAGTCACACTTGAAAACCCTAAATTTAGTATGGGGGGGGCTCCTTTTCTTTTCCTATTCTAATAAAAGTAGGGAAGGTTGTTGTGGCCACAACAAATTGAAAAAAACTAGAAGAAGCAACGATCTCTATCTAAATCCCCCAAATACTTACGGGCAAACAAGCATTAGAGATGAGTCATCCATATGAGCATAATAGTTCCCTATATTCATGGGTACCACCTAAACAAATATTTGAATGTTAGGAAAATTATACGAATCGATAATAGTCTACCTAAGGTAATCATATGGTGATTCTCTAGGAGCCAAAGTATGGATTTCATTTACCAAGATTATGTCTATATGAGCTTTGCATCGAAAGTAAAACCACAGAGTAATAAATTATAAGTTAGAAAAGTGTTGATGTTTGGTCATCATGTATTATACCACATGTAGGGATCTAATTCTTACAAGTGTCCATGGTGTTAACACCAAAAAATTCATCACCATGTTCATCCCCTAGTGATATCACCACATTACTTATTTTTTCCATTAAAATCCTTCACTAATCACCAAAGCCCAAGTCTAAAACCCACAAATTGGCTCATAATTATTTTTCCCTCTCCAAATTAGGGAAAAGTGACTTTATTTCCTCCAATAAAGCATAAGTCCCCCAAAATAGGGAAATTTCTCCAAAAAAAGGCAAAAAAGAAAAAGAAAAAAGAAAAAAAGGGGAAAACATTCAAAAAATTCAAAAAGGAGGGAAAACCTAAACTGCTGCTCAAAACCAAGATCCAATACCATGATCTCCCTAATACCATGGGCAAGAAACATTGGGAAAACATTACTATAAATAAATGGTGAAGGGTCCCATTATTCACAAGATAACACATTCACTCATTACCTTACTGTCACTCTGCCGAAATTTCACCCAAAACAATTAAATCCTTCATTTGACTTCTAGTTTCACCCATTATGAGTTTTGGATACCATTAGTGACACTTGTGTGGATAACAACCAAAGATACTTGGATACCAAGGACTCACTGCTTCAACTTTCTACAAGGGCCCCCTACTCTCTCCACTTTAGGTAACTCTTACTGTATTTTCATCATTCATTTAATAAAATCAAAAATATTCTTTCCCTACTCTTTTGTATGTGTGAAAGGATGTCAAATGTTTAGTTTAGTTTTATTTTCTACATTTACTTTTATTTACAATTTTTACTGCATGCATGCATCATTCTAAAATGTTACTAAGATTTCCATAAGTCTTAATAAGTGTATTTCTGCACTAGCTAGCGTCAATAACCTAGCTAAATTTTTGGTGAGTCCATTGGTTTGATCCCTATTATTTCTAGTTTTGCTTGACCACCCATAGATGCACCAACAATATGTTGCATCAAGTTAATAGTATCATGGGGAACCATCTTCCATGTCTCTACGAGGTCAGGGTGTCACATAATGTCATGCACTCTTACAGGCTTAACCCCCTACTATGCCAATAATGTCGATAACATGTATGTCATGTCCTGTCGATACCTATCATCGGGCCTACGTTGGAGGCTAGGTCTGGCCAACTATAGCACCTCAAGATCATATGTCTCCACATCATCCTGAACATGAGGAGGAAGCCCCTCCCCATCGAATGTGCCAACGTTTGCAAAATATATAGTACACGGCAATAATTAGACAATTTCATTAAACATTTTAATATAAAAATTTAGAATTTTTTTATTTGCATTAAGTATAAAGAGAATAAAATGCAACTAGAGAAATTTAAACATAATGCTAATATTACCTCTCTCATACAATGGCTCATCTTGGGTGAAGATGTTGTAGCATGCTCTCTGGTCTAAGCCCGCGAATGGATATGGAACAATGTCTAATGCATGGTTGTCCTCACTAGCTAGCATCTCAAGCATATTTGGTGTGATCCTAGCTAGGAACTCAGGCTGCCCCCTCTTGGACATCATTTGCCCCCACATGTGCATGCTCACCTCCATCATCGGCCTCGGGGTGCGGCACTCAAATGATGGATTGGTGATTGGAAACCTCTCAAAAAATAGACAAAAAACTTTGAACCAAAAAGGAAGACAACCCTCCCATCAATATGTGCATGGAAACAACCCAAAGCAAAACAAAGTTGCTACAAAAAAATGGCAGACCACCCAAAGCATCTAGGTCTCTGCATAAAGAAAAAACATAATACAATAGAGGGTGACTAATGTGTTTCCCATCAGTGGTGGAGTGTCCCATAATCATAAGGAAAAGAGAGAGGCACGTAACCTCCTCTCTACCAAAATTAGAAATCTAAAGTTGTCCATCGCGCACCTAAAAATAAGCAGGATTGATGACATGATCACCGATATATCTTCGAGACTAAGCTAGTTGATTCTCTACTGCAGCACCAGCTGGGAGATCGAGGAACTAGGGAAAATACTCCCCTCTCCTACATAGCCCGATGATGAAATAAATGTCCTCCTCAATGGGATGGAACCACTGATTGAGACAAACACTAAATGCATGATTGCGATGATCCTAGTGTTGGATCAACTGCACCAATAATGACGAGTTCCCCTTGAGGGATGTATCCTCCTAATAGAAATTTAGGAGGCTAACAATCATCAAGATCTCTCGGGTCTCAACATTAATGGAGCGACAGTACAAATCCCTCTCCCTCTCTCTATCCTACCAATCATGGACGAAGTTGTACTGGTCAACTCGTGCATGATGTCGTTGATCAACCTCTCATCGATGACATATATGTTTCACATATAACATCAATCAATGTCGTAAATAGATATATAAAAACAATAAATATTTCATTCAATGAGCATGCTATTTAATAACATCAAATAATAAAAAAATTCTCAAAAAAATGATTTTGACTAGCGATGTGACTTAATTAAAGTCGTGCACCGCTAACGATTCTTTTGGACCACAAGAGCACCACAAATGGTGCTCTTGGACACACGCACTGCTAACGGTGCACAATGATTAACAGAGAGCACCATTGCATGTTTTGTAATTTTTTAAATGTTGGTTGATGATGCACCCATTAAACATCAACGCACTAAAAACGGTCTGCAAAGGTTCATAAACCGCACCGTCAATGTCCTTTATCGGTTTTTTAATTTTTTATACTTTAAAGGGGCACCAGTTACACGTCAGTGCAACGCGAAATTAGTGTGGAGAGTTTAACGTAGTTCACTATTAAACATTTTTTTTTAAGTTTTACACCCCTTAACTAGTGCAGTGTAGACATGTCAATGCATTGTAAACAGTGCGTAAGGGTTCTTATAGCGCATTGTAGCCGACATTGGTGAATTCAAAATTTCGTATGTGATAACAGTGTGCCATTTAGACATCAAGACACCTTGAAATCGATGTGGAAGGTTAGTGGATTGCACCGCTTAATGTAAAGATTTTTTTTAAATATGTTTGGTTATGCAGTGCAATTGGAACACGTCAGCACACCGTCTCGATGGTGTGATCAAGTTTAGTGTGTGCACCGTAGAATCCCTTTGTGGGTTTTTTTTAATTTGTTATCGTTTAACCGTTTGGCATATACACATCAGCACACTAAAAAATCTATCCAAAAATTTTATCAAAGTGCACCATTAAATGTTTTTTTTTTAATTTTACACCCCCAAAATTGGTGCATTGTAGAGATATCATCACACTGTCAACGATGTGTAATTATTCCTAAAGTGCACCATAGCCACCCTTGGTGAGTGCTAAATTTTGTATGTTATAATGGTGTTCATGTTACACTTTGGCGCATTGTGTTATCAATGTGAATAGGTTAACAAACTGCACTGCGTAACATTGTGATATTTTTTAAATTGCGTTTAGTTATGCGGTGCGCTTGGCACACATCGGCGCATCATAACGATGATGCGCACGAGTTTAGCATACGCACCAATTTATGTTGATATTTTTTTATAAAACCTAGTTTATTAGTGCGTTACGAAATTAAAGGACAATGTTTTTTGAAATTAAGTTAAATTATGTGGTGCTCATAGAACACGGCAGCGCACCATCTAGATAGTGTGCACGAGTTTAGTATAAGCACCAGTTTACGCTTATAGTTTTTTTTTTAAAACCTAGTTTATATGTACGTTATGAAATTATAGCACATCGTTTTGCGCTTAGCGTCTGATAGAAATGCACTGTGCACAGTGCACCCTGTAAATATATAAGGTGCACTGACTTATGGTGCTAACCAAACTACTTGAATGCACTGTGTAGGGATTTTGTTTTTAATTTACGAGAAAAAAATGTTAATTTCCAATTTTAATCCACTAAAAAATTAAATTATGAAGTAATAAAGAATTTACTTGGACACTTCTACATCGGGGAGGCATGGTTGTGGTGTATGTCAAGTTTGAAATTTTTCCCACCATTTGGAAAAATTCAAAACTAGTTAGCAACCAATGGAAGAGAGAAATGTTGCCATGTGGATCATGGATGTCAGAGCATTTGAGCAAGGGATGTATGGCACGAGTGTTGTAGGGATCAAAAGAACTGTAGATGTGATAAAAATGAATTTTTCATGCAGTAATTCTTTTTATTAAACCCTGCTATGGTGTGCTCGAAACTATAACCCATCGGTGCAGTTGATTATATACAACGCACCGCTAATAAAATTTAAAAAAAAAAACAATATAATCCATAGCTTTAAATTTGGAATTTTTTAACCCTAATGCGGTGCAGCTTAGGCTATGCTGCCCCGGTGCAGTTAATTACAACAATCGCACCGGTGATGGAAATAAAAAATAAAAAAAATATAGTAATATGATCCTTTCATCTATCCATTTACCCTACTTCGATGATTTCAACTACGTCATGCCCAAATGTGCTTTGTTAATATAATCGCATCATATGTAAAATTGAATTTTTTCCTAAGTTGATGGTATTTTTAGCTGCGATGCCACATGATTTATTTGCAGCATCGATGTCTTGTATGCACTGATGTGTTTATTAATGTATAAGCACACTGGAAAAAAACACCCACTAAAACCTATGCCCACTCACCTCCACTATAAACGGATATTTGGGCTCTTTTTAGAGCATCATCCACTATAACCTCCGCAAAATGACCTTTTCCTTGTAGTGTATTGTTGTTCACTTTTGCTTGAAGAAGTAAGAGAAATAGTAAATTTTGGTGCTTCTGTTTTGCCTCTTGGTTTAGGAGTCTTAAAAGGATTACTTTCTTAGTATACCTAGCCCTACCTCTTCCAAGATTACTTGGGCCCTAATCATTCTAGACTGATCTTTAGAAGGCCCATGTTTTGCTCTTCATTGATTAAACTCGAGACTTAACCACCCTAGTTTTATTTCTGGGAGAGTGAGTTTGCTTGGATGTATATTAGAGAGTCTTTTATAAGAATGTGTTGATTGCAATTTTTAAACCTTCCATATAAGGCCTTAGAGATTTCTTATTTTTCGAGTCATAACATATGGCTAATATTCATGAGGATACCAACCAAGGGACCCTTGTGCAATGGGATCCTTGTGTTGTTTTGTTTGTTGGAGACATTGATCCTCCTTTAATGGCCACTTTGAATCTTCTTGGATTCATTATAGGGATACCAGTTTTGTTGTTTTACAATCCAAATGTCCTAAATGCTCTTAGTGCTTCTCAAGCAGGCACTATATGTCAAGAGCATCAAAACCCTTTAATTTAGTCACTAGTGACACCGTGTCCTCCTACATTTACCTCGTGTGGTTAAATTCTAGATAATAGTAACCAACAGTCTAAAAGGAAAATAAAGAGGAAGAATGAGAAGAAGAAGTGAAGACAAGGGAGCATGCCACCAGCCGCTGCAAGGCATGTTGGGGGAAATTCCTCAACTGTTGTAATCCATGCTAGGGACAATTCCTCGGCCACTACAATTCATGATGGGGGAAAGTCCTCATTCGATGCAATTCATGATGGGGGGAATTCCTCAACTGTTGTGAGTTATGTTGGAGATAATTCCTCAATCACTACGAGTCATGCTAAGTGTAGACTTCTAGTCATTGTAAGTCATACTGGAAATAGGTCATCGGCCACTACTAGTCATGTTGAAGACAAATCATTGACCACCACAAGTCATGTCAATGGAAAGTCACCAGTCACTGCAATTCATACTAGAGATGAATCACCAATCACTGCAAATCATACTGGAGATGGGTCATAGTCATTGCTATTCATATTAGAGACAAACAACCAGCCACTGCAAGTCATCCTATGAATGTTAACACAATCGAAAAACCTAAAAAACAAAAGCTTAATTTCCCTTCTAAACTTTGCAAGGGATCCCACCTTACTTATCTATGCCATGTACTCCCAGAGGTACAAATATTGTGGTCCATGTCTCAAAAATATTATGCTTTTGATCAACTAGTGATTGTAAGTCATGTTTGGGGAAAGGTGTCAGCCAATACTAATTATGCTGAGAGTACTGATATTGTGGAAAAATCTAAATGAATAAGATACAAGCCTAAGTTACCTTCTAATATTTGAAAGGGAGACCACCTTACTCATTTGTGCCATGTACTTCTAGAGGTACAAAGAGTGTGGTTCATGGATTTAGGATCTTCAGCTCCTAATCTTCCTATAGTTTTCCAACAACCCGTTCAACCTTTGGTTGATAAAGTGGTTGAACAAATGCAATATTCCATCGATCCCACTCTTCCCTTAGAGAATGAAAAAATTAAAGTGGTCAAACTGACGCAATCTTCGGTTGACAATATTCAGTCAACAATCTTCGGTCAATACCATTCTTCCCTTGGAGAGTGAAAATATCCAAGTCACGGTTGAACTAATGAAATCTTCAGTCAATCCCACTCTTCCCTTGGAGAGTGAAAAGTTTCAAGTGGTTGAATAGACGCAATATTTGGTCGATCCCGCTCTTCCTTTCAAGAGTGATGTGGCTACTACTCAAATTTTCTTCATTGCCAGTTCGTAACTTTCTGGACAATGGGCAACTCTATTCACTTCAAATGAACCCCCACCAAGCTCTCATATTTCTTCCTTTAATTGGATTAGCCTAGCTGGGCTCCGTCTTCCTTCGCATGCACCCTTCCAAATAAGGGTTAAGGTTAAAGACTATAAGGTTTTTCAATGCATTATTAATGAAGGATCCTTTATCTGTATTATATCCACATATTCTTGGAAAAGTGTGTGTTCTTCCAACCTTGTGTCGAATACCAATAAGTCGTTGAATTTTGATAGAATTCCTTGTGATCCTTTGGGGTTTCTCCCTAATTTTTCTATTACATTAAGTGGAAAGGTTGTCTTAGTCAATTTCATGGTCATAGAGGGGCCATTGGACTTCAATATGCTCCTTGGGCATGATTATGTATATGTTATGAATGTTTTGGTGTCTATGCTTCATGTGATGCATTTTCCTCACAATGGAAGCATTGTCATGATTGATCAATTTTCATTTGTTGACCCCCCTCATTACTCGACTTTAGACCAAACATCCCCTTTGTATGTTCCTAGTGTTTCAGTAGAAGCTTCCTTACCACGAGTGAATTATGTAGCCTCATATCCATCGTGTCCAGCTTCTACTAAAAAGAAGCCTCTACATTCATGCTCACCTTCTTGGGACTTGGTTCTGGCATTTGACTAAGTGATAATCTAATGGGGCCATTAGATATTGATCTCCACCTTGCTGATCTAAGTGAATGTTTTGACATGTGTTCTCTATGGGATGACATGCTTCCCTCATATGAAGATATCCTAAATGCTATGATTGAGTCTAGAAATCCTTTGGATATTTAGATATTTTACAAAGATCATCACCTTATATTGGACCTAGTTCCAATCAAAGCTAGTCCCAATTTTCCTTTTGAGTATGATCTCACTGTTTTTGGATCCTCACGTAGTGTCGTTTTTTAGTCTTTAGACTCCATCATCGAGTTTCAAGTTGGTATTTTTGATTTGTTTGATTGTGTTAGTATATTCTTCAACTCTTTCGTTGATGAGTTTGTTCCCTTAGGCTCTATTATTGATTCTAGTTATGTTCTTCCTCGTGAGTTTGATATTGTTGATTATAGGTCCTCTAACATCGGCACCCTTGAGTCTTCATTGTTAAACTCTACCTTGGTAATGAATATTGTTGAATATATTGAAGTTTAAAATACCTCTACCAAAGTAACCTTTATCATATATTTATTTTCATATTTAATAGATATGATCATGGTATTGTTGTTTCTTGGATACAGGATTTTAAGATGGATTCATGGTTGCTTAGGGATCATTCTTTACACATTGATCAATCCGAGAAAATATTTTTGGAAACTTGCATATAGTTTTATGCCTCCCTTCTATTATGATGCATTTGAACCTTTTGCCACTTGAATTTTCCATAGGGTCGAACCTATTAGATATTTGTGCATTAGCCATATCTACCTACATTTTTCACCAATGTGGCGGAAGATCCTACCTAACATGGGACACCATAGTCAGCACCCTCTTGTCATTTTGGTGCCCATGACAATTTTTTCTCATAGGCTTGGAAGCCTTTTGAGTTTTACCATGACTTTGAAAAGAATTCATGTGACTCTCTTTCTCATATATTTTTGGCCATTCCCTATAAGGCTGCCATTTTTATTCATTATGCATTTGCATTTGCTCACTACTACTTACATAGTTGTGCCTAATGCTTCATTGCAACTTTCATGCTTCCATTTTATTCACTATGTTTCTCATCACTTGCATCCGTTGCATTTTCATTATGGACTGTATCCCTGGAAGAAATATGTTGATGCGTGTCCACCTTTTTGCATAGGTATGTTCCATGTGCTTGGAACATAGTTGGATGCACTATGAAACTCATTTTTTCCATTGTACTATATAATTATTTTATTCTTTTACAGGCTCTATAATATGAAGAAAAAAAAAAAGAGAGAGGGGGGGAGATCCTAAATATCCGGTACATATTGGCAGTGAGTTATGTCACCCTTGAACATAGCACTAGTCTTGAGTCTTCTCAACAAATTGGGTCTTAGTATAGCCATAGGAATTGAACCACGATCCCATAGCTTATACTCCTTTGGTTGGTTACTCTTCTAGCCATATGGAGAATATATTAACATCTCCTACATTGCAAATTTATATCATTTTTACCTTTGTGTCAAAGTGATTCCAAAGTAACTATTGTGTCATGCTCAATGTTCAAGGGTTTTCCCATCCTGTGTTGGCCATTCCTAAGTTTCCCTGAATTTTAATGTCAATCATTCCCTGGCGTCAAGTTGTTCTCGACATGTATCATCATAACCAATGTTTGTACTCATGCTAGTGTGGAATGTCCTCATTGACCTCGCACTAGCAGGTCATGTCTCATCGATGACAACTCATTTTTATCTTAGATATTGACCCAGATTAATAGCTCCCTAGTACTATTTTCATCATTGGTAGGTTAACTTGCACTCAATAGATGACACTCATCATTGGTTGTTGATTAAGTGGCTCTTGAATGTTCAACGTCAAGACCTTTATTCACATTTTGGGATTCATGTTGTACGTTGGATTCCATTTTCATCATTGATGGAAGTCCTCACCTATGACAATAGATTCATTATAGGTTGTTGAACAAAGGGTCTCTTTCGTACACTATTCACACTTGGTGTATTTGAGAGACGTACTCAGTGGTCCATTCTGCAAAAACTTTGTCCAAGTCCTTTTCCAAGTCAAATAAGTTCTTAATATCTCCTCATGTTGGTTGATGGAGGATTCCCTAATGCCTCCCTTCCAATGGATATATTCCCATTGACTTTAACACATCATGCTCTGGGAATGTGTTATAGTATCTTAATAGTACCTTGGAGATTGCAGTCATTAGTGGCAAGTTTCCTCGCTATCGGGCACTGGGAATACATCAATGTCTCATGCTTGATGGATTCTACAAGTGCTTGACTCCAAGACATATATTCACACTTGCTAGAATGTACTAGGTACCTTGGGGCCCATTATCATCATCAGTGGTTTACCTTGCATTTGACGACAGTATACATCAATGACTGGTAATCAAACGATGTCCTCCATGATCAACTTTATATCATCTATTCAAATGGGTAGGATTTATATCTTTCAAAGGTTTGGGTGGAAGACCTTAGGTCAACAATAGCATTCTCGCATTTTGCTATTTTTCGAGTTGCGCAAGACTATACCATACACTATCTCACATTGGTACTATTTGGAGAGCCAATTATCTTCATTAGAGTTCTAGTTTTTCTCCTGATATATGGTGAGACATAGATCCAATGTGTACATATCCGTAGTGTACTTGATTTGGCGACCATGTTCTATTACATCTGAGCATGGGTATTCCTTCCTTGGGGAAGAAACAAATTTGACACCTTTATCTATGTTACATGTACTCTTTTGAGCCAATGATCGGGAAATTTGGCCTTGATATCACTTCAATCCCTTCCATTGGAAATTATAATGTATTTCTCCCATCATCTCTCCTCATGACCTCACACAATAGGGGGAATTTGTTATAACACAAATTGGCACTTCCTCATCCTGTGACTACAATACCTGTTATCACATATATAGTAGTCGGGCTACCATACATTATTTTTCAGATTCCAGAGCACATTTCATCCAGTTCCTTTACTTTGAGATGATGAGATGAGCAGCTATCTATGGATCACTATTAGATTTTGGACAGCATATGTATTCCCCATGACATGACTGAGTCTCAGGACACTCAGAGAGATGACCGATGTAGCCATTATACCATTGGTACAAAGTAGTCAGTAGTGCCCAGAGTTACAACAGCAGTTCCAGAGGACAGATGATGGTACAGGTTGATGAGCATTCAGGTATATGACTCAGCAGGTATATCATTGTGTTATGGTTATATTGCTTTTATACTTATTCTTATAGCATGTCTTAGCACTTAGTGTCATGATCTGGCGATCATATAGATATGTGGACCTGGTTGATCTTATTATATATATATTATTGTCCCTACTCAGACTTAGAAGTTCACTATTCATACTCATTGGTATTACCCTCCTTAGGGAGAATAGAGGTGATCATTCCACCATATCTTGGCTTGCTAGTGTTGGCTCCATCATTCATTGTCTTCATCCATCCATTGCCTACCTTTTAGTTTATCACCCTGACTTACTACTTGACTAGTGACATGGAGGATCTTTTCCCCACTGTAGCCTCTGTATTGGATGAGCTTCCCTATTTATTGTGTCTCGGCTCTGAGTTGGTGACAAAACTTGCCTATGGCGAGTTGGAGTTCCTTGTGAATTCCCCCTAGTCACTAAAGTTGTGTTGGCTAAACCTGAAACTTTTAGTGCTGCCATGAATACAAAATCTGGAAAAATGAAATGCTATATCTTGTATGAAAAGCCCATTCATGCAATGTGTTTCTAAACACACATGAATGAAAGGCATGCCAAATGAAAATGGCCATGAAAATAAACTGTTATATCTTTTGGAAATGTAAATACCTAGGTAAACAAGCTGTCCATGACACACCTAGAAGTGCTCAGGTAAACAAGTGCCTTAAAAACACACCTGCAGCAGAAAACCTAAAATAAATGTAAATCTATGCAATGTGTTCATAAACACACATAGATCAAGGCTATGGAAACTTCAGGCCCAGAAAGCAATGGAACTTAAATGCTATATCTAAACAATTGCTGGCCTTATTTTTATTATGGATTGTGCGCATCTGTTAAAGGTGAATAAACCCTCTTTGAACAACTCATCCATTTGTGAGACACCGCCATTCCCTGTGTTGTTGCTCATTCAGTATATAATATGGTGTGTATTCCCTTTTTCTTTTCCAAAGTGTCACAAAGTTAAGTCAGTCAAGTCATCCCTCAGCTTAGCCAGTTATTTTAGCCTTCACCCTTCACTAGCAAATTGATCACATCTATGAAGTGAGTATGATCCTGAAAGTCTAACCTGAGTAATAATAATAATTAATGACATTATATATTTGGACTTAGATCGCCAGTAATGATTACTTTGTGTTATAATTTTTATTTGAATAAGTTGTAGAGCATGCATTAACCTTGGACACTTTGCAGCAGCTTCTGATGATGGTATGAGTTATATTTGGTCATGTTGACTTGGTTAGACCAAGGTCAACAATAGGACATGAGATGGTTGGACCTTATGATGATAAAGATAGATGATATATGGTCTATGTACATGTACATGATGATTCTATGCAGCAGCTACAGGGTTATGATGATGATTCTTGATTTACAGCAGTGTTTGGTCATTTACAGATTATTATTATTGGCCCTGTTCCGGTATATTGGATATATATTTTGATCATGCAGAGACTCATATGGTGTATGAGTACACATCTTGGATGGATTTGGACCTTCTGAGTCCAATGAGACAGTTTGTTTTCAGTTCTGGGCACTTAAAGTGATGATTTTGCCTCAGTAGGCTGTCCTAGTGCATTTTTGGTCTGTCGGAGGCCCTGTCAGAGCAGATGTGATTTTTATCCGGTTGACCTAGGGCGCTGATGATGGAGGGGGTGGTCCAGCCACTTGTTTTTACCATATTACCCCCCTCCCGGACACACTGGTGCCCTCACCTTGACAGCACAGGCACTCCAGGAGGCAGTTCGGGGCAGTTTCATGCTTCCCGAGGCATTTCAGGATTGGTAAAAATGGCTATTGAGGAAATCGATTTGGGCTACTGAGGCAATGTTATGGCATGGGATGATCAGTGATGATAGATCGGGGTCCTCCACACCTCCTCCAGTAGTTTCAGCTTCATCGGGGCCTGCATCCATCACTTATGGCACTTTCTGAGGATTTCTGAGGTCTTTTTGAGGCCTACGATTTGACCATGGAGGCACGATTTGGTACATTGAGGATTATTTTATGATTATTGTGCTATGGGGATTGACCAAGGACGAATAAAATTACCCCTTGGACCCACCATAAGACCTTTATTATATTTTGTCATCATGATTTGGTGGGATTCCCCTCTTCTAGGGCGATTTTGTCCACTCACATAATATTTTATTAGTGATCCATGTATTTTATTGTTGAGCTCATCTCAACCATTGATTAGACATTTGTATCTTTTAATCTTAGCCACTCATTCAAAAAGTGGTTAGGATTATGCTCTCTCCCCATCCTATTTAAGGAGGGAGCCTCTCATTGTAAAATTCATCTAGAGATTTTTGGCTCTTGGCTCTTGGAATAAAATTTCTATCTTTTGGAGTACATGCTTGGATTGGAGTGGATGTTGGTTGTTTCGATTGTAAATGCTTTTGTCCATTGCACTGGAGGATCTATTGTAGCTATCTTGCATATTTGCCATATTTTATTTACAGGTTAAGAGGGCGATTTTGGACAAGGGCGAATTGGTGGGGAGGCTTGCCCTTCAATCTTGGAAGAAGTCGCTTTGGTGTAACAGGGAGTAGTTTTGCCTTTCTGTCAACTATTCTATGTTTCTGTCTCTCTTGCTTGTATCTACCTTCAATTTGTTAAACTGATTGATGCTTTACTCCTTGGCTTGACAGGTTAGAAGGAATCACATGTGGCTTGGAAAAATCGATTTGGCAAGAGGGCTTCAACAATTCTCCATTTGATCTTTGGCAAAGTAATCCTCGTCTCAACTAGCATTCATCTCTTCATCCAGGTATGTTCCAAGAGGTATGATCTTCTACTTCCTTGAATCTTCCATAATTTCTAGATCATAAAAACCCTAATCAATTAAAACCCTTGTTTTGGTATTTCTTAGATCTACTTAGATCTATCCTTGTTCTTGAAGAGATATTGAAAACCCACCTCTATAGCATCCACCCCTAGTTGGATCTACAGTTTGGTGGTGATTGGCTAAAACTTGACCCACTTTTCAAGGCAAAAAGCCCTCCTTGACCCAAATCGCACTTCCTAGTGAGAGGCTTGTTTGGTTAGATCTAGCACATGGGTAGGTGAGATCCCACTTGATTTGCAATCTAGACACTTGATAACATACCCCCAGATCCTTACTTTGGTGAAATCTACCTTGTGGACATCTCTCCATGTTTTAAGGGGTTAAAACCCCCTTTTGAATCTTTTGGCACCTCAAAACTCAGATCTACTAAGATCTAGCCCTTGGATTGACTTAAATTTTTGAACACGCATAGATCGGGGTACTAGCTATTCGAATCTACAATTTGGTGGCCATTGGGCTTGATTTGGTCCACTTAACCCTTGTTTTAGCCCTCCTTGAGCAAAGTCGCACTCCCTTGAAAAAGTGAGTTTGTCCACTTCTAAGAGGTGGGTGTTTGAGATTTTCATGGATTTGGAATGCCCATACCTTGAAACCTAGGTCTAGACTGTCATTCTGTCACAATCCGCCTTGGGGGTAGCATTCCTTGTTCAAGGGATTGTGGTCCACTTAGGGTTATTACTTGAAAAACCTAGATCTAGCAAAATCTAACCATTGGATCTCATTTAACCCACTTGACTTGGCTTCTAGGTGTCCCGATATACACTTTGACATACTTTTTGACCCCACTAGCCCATCCAACAAGGCACTAGTCCTTCTCTAAGCAAGTTGCACTCCTTGGGAATTGTGTCAAACCCTAGATCTAGTACATGGGTACTCCTAGAATCAACCTAAAATCATAGATCTAGCCTTTATCCAACCTATAGTACCACCCTCACACCTAACTTCACCTTGTGGGCCTACCTAGAACCATTTCACACTTCCCAAGAAAACTAGACCCACTTGTGTAAACATATGGTACTATACCTAGTCATCATACCCCATCATGTGGCCTAAAACATACATAGGTTGAAACACTAACAATCTCTTATACCATCTTCAACCATTCCTTAACTCTTAGGTCCACTTAGCCTTGCATTGGTTTCCGTAACTCATCATTTACCTACCCTTAGAAACCTTTGTTTGGATCCAATCAACTGTGATTGGTTATAGGGTCTCCCCCTAGGTCTTGCTACACTTTGACCTAAAGCGAAGAGTGCCTCGGTTGACGTGACTCCCACATTTCATTGGGAACCGTGGCATCTCTTGGGTCACCTCTTTAGTTTCCTGTCTCCTCTACCGTCCCGGATGGGATACCTCTAGGGGCAACTACAAGTTGTGTGATAACAATACCCCTAGACAACACCTAATTGTCCATGATTTTCCACATATATGAATCTATGAAGCATGGAAGAGCCCTCATTTTGAACCTACTTGATGGTCTAAGTGCATTAGAAGAGGTTGCAACTCACCTCCCACTAAAAACACTAAAATTGGAGCATTTTTGAGACCCCACACTACTTTACTTCATGCAAGGAGCATGCCACGCTACTTGCCTTTGATAAAGGTGCATGGGCCCTGAAAATCACCTCTTTTAAAAAAAAAATAGGAAGTTGAAGGGTGGTTGGTCTCTGTTGTAACTCACTAAATTACTAGGTAACCTCTCTAACTATCCTAAAACTCATTAAAAAGGGATAGAAGGGGCTAAGTAAGGGGAGGACACCCATATATTGTTATGCTATATGATTTATCTACCCTTCTTGAATTGATTCATCTCATTCCCCATCGGTGACCCTTATCCCTAAGCACTCATTTCCTAAGTTGTTGAAGTCATCAATCTCGTATGACTTCTACTCTATACATCTATGGAAGATCAAGCATGTGGAAGAGGGATTACATGTGAATCAGGGGCGAATGAACCTAGCTAATAGCTTTGAAAGGTGGCATAGTAGTAGGAAGGTAACCTATATGTCATACATCTTGTTGCATCTCAATAGAATTTTATGATATTTCCCTCCACTATATACATGTTTAACATTTGATATGTTCCTTACTTGTTGGTAAATGGAATAATATTAGTCTTTCAAGAGAATTGTTAATTGCAAGGTTGATTGGTGTATGTTCTTGATTTGGTTAATGTTTCTATTGTTTTCATAAGGTTTATGAGGAGGGTTAGTGGCTCTTTTGCAGGTTTCAAGCTTGTTGGAGTGAAGCATATTGGAGTTGGGAAGCAGGAGTTGTGAGGATTGAACTTCGGAAACATGTTCCTCTTTCCTTCATATTTTATTCTCCTAATTGGTTTCTTGTTGTTTCTTGCTTCTGTGAGTGATAAAACATCTCAATTGCTTCTGAAATGATGTCTCGAGAGTCTTAATATCATTGTTGTATCTACTTAGTGTGTTGGTGACCATCCCTAGTCATTAGGATCATTTTTTGTACAACATAAGGCTAAGTGAAAGGGAGGGTACTCATACTCTGGAGAAGGGTCCTACAACAAGCATAACCAAAGGATTGCAAATATTATCTTATTCTTAGTAATCAATACAAATCAATTCACTTTCACACCTCCCCCATGTGTGTGTGTGTGTGTGTGTGTGTGTGTGTTGGATAGATGAATAGATTAGTTTATTTATGCATATTTTTTTTGTTTTTAATAATGAGGAAGGTGTGTTGTGTATTTGTGTGTATAAATATTCACATGACATAGGAGTAGGATCCAGATCGACAAAGTCTTAAACAAACTATGATAATAAGGTACACAATTCTTTCTCCTCAAAAATATTTTGCTTACCATGCATGTAGAATCTAGGGAAAAGTAAAAGTAATTGATTTTGTTTATCTATCATGGAACCTAATCCACTCAGCGGAGAAAACACTATGATTGTTAGCATTGTCATGTTTTCCCTCACGGCACCTATGCACTTCCAACTCCATGTGACTTGGCATTTTATTCACATGTACTAGGTAGAGCAGGTTGGTTAATTGTTGTTATATTTGATCTACGTGGAGGGCATGCAAAGTATATTTTGCGTGAAGAATATGTTCTTGAAGGAAAAGAAGATGCATGGGGAGTAGGAATAAGTGTACTTGGATGAAGAGTAGAATCAAGTTTACTAAAAAATCATTGCCTCACATCCTATGCTTCATCTTGATGATGATGATTATCTTGAGATGGACTTAGTGCTAGACATCCCAGATGTTGTTATGGACAATCCTTGCAATGATTATGAAGATTTGGATACAAATTCTGATTGTGATGAGCCTGATATTGAATTGAATTAAGTTCAAGATCAAACTAATATGGATATGTTATTAGTCCCTGCATGTGGAAAAGACTATATGTTCTGCTTCTCTATATTAAAGTGTATAGTAATATTGAATATATATGGTCATCGCTAAAGTTTAAATAATTCTTTTATTTAATTTTAGTTTTTAAATAAAATATATAAATATGTGTTAAATTGATATTGGACCATAAACATTGATTAGACATTTTGTATCATTAATCGAATTAAAAATAAAAATAAAAAAATATCCTTATGTATATGATCCATCTAAATATTTTAGGGTGGACATGGCTTGCGTAATTGTATTATATATTAACTATCATATACATTTATCATATTGCATACTAGCTACTCAATATCAATAATCATTTGTTGGTCTCACGTATTGCTTACTAGATATATGTTATCTTTTGCATTAACTTCCATCTAAATATATTCAAGTGGACATTGTCTTGCGTACTGACGTACAAGATATTTGATTTCTCCTTCTAGTACATTGGATCAATGTTAAGCACTGGATATATTGGAAAATCTTCCCTCGGGATAAAATTTCTTTGTCCTTTCACTTGGCCCTTATGGATAAGACCAAAAATCATGGTAATCATAATGGTGTTGTTAATTTAACTGTATCTAATAATTTAGAAGGTATTTCGGCCATCTTAAAGTGGCTCAACTATATTCCTCCATATATAGGAGGGCCTCTTCCTTTTATGAAGACTCTAGATCCTCCAAAAAGACTAAGTGAATTTGGTCTAGAGAATTCATGTGATCCTCGTGTTGTTATTCATGGTGTAGAATATAATGGTAGGTGGCTTGGCATCCTCTTTAACAAAGAGAGATTCGCAAAGACATTGGAAGGGTGGGAAAAATAGTATTTACTATGTGAGAAAAGCTCGGGGACATCCCTATGGGATGACTATTAAGACCCAATAGTGATGCACATGATTCCTGCAAACCCTGGTGAACTTGATTATGTAAAGAGAGTAGTTCCTCAAGTAGGCTAGGTCTACCTTCTAGATTTAGCATCACAAGCCTTGCTATATTTTTTCTAAGTAAGAAGGAACTTTATATTATATCCATATAATAAAAAATCAGTACATAGCAGTTAAGAGGTCACTAAATCAAACCTCCTGGACCATAAGCATAACTAAAACATGTAAATCCTGGGGACTGTATGGGAAACCAGCATTACTGAGGACATATTACATAGTATAATGGGGACTAGCCCGATAATGTACCCTGACAAAAATAAAAAAAACAAACCCTGGAAATCTATAATCATGACCAAAAAAAAAAACAGGGGCTACACAACCTACAGACCAGAATGGCCTTCGATTTCCTCATTTCGCATGAACGGGAGAGGTTAGAGAGGCACTCCCAACACAACCGCATCCAATGGAGAGGTGGAGCATAAATTTGTAACCATATCAAGGCTGGGAGTGGAAGAAATAATCGAATCTAGTTGATAATTGAGCTGGTCCATTTTGAAATCCAAATTCTAGATAGCATAATGAGCTTCAGAGATGAGATCCCATTGTGCCTTGGTGAAACCATCCTTCAGCTCCATGCAATGTTAATTTCCCCACCTAAGGGCATTGCCTACACTGTGTCATTCTCTACTACCCATTGAACCCACTTATTATCTTCAGTATCATTACCATGGGCTGGTAACAGAGGTGTCGTGGGCTAGAATCCCATGGAATTACCATGCCAATCAAGCCATTCAACTCGGCAACTCCACACACTGGAACCCAAGCAATCCCTCCTCGAATCCTTAGATCTAGAGGCTGAGACTGAGGAAAGAGATGAAGAATCCATTGAGGATGAAGAATAAATCACTTCTATCGGGGTACGGATCTAAACAGGGTGAGAGCTAGCAGCACAACGAAAGTGCCCACAAGCATGCATATGAGTCAAGAGGAGAAAACGGACCGTCAGAATGGCCTTCGGATGTATATTGCTAGAAACATATCCCCCATTTAAATCTAGGATGATGATCTCATAGATTTCACACATGAGAGGAACTTTCCAATGGAGAATGAAACTTTCCTTCTAGCCCATATCGCCCTTACTGCCCTTCACTAGCTCCATTAATGCATAGGATGGAGGCTAAGCTTGAGTCCAATCGAGGAGCAAACGATCCAAAATAGGAAGCATGGGAGGGCACATCAAAATAATTTGATCATTTAACAATTTGCATGGCCTGGAAGGGTGCAACATATGTTTCCAGGCGCCTCCTTCTCACCCACACCATCACCACTTGTCTCATTCCCGTCAACAGATGTCACCCCATCTGGGGACCAGGATTCCTGCTTAGCCATCTCCGCACAGTCAGACCAGAGTGTAGCTAGGGTTTTCACCCTAGCTTGTGCAAATGAGCACCTACTAAGGAGAAGGGCCTCCTTAGTAGCAATTCAGTAAAACAGTAAATTAAAACAGTAAAACAGTATAAAATCTAATCTAGCATGTGCATTAACAGAAATAAAAGACAATGACAATATGAGAGAAAGTTTTATTTTTGTATTATGATATAATCAAGATTACATTTACCTCAAATGTTGAGGTTGGTGGAGCTCTTGCTATAGTCCAGGAGGGCTGCTTCCGTGCTCCAATGGGTTCCTTCTCCTTCTCCAAGGTGTTTGAATAATGGGCCAAAAGGGGCACTCAAATGGGAAAAACTAGCTCAAATGGTAAGCTACGGTTTCAAGAGTGATTTTGGCAGAGTGAGGATAGGAAAGATTGTGGATGTGAAATGGGGAGCCTCCATCACCTATTTATAGGTTTTTAGTGGTGGAGTATTGACCCATGGTTTTTGGCACCATATGGTTTAGGTCAATTGTTTAGGGTTTTTGCTTCCTTTTTCCCTCTTTTTCCTCTTTTTTATATGTTTTGTTCCCTTTTATTTGATTTTTGAGAATTTAGAGCCTTTTTAGAGGGTTTTTGCTATTTTTGGAGGAAATTTAAATTATTTTGGGGGAAAAGGGGTTTTTTGGCCTTTTTGGTGGCTTTTTAATGGTTTTGGAGGCAAATATGGTAGGAAATATAGACAAATGAGTCATGTAATGAGGGAGATGAGATGGTGAGCACTTTTTGGGTGTTAATAGAGAGCATGAGGTTGTTGTAGTTGGAGGGAGAGAAAATGAGATCATTGTTTATGCATGTGAATACCCAATTATATAGATTATCTACGATCATGTTGGCATCCCATCGGACATGGGAAGGGATTAGAACTAGGTGCGGGGACATGAGTGAGTGGAATCCAACAGGCTCAACAGTCTCTATCTAGGGGATATATTATCAATATTGGCGCCATGGAATATTTTTGAGAGGAGGGAGATAATAATTAGAGAATCCCCTTCTATTAATAGGTGAGATATATCAAGAGATAATGCATGCCAAATGCCTCTTAAAATCCTCCATAGCTTCACCACATTATTCATGTTGCTACCAATGCTTCTAGTGACCAGGAGGATAATCTTACCATTTTTGTCTCGAAAGACAACTCCATATCCAGTCAAATCATGATTTCCCATGGCAGCACCATCAAAATTGATCTTAAGAAAACCAATGGGTGGACAGGACCATAACGAAGGGTTGGAAACTCGCAAAAACCTAATGGTAATCGGGAGGGAAGAGAATTGGAGGAGTCAAGCTTCCAACTTGAGAGGATAGTCATTTCCATTGGGTCGCATGAGAGATCTTAATTTGTCCAAGATATGGTCCTAATAGTCTCTAAAACAAAAGCTCTAATTTTATCCCAAGTAGTAGTCCAAGGGAGTTGATGTGAGCCAAAAATCCTCCTTATGTTCCTCTCTTTCTAGATATCTGAAAGAGGAAAGCCTAGGATTAATTGCCAAATTCTATTCAAAATGGTATTCTTGAAGGAATTGGTTCTCTAGTAGAGTGTATTGATGATGTTATCCCTTTTTCTATCTGTAGTGCGCATGGTGGTTGTCGTAATATCCCAAATTTGATTGCTAAAGCTGCAAGTGTTAAGTAAATGATCCATAGTTTCTTCTTGTTGACAACACAACATGTAGATTGAGGCCCCCTTGAAGTTCCTTTTCTAAAAATTCTCCCATGTGAGGATGCTTTTATGTGCAATCAACCAGAGGAACATGTTGACTTTAGGCCATAGTTTTAGAGACCAAATACGCTTCCAAACATTTAGTAAAGGTGAAGGATCTGTGACAGTATTAATGTCATATGCTTCCTTGATAATGAATGTGCCTGATGGAGAGTTCCCCCATCTAAGGATGTCATGATCCTCCTTTCTAGTGATTTTGCGGCTCCCAATCTTGTCTTTCCACTGATCAAGGTTGATGTGATCCTTGATTTGTAGCTCCTGTGCGGAGAGCTTCCATCGCCTCCAATCGCCTGCTTATTGATTTTCTATCCAGAAGTCTACCACCTTATGAAGGTCGCGATCAAGAAGATGCAAGTTTACGTTTGCAAGGTTATGAGCATTTTAAAGAGGAGGCGGATGTTCCCAAGATTCGAGCCGGAAATCAGCTAACCGCCCATTATGAATTTCCCATAAAGCATGCTCCCAAATGATGGATATATTTTTCCATGCAGCCATACAAATGGAGGATCCGATCTTTTGTTCATTTCATCATATCAGGCAATCAACGCTTATCTCTTGAGCATATTTTTGTTTCCAAATTTGGGCCCAGATTTCATGAGGATTTTTTATCCATCTCCACCAAATTTTATCACCAAGTACTTAGTTGAGGGTTTGGGGATCCTGGAGTCCCAATCCACATTGCATTTTGGAATTACAAAGTTTTTTCCATTTTAATAAAGCCCACTTCTTTTCGTCTTTGCATCCCTACCAAAGGAAATGCCTTCAAATACTTCTTATCATTTTAGCACCGAACCAGGGGTAGCAAGAGTCAAAAAAAGGTAAATGGGAATGGCTTGTAGGACCGATTTGAGAAGAGTGAGATGGCCTGCTAGATTGAGAGTTCCAAAAGTCCAAGAGGTGAGTTGGCGATTGGAAAACCTGTGATTTATTAGGATTAATCGAGGTTACATAAGAAGCTTCAAAATCATCCAATATGGATCGGATTTTGGTGGCCTCTCTGATCGTGGGAATACCCGTCATCATAGTATCATCCACAAATTGGTTATGAGAGATCAATGTGTTCAGTCCATGAAGAGAAATTATGTTGGCACGGGATTAGTCTGCATGAAGTGCGGAAGCCGATAGCTGCGAAAGGGATAATCCGCGAAAGAAGGGTCATTCGCGGAGAACGAGGAAGCGCAAAAGTAGTTTAGTTGTTAGAAACTGGTCATGTGGACTATTTTGTAACCACTTAGTTTTGTATAAATAGGAGTATGATTGTAAGCCTAAGGGCATCCAGTGATGAGTAGAGCAATCGACCTTTTGAGTTTTGATACAGTTGTTGAACTGTTTTGTATCCGCGATATGATGTATTGACTGTTTCTGCAAAGGTCATTCCGCGGGTTTTAATGAATGCATGAAGATGTTCGATTATGGTTCTATCTTTGTCTTTGTTTCTATTAGATGATGAATGCGAATGTTTGTGAGATGTTTAATGTTCTATGGGTTTGGTAATTTCCGTTCATGCTAATGAGTAGTTAGATAATGTTGATGAGAATGTCTATTATGTGTTGACTCTACGATTGATGAATATGCGAATGATGAACTGCTAGCATAGTGCGAAAGATATAATCTCTGGTTTCTGCGGTTGTAATGTATGTTTGATTCATGTCCTCAACTCCACTGTGGAAACTTGGTTCTTGCAGCCCCCTTATTCATCTTGGGTGAGACTTCACTCGCTCTGTGAGTGTCGCTGGAAAAGGTTAAAAAAAATTGGGCCGGTGCGTAAGGGAGTTATGTTGATGGTTTGTTGATGACAGTGCGAAGTGAACCCCTGTCGACAGTCATTATGTCAACAAATGGTTCCGTTGTCAGGGCATGAAGAGGAAAAGAAGAGGATATGCTATGCCACCCGACGAAACCGTAGATTCAAGAGTGGTTTGACAAAAAGATAGAGGAATTCGCAGAAGGAGAAAAGCAAAACCCTAGACAGACGGTAAGCAGTTGGTTGCAGAAGTACATTTATTCAAATATCCATGAGATATTTTTCTATGAATTCCCAGTACTGTTGCATGAGTGGTTAGCACAGCTAACATTTCAGAAGCACCATTTCCAAAAGACTGAGCCTGACCAATGGACACCAGAACTGATTCAACAGCTGAAACATGTCGACAACACAGTATCAAGGGCTGTCGATTTCTAGGTGGATAGTATCTCCTATAGGGATATATTACTGAGTTCGCAGTAGACACGATCAAATCGTACAACGACACGGAAAGGAATTTCTTCAAGGGACCAAGGGGAAGGTTCTTGTTGTTGCTAAAACTGTGGAATAAGATGCTCGTCTACGAAAAGGGCATATTGAGGATGACTTCCAATGAGTAGAAAGATCAGTGTGTGGATGTTGTGGGTATCGCGTGAATGCGGATCCGATAGAAAGATGCAGGGTACATGGACATGAGCGACGATGAGTTTCTAAGGGAATCTGACGAAGAGTGTGGTACCTTGAGGAGTGGGTTGATATTTCGGCATCCTGAGAAGAAGAGGAGGACTGAGAGAGAGTCTCCTGAGAGGACCAAAATGGAAGACTACGAAACAGGACCACAAGGGTGGAAGCGACCTTATTGCGATGAAGACGGTGACCAGGCTACCCCAGAAGCAAAGGAAGGACGGATCGTAATTTACGACATACCTGCAACCCCACGCACTACCCATAATTTCACAAGAAGAAACACAAGCTATTCACAAAGTTTCCCTACGTGCAGTGTTAAAAGTAGTGCATCAGTAAACAATAACAGTAGGAACGTTAAAATGGCAGACGACACAAAAATGCCCACTTTCCAGGAGAACGGGACTGAGGATCCCGAGCAATATTGGTTTCTGTGCGAAGCAGTCTGGAGTGTGAAGCAGTTCCAGGATGAAGATATAAAAAAGGGACAGCTAGCGATGACCCTTAGGGGTTGTGCGCTAGATTGGTTTATGAAGTTTACAAGCGTTCCAACGAGAACACCAGCCAATTCATTGGCATAGATCAAAGCAGGAATGGTTGATGAATTTAGAAAGTCAAAGTCGGAGTCACAGTATGTCACCGAGCGCAAAGAAATCAAGTAATACCCAAATGAGCTGGTATGGAAATTTGACCAGCGGTACAAAATGCTGATAGTGAAGGTAATTTTTGGGATAAATGATATGCAGCACAAGGAGTGGTTTATCGCGGGATTGGTACCACACATCCATGGACCACTAATGCAACAGAAGGTTGCGACCCAAGCATAAACATTGGAGATTGCGATGAAGCTGGAGGCTTCACCAATAAGCGAAATGGGTTTGTGCATGGATCAAATACAGGCGCAGCTGGAAAACTTAATGATCCAACTGCAAGACATGAAGAAAGGAAAAGAGGCTCGTGAAGATGTTTGGTGCACTAGGTGTAGGACAGAGGGACACCACAAGGATCAGTGCCCATACTTCCAAGAATATTTGCAATCTGGTGCACCCAAATCCCCTCAGTCAAGGAGGTTTTCCTTGGTGTCATGTCTTCCAGATGAGAGGCCATCGACTATAAGAGTGTGTGTATCTGCATAAGATAGTGTCAAAACCAGAGAACTTGTATTGCAAGTTCTGTAAATTGGTTGGCCACAATGAAAACAACTGCAGAACTTATGGCCTACTCCAGGAGAGGACTACATCTACATACTTTATGATAGGAGAAGAACAGCCATCGGGTTAGCAACAGCAGTAGTATAATCAACCGTCGACCCAATATAATCACCAATCGCAGTAGTATGATCAGCAGTATGTTCAGCCACAGTATCCGACACCGCAATATCTGCCACCGTAGTACCCACCATGTGGGCCACTGCAACAGCCGCAGTATGGGAAACCGCAGTACCCACCAAATGGGCCACCACGTGCAGGTGCTAGAGAAGGATTCCACGAAGGTCGAGGTGCTGGCACATGACGAGGAGGAGCTGTTGGACGAGGACGAGGACCAATTATATGTTACAATTGTGGGCAGCAGGGGCATTATCAGAGGGATTGCCCGAATCCAGCGCCATAGTGCACTTATTGCAGCATTGTGGATCATGGCGTCGAAGACTGTCCGCAGATCATTGCAAAATGGCAAACCAAGAATCTGCCACCACCTCCATAGAACTAGAATCAGAATCCACCACCGGCTGTAAAGATGATATCAACAGAGGCTCGGAGACACCATGCATCTGTTGGAGTAGTGACACAAGGAGGAGCTGTGACAGGAGCTGACAGGTCATGAGATACTGTCCGACCGACAGCACGAAAACATGTCACCTTTGACACGGAGGTCGAAAGGGATGTTTTCTTGAAAGCACAAGAGGTGATGAGACAGAGGAGGAAGTTACCTCTTCAGGAAGAAATTATCTATGATATGCCACCGACATTCGACACGGTGAAGTCGCGAAGGAAGGATAACACCTTAAAATCCTTCTTGGAGAGTTGCCTGGAGTTGGAAAAGGATCAGGATGCGCTGGAAGAGATATCCAATCTGTTGAATTGACAGGAGGGTGCACTCCAAGAGAAAAAGGTCAATCGCATACACAAGAGGAAGAAGGGGAGAGAGATGCGAATGTTGTCACAAATTGGAGCATTTGATGTCAACTCAATTATCTTGGACCTGGGGTCGGACGTCAACATTCTAACCAAGCAGACATGGGAAACAATGGGGAAACCACAGTTGGCCTGGTCACCAGTACAGCTGCGATTAGAAAATCAGAGTAAGGTTACTCCACTTGGTCGGGTGCACCAGCTTCTAGTTGAGATTGAGGACCTCAAGAATTACGCATATTTTGATGTAATCGAAATTGTGTAAAATACCAGCCCCTACCCAGCATTGCTAGGGATAGACTGGGCAATGGATAACCTAGCTATTATCAACTTCAAAAAGCGGACTATGTCGTTTGAGAATCGCGAGATGAGGGTCATTGCACCTCTTGATCCTGCGGAAGGGCATCGATACGTTGAACCATCAAGAGATGAAATTACGGAGGGATGGGATAGTGTATACAATATATCTGAGGATTACATTAATCCTACCGCAGATGGAGAATTGGGATGGCGCAGTGTCAATTCGGCATCGTTGGATTCGGATGAGGTACTCGAGAATTGGCAGAACCGACTACATGAAGTATCGTTCAGGAGGTGTGCCTGGATCACACAGTCACTGCGATGGGTAGCCACATAGGAGTGCACGCTACCAACATATGAGGGATTTCCCAATTTGAGCACCTTTCTCACTAAATTCGAGGAAAAGGTGGCGGAACCGCAATGTCTATTGGCCTTGGAGGAAGCCTTGAAGGATACTCCCACACGTTGGTGGGCGACGCACAAGTCTAATATCACAAATTGGCCACTATGTCGACACCTCATGGAGGTTATATTAGGCAACGTGTCAGGATACGACGGAAGGAAATATGATGGGAAAGGAGATCCAAAGGAACATCTGAATCCATGTCAACACCAATGGGGCTCACGAACGAAGTAGGAATGGGTACATGCATTTGTTCACACACTGGATGAAGTATCGCGGAGTTGGTGTTGATGTATTTGTAACTTCGGAAGATATTCACTTGTATATTGTATGTATTACATTTGTACTTTATTGTATCCCCAATAGAGATGTATTATTCCTCCGATTGGAAGTGTCGTCATTTGTATTTGCAAGTGTCGGGAGTTATATTGTAAGTGTCGTAACTTATACTTGATGGGTTATTAGACCACCTTGGTGGGGTCGGTCTTGTATGAGTCATGTGGGTTAAAGGGTTATTAGACCACCCTAGTGAGGTCGGCCGAGTCGACATTATGTTAAGTGGTTAAGTTGGGGCCGACCTAGTTGAGTAAAGGTCAAGTGAAAGTAAAGTATAAATAGAGAGTGTGACTCTCTCATTTGACACATTTACACACTCACTCACTTTGCATTAGTGAGAGAGAGGAGGAGTGCACACAAGTGGAGGAGGAGCAGCTGCTAGAAGAATATCTCTTGTTGTGGGGTTTGATCTTTTTGATCTTTGTATTGATGCTCATTCTATCTCTAAGGAAGTTGCGGGGTTTTTCACCTTCTTAGTTTTCCCCGGTGAAATGCTTTGTGTCTCTTGTCTCTTGTGTTTTATATACTGTACAAGTTGTTCTCTCAGTTAAGATCCTAGATCAGATTGAATTAAATTCTGAAAAACTAACATGGTATCAAAGCTAGCCTAAAGGAAGGCATGGTATGGAATTTATGACACTTGTTGCACTTGCGACAAATTGGAAGCTAGGGCTTGGTATGGTAAAAACCAGTCATCGTGGCACTTTCGCTATAAATCCATTTTGGTGAAGGTTCAAGATATGAAACATCTACTGGTCGAATATGAAATATCCATGTACCTTGTGTCCGTAGGATAGCCTCATATTCGTTGTACTTTGTGATATATGATCCGTACAAGTTAGGGTTTCTACCTCTTCCAAAATGCAGTCCTAAACAGCTGACCTAGGAAAAAAGGTCATATCTCGGGCTAGGAAGATCCAAATGGAATTCCGTAAAAAGTGACAATTAGGGCACGGACTGTAGTTTTACAAGCCTGGGTTTTAGAGGTTGAAGTTGAAACAGTTACACGTGGCACTCCGTACAAGTTCGCTATACGGTTTCATCCCATAAACAGGTCACGTTGCGACACTTGGAATATATCTCTCTCAAAGAATCCATTTGAGCTCAAATATATGGGGTTGGAAATATATGATAGGTCAATCTACCACAGGCTGAAGTTTCAGACCCTGAGGATCCAAAATTTCAGAGATACATCAGAAACAATATGGCATATATTTTTGTCCAAACAGAACTGGATTCTGAGCACCTTCATTTTTGGATCGTCACTGCTACAAGAAATTAGGGTTTCGAAGAAAGTTGGAATTTTTGGAATACGAGACCACGGCTAGATGCTCCTCAAGAAAATTGAATTTTAGAGACCAAGATCGAACTTTTTGGTTGGGCAGAACCCTGGGCATCATCAAACCCTAGTTCGAGATTTTGATCGGAAAGGTGGAAAATTAGGGTTTATGTAAAAGTTGAAATTTTTGAATCTATGACCACGATTGGATGCTCCTCAGAAAAGTCAAAGTTTAGAGCACAATATCGAACTTTTTGGCTGGGTAGAATCCCGAGCATTATCAAACCCTAGTTCGGGATTTTGTCCAAAAGATCTGGAAGTTTCAAAGGCTATTTTGAGGGGTCAAATTTTGCATATTTCAAAATTGAAGTATACCAGCTTGATCAGCTCAGCAAGGTGCAGCTTTTCATTCAATCAAAAGTTTGAAATTCAAAGTTTGGATTTTTAGGGTTTCTCTGTCAAATGCTAGCCAGCACTAGATCCAGCTTCAGCAAATCAAAGTGGATTGGGTTAATCCTATAAGAGAATGAATTGGACACCTACATAAGTGAAGAAGTTCCAGTTCCAGAGGGAGATGAGGCAAAGGCCTTACATAAGAAGACTACAAGCAATCTCGACAGGTATGACTTGAGGAGATTTAGGTATGTTTTGAAATCTGTTCATGATTAAGTTTATGATATGTTTGTCTTCATATTATTAGTACAGTCTTGATCAATTTTAGACTTGTCTTACCACCTTAGTAAAAGTATGAATGCATGAGAATGATTGAAGACATTCATTTATTAGGGTTATGACACTTATGATTGTACTAATGCATTGTGGTGTTGTATGAGGATGATGTTGTCCGCTAACATGAAAGGTACATCAAGAAAGACAAATCAAGTTTTAGATCAAGAACATATGACCATGGTGACATGAAGACAAAGGCTCATCCATAACCATTGATCACATAGAAGATCTACTTACGAGGTATGTCTAATTTGGTTCTACAATGGTTAACTTATGAGATATGTAGGTTACTAGCACAAGTCATTGAAGAGAACAAGAAGACATTATGTGGGTATGTAAGACATAACTAGCAAGCATGATAATCCAGGTATGTTTTCCTATATCAAGTTAGAATCCTACCTTGTGTTAGGATCTTATATAAGTATACTTTTGTATAATTGATAATGATTATTCATGAAGTTATAGGTTTGACTCATAATCATGGGTCTATGCATATTATGCTTCTTAGTTTGATTAATGATATGACAAACTAAAAGAGTCCTATGGTCAAAATAAGAATATGCATGAGTAAAAGAAGTACTCCCTGAAACCTTGAATACTAATGCTTGTGACAAATTACCTGTGTATGAAATGATTGTGACCATACATATTTAGAATCATAATGTTTTGATAGTATTGAGATTATACTAATGCATGTATGATTATGTATGAGATCTTGAGGATGATACAATGATGACACTAATGGACACTTAAGCATGCATAGTGGTCCAAGATGGATATAAGTTCAAAGACAGATAATCCAGGAAGTAAAGATCAAGAGGGAGCACTCTCCAGTAGTTCCTGCAAGGAAGCAAAGATTGAGAGGGAGTCCACCCAACAACCAAACAAAGATAAGTATTTGAATTGTCATTTATTATATATTTAATGTTTTCCAGTCATGTACATGCTTATGCTCCTAGATTTAGGGTGTATATTATGCATATTAGAAAAGTTGCATTAAATGAACAAGATACTACTAATATGCAAGTAATGGGTAAGTGGCCTATGGTACTATACAACATTCCATTGCTACTTATCTAGAATGAAACCTCTTTGCTGACATGTTGGGAGTTGTGCACACTCTTAACAATGTTCTGGTAGATATGGAAGGCATCTAGAAAGTTACGGGATATGGATAAATGTTGTATTGAAGCATTGGCTAAGATAATTGCATGACTGTATGGGATATGTCTTTATTAGTAAGAATTTGTTCTGAAATATATAAGATGTTTCTAATCATGCAATTGAACTTGTCTTGTAGGAAAGACCGTGTACAATCACCTACAAAAGAAGGACTACAACATTTGTTCCAGCAACGAAGTTCAAAGAAAACTATCTATTGAAGAATCTGAAGTTCCCAGGATCCAGGATGTAGTAATGGAAGAATGCCATGATCGAGGAATACCAGTCGATCATGAAGAATGATGTTTGGGATGTGGTCCCAAGACTAGAAGGGAAGTCTGTTGTGACTTCCAAGTGGATCTACAAGATCAAGCATGCTGCAGATGGAAGCATAGAGAAATACAAGGCAAGGTTTGTGGCTTGTGGATTCTCCCAGAAAGAGGGGATAGATTATGAAGAGACTTTTGCTCCTGTAGCTAGATACACTTCCATCAGAATAATACTTGCTCTGGCTACAGTGATGAAGTGGAAGATACACCAGATGGATATGGTGTAGTCGAAGAGGAAGTGTATGTGGAGTAGCCACTCGTTTTTGAGACACATGACATGGAGTCATATGTGTGCCGATTGAAGAAAGCCTTGTATGGCTTGAAGCAAGCACCTAGGACATGGTATGGCAGGATAGACAGCTTCCTGTCCAGTTTGGGCTTTACCAAGAGTAAAGCGGATTCCAACCTTTACTACAAGGTTGAGGAAGGCAATCCAGTGATACTCCTACTGTACGTGGATGACCTGTTTGTGACAGGTGAGGATAGGTTGATTGCCGACACGAAGAGGAAGCTTGTTGCCGAGTTCGACATGAAGGACTTGGGTATGATGCATTACTTTCTAGGTATGGAGGTGTGGCAGAGTACAGATGGAATCTTCCTTGGACAAGAGAAGCATGCAATAGAGATCCTGAAGTGGTTCGGGATGATGGACTACAAGGCCATGGCCACACCTATGGCATCGAACCTGAAGCTATTGAGTGATGCTTCATCAGAGTCGGTTGATGCCACTATGTATCGTCAGATGATTGGGTCCTTAATGTCCCTGACGAACACGAGACCAAATATTTGCTTTGCGGTGAACACCTTCAGCCAGTTCCTGATAAATCCTAGACATGTTCACCTGATTGTTGTAAATCATATTCTGAGGTACCTGAAAGGTACGGTTGATTATGGTCTCAAGTATGATGCGAATCAAAAGTTTAACCTGGAGGGTTGTGTTGATTCAAATTGGGCAGGCAGTGCTGCAGATAGGAAGAGCACTTCAGGGTGTTGCTTTAGTATGGGATCAGGTGTGATCTCTTCGTTTAGCAGGAAGCAATCCTGTGTAGCACTGAGTACAGCCGAAGCAGAGTATCTTGCATCTTGTTCGACTAGTTGTGAGGAAGTATGGCGAAGGAAGCTACTATCTGATTTATTTCATCTCCAGTTGGATGATACTTGTATCTATTGTGACAACCAGAGTTGTGTGAAGTTTTCAGAGAACCCGGTGTTCCATGACAGGTCGAAGCACATCGAGATCAAATATCACTATATCAGGGATATGGTGCAGAGAGGAGCAGTGAAGCTCCAGTATGTTGCGACAAATGAGCAGATTGCAGATGTGTTGACCAAACCACTAGCCAGAGTGAAGTTCGAGTACTTCAGAGAGAGGCTTGGTTTTCTTTAGATAGAAGATACTTCGAGGAAGAAGTGATGGGACACATTTGCAGGATCCATTCCAAGCATGGTGATAGGAGGATCCTTCCCATGGCTATGGATGTAAGCGTTGTGTGATGAGCATCAGGATGATGCTCTCGCTACTGCTATGTATGATGATCAGGATGATCATGTGTGATGAGCATCAAGATGATGCTCCAGATTATAGGAATCAAGACGATGCTATGATGATGATCAGGATGATCATGCGATGATGATGTGCATCAGGATGATGTACTGTATGATGATGATCAGTATGATCATGAGAATCAGGATGATGCTTTGTGCAAGGATGATCAGGTTGATCTTGAGTATCAGGATGGTACTCTGTGGCCGTGGACAGGTTGTGCAAGGGTAGCTGTAATACGTCCTGGAGATCCGGACAGGTTGTGCTAGTCACGTAAAAGGCCTCAGATGCTCTTTAGAGATATTGTTGGGCAAGACACTCTTTAAGGTTTTGCTAGACCACATGTAATATGTCCTGGAGATCCGGACAGGTTGTGCTAGTCACGTAAAAGGCCTCGAATTCTCTTTAGAGATCTTGCTGGGCAAGACACTCTTTTAAGGTTTTGTGGGGACCACATGTAATAAGTCCTGGAGATCCGGACAGGTTGTGCTAGGCACATAAAAGTCCTCGGATGCTCTTTAGAGATCTTGCTAGGAAAGACACTCTTTTAAGGTTTTGTGGAGATCACATGTAATCAGTCCTGGAGATCCGGACAGGTTGTGCTGGGCGCGTAAAAGTCCTTGGATGCTCTTTAGAGATCTTTCTGGGCAAGACACTCTTTTAAGGTTTTGTGAAGGTCACATGTAAAAGATCCTAGGAGATCCGATAGGTTGAGCTATGTGCTCGTAAAAGTCCTGGGACGCTCTTTCGAGGTTTTTTTGACGCATGTAATCAATCCTGAGATCCACAGGATGGACAGCTTGCAGAGATGATGAAGACCTAGAGGAGGCTAGGCCTACAACCAGCATGAAAAAGGCTGGCTTTGTAGAACTTCCTATGACGAGAAGAATTGAGAGATATCCCATTGATCAAGATGACGAGTACAACAACAGTGACAATGATTCTCCGTGATCCAGTGACGATGATCCAGCTCCAGTATTGAAGACTTGTGCCTATATGTATTGATGACCTGTGTCAAGAGAATACCTTCCTAGTTAAGAGGGAGTGTTGATGTATTTGTAACTTCGGAATATATTCACTTATATATTGTATGTATTACATTTATACTTTATTGTATCCCCAGCGGAGATGTATTATTCCTCCAATTGGAAGTGTCATCATTTGTATTTGCAAGTGTCGTAACTTATACTTGATGGGTTATTAGACCACCTTGGTGGGGTCGGCCCTATATGAGTCATGTGGGTTAAAGGGTTATTAGATCACCCTAGTGGGGTCGACCCAGTCAGCATTATGTTAAGTGGTTAAGTTGGGGCCGACCTAGTTGAGTAAAGGTCAAGTGAAAGTAAAGTATAAATAGAGAGTGTGACTTTCTCATTTGACACATTCACACACTCACTCACTTTGCATTAGTGAGAGAGAGGAGGAGTGCACACAAGTGGAGGAGGAGGAGCTTCTAGAAGAATATCTCTTGTTGTGGGGTTTGATCTTTGTGATCTTTGTATTGATGCTCATTCTATCTCTGAGGAAGTTGCGGGGTTTTTCACCTTCTTGGTTTTCTCCAGTGAAATGCTTTGTGTCTCTTGTCTCTTGTGTTTGATATGTTGTACATGTTGTTCTCTCAGTTAAGATCCTAGATCAGATTGAATTAAATTCTGAAAAACTAACAGTTGGTATGTCACAGTAGAACTGCGACGCGGAATGACTTATTGGGAACAGCTAACAATTGGCTTCAGCCAAATGTTTTGTTTCTCAGATGAGAACCCCTTCATCCATAGTGCGCTACAAGTGGTCCATGAGAATATATTTGAAGCAGTACCGACAGATCTACCATTAGAACTTCATTGGATTGCGACACCAGAAATGATGATGGTGTGCTATAACATCACAGGAGAGCCGGATGATGAGGATGATCCGAGAGCTACGTATGTACCAGATTCGAAAGGAATTCGCAGTGTCGAGGCACCAAAAATACCTTCAGACAAATTCCAGCAAATGTTGAAGATCAAGAAAGTAAACATTGGGTCGGAGGAGAACCCGAAGTTTGCAAGCATTGGGGATTATTGGGATGATTCAACTATTGCGAAGATGACTGATCTATTGCATGAGTTTCAGGATCTGTTCCCCATGAAATTCTCGGAGATGAAAGGAATTTCTGGGGACTTAGGTGAAATGAATATCCCCTGAAACCCGATGCGAATCCAGTCAAACAGCGGCCCTACCGATTGAATCTAAGGCACAAGGAGAGAGTACAGGCCGATATTGAAAGAATGATGGAAGCAAGCATTATAGAACTAGTAGAAGAATCATAGTGGATCAGCCCGATGGTGATCCAAGACAATAAAACTGGCGAAGTCTAAATCTGTGTCAACTTATGAAAGTTGAACAATGCATGCTTACACGACCCATTCCCAACACCATTCACGGATGAGGTGCTCGAAGGAGTAGGAGGTCAAGAAATCTACTCATTTGCGGATGGGTTTTCAGGCTATCACCGGATCAAAATCGCGAAGGAACACCGGCATAAGACTACATTCGTCACATAATGGGGCTGCTTTTAGTATACAGTGATGCCATTTGGAATAAGGAATGCTCCAACAATTTTTTCAAGATTAGTAGTTTCAGCGTTCAAAGACTACATTTATAAATTTATTGTCATCTATATGGACGATTGGATGGTGTATGGGTTGGTCAAATATCATGTCGCAAACCTGAGGCTAATGATGGAACGATGTCGACAGTACCAGAATTCATGAAAAAGTGCATATTCTGTGCTCCGTTCTGGATTTTGCTGGGGCACATTGCCTGCAGGGAAGGAATGATGGTAGAGACTGACGAAGATCGCAATTATTTTTGACCTCCCACCGCCGACAACAGTCAAGCAATTGAGAGTGACCCTGGGCCACACGGGATACTATAGGAAGTTTATCAGAGGGTATGTCGCAATCACAACACCAATGGAGAAGTTGTTGAAGAAAGACGCCAAGTTTGAGTGGAATGAAGAGTGCCAGAAGAGTCTGGACATATTAAAAGCAAAGATGGTTGTCACACCCATATTGGCATTCCCAGATTGGATGAAGGAGTTCCACATTCACGTATATGCTTCATCAGTTGCATTAGGAGTCATATTGGCCCAACCAGGAGAAGGCGACATCGACCACCAGATAGCCTTCACAAGTAGGAATTTTTCTACTGCGGAGAAGAATTATACGACCACGGAACGCGAAGGGTTGGCGATGGTCTACGCCTTACAGAAATTCCGACACTACCTATTAGGGGGGAATTTTAAAATGTTCACCAATCATTCAGCATTAAAATACCTGGTGAACAAGCCTGTGTTGGGGGGGGCTCTTTCGATGGTTGTTATTATTCCAAGAATTTGATTTCTAAATAATCGTAAAGCTAGGATGATTGAATGCAGGACTAGACCACTTGTCACGAATCGAGTGAGGGGAAGAGCCAAGGATCATTGATGAAGGATTGTCAAATTCTCAGTTGTTCAGGGTTGGAATGGTCGAAGACCATTATGAACAAGTCGTTCAGTTTTTGGCAACAGGGGAGGTGCCAGAAGACTTCACTACCAACCAAAAGAAGCAGCTAGTCATCAGAGCTGCAGATTTTCAATTAATTGTAGGGAAATTGTATAAAATGGGGCCAGATGAGATACTTCGATGATACATCCTTCCACATGAATAGGAGAGGATTCTTACGGAATCCCATGATGGGATCGTCGGATGACACTACGGAGGATGCGCATCTACGAGGAAGATCCTTCGAGCAGGACTATGGTGGTCGACGATGCATGGAAATGCTGCAGACTACGTTAAAAGCTGCGACGTATGTCAACGGACAGGGAAGCCATCATGAAGGGATGAAATTCCACTAGTACCTCAATTGATACTACTGGCTTTTGACAAGTGGACAGTTGACTTCGTGGGACCCATCAACCAACCAGGAAAAAGAATAGGGTCGCGCTACATCATTACTGTGATGGATTACTTGACACGATGGGCAGAAGCAGCATCGGTGAAGGATTGCTCAGCTGCGATGATAACAAGATTCCTCTTTGACAATGTGGTCACCAAGATTGGGTGCCCAAAAATACTGATGAGTGACCAAGGGACTCATTTTGTTAATCAGACAATCGCAGCGATGACGGTGGAATTTCAGATCACCCTCAAGCAAATGGGACAGTTGAGGCGTTCAATAAGATATTGGAGCACGCAGTCACCAAGGTGTGTAACGCAGATCGAGAAGACTGGGACTTGAAGATTCCTGTGATACTTTGGGCGTATCACACAACTTGTAAACATTTGACTGGCCAGACACCATTCAAGCTCATGTATGGGCAGGAAGCCGTAATGCCAATGGAGTATATTGTCCCCAATCTATGCATTGAAGTTGTCACAAGAATGAGCGACGATGGAGCACTGGAAGAATGATTGGCACAATTGGTACAGCTCGATGAGGACCGGTTCATCGCAGGCTTTCATCAGAAAGTAGAAAAGGACCGACAGAAGGCTTGGCACAATCGCCATGTTAAATAAAATCACTTTCAGCAAGGGGATACAATTATGCTATATGACAGTAAATTTGCTAAGCATCCAGGTAAGTTACAAATGTTAGGTCCCTACATCATAAATTTTGTCACTGACGGAGGTGCGGTGCAGCTACAAAGTTTAGATGGGTTATTGTTTCCAAAGCTAGTAAACGGGAATCGGTTGAAACCCTATCGCCATGATTAGACGCACAGTGGTTAAGAAACACAGTAAAAAACCAATGATGACAAAAAGTGGAAAGCATGCGGGAAGCATGGCCAGCCAGCTCGTCGATGCTTCACACGTTTTAGCACGTGGGATTCAAATCCGAGTATGATCACTGCGGATCAGCATCACTAGCAGACGGTGGAGAAGTATGATGACAGATTCGGCTAGTTGTGGATAAGATTTTTCAAATGATGAGCAGGTGACAAGAAGCAAGCATAAATATCGATGTAGGGATTGAAGAATGCAAGTCGGAGTATGTTAGGAACCTATGTCAACCCTTCTCTTTACTATGTTAGTATATTGTTGTTGGACGCATATGCTTTGTAAGTCGTCCCGTAGTATTTGTTGATCCGTAGTTTATATTAGCCCATAGTATTGACCCATAGTATTGGACGCATATGCTTTGTAAGTCGTCCCGTAGTATTATATGTCCCATGGTTTTGACTCATAGTATTGGGCATAGACTTAGTATATAAGTGTGTGTTGAGGTCATTGAAGGCACCATGAAGTTAATTGTATTGAGCTTGCTCAAAGGAGGTTGCCCCCTCGAAGTGGCCCGTGATCAATATAAAAGTGATTCTAAGTTCTGTTATTTATGATATCTCGTGTATTTGCATTAATTAATTATTACAGGTTCTTCACATCTGGTATCAGAGCACTTTCTTGGGCTCGTTGGGTGGAATTTCTGCCAAAAAAAAAATTTCGCATCTGTTGCAGCTTCGGATTTGGGAATAATCCCTATTCGCTTAACTGTGGGAAGTACTTGGGAATAATCCCTAAAACTCATTGTGAGGAGTACCACAGGAACCCCAAAGTAGATGGCCCATTGAGAGGACCTACCAGCGAAAAGGGCAACGACCCCTACCTGATTAACTAGTTCCCACCCGTGAGGTAAACCAAGAGCTGTCGTTTGTGGCAAAGCGGTTATCAGTTTTACCTGAGCCATGGAGTGAGGGGTACTGCCCCAATACGCAAGCCGTCAGACAGCATTGGTGGCCGAGTGAAACACCTGAACTGTTAAGAAGTCGTACATACCTGGGGTCCATATCTATTTTCAGTTGAATTGTTGCCGATCACTTCCGCTCCAGATCCAGCCCTTTCAGATCTCCCTTTTTCTCCATATCTCCCTTGTTTTCACTCTATTTCCCTTGAAATTTTTGAGGAACCCCTGTCATCCCATTCTGCATCTTTCATTCCTAAGGACCCTATCCCCAATTCCCCTTCCCAAAGCCCGAAATCCCACATTTGTCTATTTTTAGGGTTTGCCATAACTTCCTTAGATTTCACCCAATTACCTTCAAATTTTACCACAGAGTTCCTTTATGAATTCTGCTTCTTTGTCCCTCTCTGCCAAATTTTCTCATTCTATCACCCCGCTTCTGAAATCCCACTTTTTGCTTTCTTGTCCTTTCGACAGTGTCCAAAATCTAGTCAAACCCCAATTACCCATCAGATTATTTCCCCAATCCAAATTTCCCTTTACTAAATCATCTTTTGTTTGTGTTTTTCTACCCATTCCACCTAAAAAAAAAAAAAACCTGGTTATGGTTGTCACCCGTGCAGGAGCACACACCATGGAGGAATCACTTGCAGCCATCCAAACCAAACTCCAAGATCTGGATGAAAAATTTCTCAGCCTCCATCTTCAGCATTCAACCATGAACAATACCAGACAGCCAGAATCTTTTGCAGCCACCGGGTTCTCTTCTTCCAGCAATTTTCGTGGGCCAAAGCTTGATTTTCCTCGCTTCAATGGTATTGATTCGACTGGATGGATATATCGAGCAGAACAATATTTTAGTCTGCATAATACTTCTGATGCCCAGAAAGTTCCACTTGCATCCTTTCATTCGGAACAGGAAGCCCTTCAATGGTACCGTTGGTACATCAAAGCTCATCCCGAGCCAAACTGGACAGATTTTTGCCAACTCAATTTGCCACGATTTGGTCCTAGTGATTTTGATAATTTCACAGGAGCACTCACTAAACTTCACCAAATTGGCACAGTGAGAGAGTATCAGACAGAATTTGAGAAATTGGCCAATCACATAGAAGGATTGTCTGATGAATTCTACAGGAGTTTTTTTATCAGTGGTCTCAAGGATGAAATCCGCTCAGAGGTCAAAATGTTTTGTCCCAACACAATGATGGAAGTCCTAGGGTTGGCTAAGTTGGCCGAGGACAAGATCGCAGCTCAACAACGCTCCAAACCCACCTTTGTTCCCTTCAGAAATATGGGTTCCCAACGACCTCCCATCACGCCTGCTCCTCAACCAACTCCTATCAAGCATTTGTCTGAAATAGAAAAGCAGGCATGCCGAGAAAAATGTCTTTGCTATAATTGTGATGAGAAATTCACTCGGAGACATAGATGTGTTCAACAAAATCTCTATCTCTTGGATGTGGATTCTCCGCCTGCCTTAGAACTTGGTGAAGAAGCTACATATACAGTAGATGATCAGGTCAACATTCAACACCCGCCTGTTGACACCCCATCTCAGGACAACCCACCCGAGATCTCTCTCCATGTTGTAACCAGCGTCACCACCCCACAAACAATGCATGTCAGGGGATACTTCAAGAAGCTCCCTCTTACCATACTCATTTATTCTGGTAGCACTCATAACTTCATTGACCCTCGGATTGCCAAACAGGTTGATTGTTTTGTCCATCCTTGCTCCAACTTTGAAGTCATGGTTGCCAATGGGGGCACCTTACGTTGCAAGGGGAAGTGTCACAATGTGTGTATCTCTATGGAAGATTATAACCTATGCTCTAACATGTTTGCCTTGTCCTTAGGTGGATGTGATGTGGTTTTGGGCATTCAATGGTTACGCACACTTGGCCCCATCTTATGGGATTTTGCTGAACTTTGGATGCAGTTTAAAGTCAATGGGGCACAACACAAATTTATGGGCTTACAACCAGGGTCTCTCTGCATCATCAGTTCACATCGCCTGGAAAAAATCCTTAATAATAATTCACATGGTGTCATCGCTCAGCTCCATTCCATTCAGATGCACCCATCAACAGTCTCCACTACTTCCTTGGATAGATATGCAGGTATCTTTGCTGAACCAATGTGCTTGCTGCCTTCAAGAGACCTTTCCGGTAAGAATTTAGCCACATCTACCTCTGAGCAGGAAATGATGGCTATTTTGCATGCAGTACAGAAGTGGAAGCCATACCTATTAGGGAATTATTTCTTCATCAAGACTGATCTCCAGAATCTGGAAAATTTTCTGGAACAATGGGTCTCCTCCCCAACCCACCTGAAATGGGTTATCCAACTCATGGGTTATCCCTATGTGATCACTTACAAGAAGGGTAAGGACAATATGGTGGAAGATGCTCCTTCTCGCACAATTGATGACCCAGTGTTTCTTACAGCTCTTTCTCTGCTTGTTCCAAATTGGTTGCAATATGTTCAACAGGGCTATGTCTTCTATGAACTCCATGCTTCTTCATCAACAGGGCACTCTGGGTTCTGCAAAATGTATGACCGAGAACAATGTAACTTCTTTTGGCAGGGACTAAAAATGACAATTCAACAGATGGTGGCTGACGATGATACTTTCCAAGTCAATAAGGGTGAAACGACACTCCTTTCGGGATTGCTCAAACCCTTGCCCATCCCTACACAGCTTTGGCCAACTATTTCTATGGATTTCCTAGCAGCGCTCTGGTGGTACAATACCACATCTCAAAGGACAGCATATGAAGCAGTCTATGGAAAAAAACCACCAGTTCTTCTTCCATACACCCTTAGCGGCTCCCCAGTTCAGGAAATTGACTCGGTTCTTCGAAACCGCGATCAGATTCTTCTCATTCCAGAATTCGCCTGAAACAACAAGCCAATCAGCACCATTCTGAGCGCATTTTCCACGTAGCTGACAGGGTTCTTCTTCATCTACAACCTTCCAAGCAATCCTCCTTGACACTCCAAAGGCGTCAGTGGCCCGAAATGCAACCCAAGGATGCTACCGGGGAACCACTTCTTCAGATTCTGCAGCAATTTCTCCAACCAAAGCTTTGAGGACAAAGCTTTTTCTAAGGGAGAGGGGATGTTAGGAACCTATGTCAACTCTTCTCTTTACTATGTTAGTATATTTTTGTTGGACGCATATGCTTTGTAAGTCGTCCCGTAGTATTTTTTGATCCGTAGTTTATATTAGCCCATAGTATTGACCCATAGTATTGGACACATATGCTTTGTAATTCGTCCCGTAGTATTATATGTCCCATGGTTTTGACTCATAGTATTGGGCATAGACTTAGTATATAAGTGTGTGTTGAGGTCATTGAAGGCACCGTGAAGTTAATTGTATTGAGCTTGCTCAAAGTAGGTTGCCCCCTCGAAGTGGCCCGTGATCAATATAAAAGTGATTCTGAGTTCTGTTATTTCTGATATCTCGTGTATTTTCATTAATTAATTATTGCAGGTTCTTCACAGAGTAAAATCAGTGAGTTGTATGATGCGAGTCACTAAGTTAGATGCAGAGAGTTAAGAAGTTGGTTGAACAAGCCCAAGGAAGCTGTGGAAAAAAAAAGTGATATAGTTGCAATGGTGCACTTCATTTCGAGCGGGAGCACTCCACGTGCGCTAAGAGCAAGAACGAAGACCGTGTATGAACCAACGAAGGAAGCAGCACAGACACTTGGGCAAAATAGAGATGAGGTATCACCCGATATGTCTAAGAGTACGGTAGTAGTTAGAAGATCCGGGGTCCCCCCGACCACCAGAACACTAGGGGAGAAGGCCCGCTAGCTCCAGTAGCTGACAGTTAAATGTGCGAAACAGATGTGCCATAGCAGCTGGCCTGTTTCACAATTTGGCGACGACAATGAAATTGTCCCCAGGTCGCAGCAAGCCTGAAGCACCCGAGCAAGCACAGAAGGGGTAGATGATCAAGGTTTCAAGAGCCTAGAGGATGAATTCGAGGTAGATGATCAAGGTTTCAAGAGACTGGAGGATGAATTCAAGAAGTACATGATAGCGAGATCCAGATGTCAAGAATAGATTCAGAAGTTTACCACAGCAACGAAGGAGACCAGTACCAGAGGTTTCCAGCTGAGGTGGCTCGAGGGTGAGCCAAAAGTTTGTGTTGGGGGCATGTTGGCACGGGATTAGTCCGCATGAAGTGCGGAAGCTAACAACTGCGAAAGGGATAATCCGTGAAAGAAGGGTCATTCGCGGAGAATGAGGAAGCGCAAAATTAGTTTAGTTGTTAGAAACTGGTCATGTGGACAGTTTTGTAACCACTTAGTTTTGTATAAATAGGACTATGATTGGAATCCTAAGGGCATCCAGCGATGAGTAGAGCAATCGAATTTTGAGTTTTGATCCAGTTGTCGATCTGTTTTTGTATCTGCGATATGATGTATTGGTTGTTTCTGCGAAGGTCATTCTGCAGGTTTTAATGAATGCATGAAGATGTTCGATTATGGTTCTATCTTTGTCTTTGTTTCTGTTAGATGATGAATGCGAATGTTCGTGATATGTTTAATGCTCTGTGGGTTTGGTAATTTTCGTTCATGTTGATGAGTAGTTAGATCATGTTGATGCGAATGTATATTATGTGTTGACTCTGTTATTGATGAATATGCGAATGATGAACTGCTAGCATAGTGCGAAAGATATAATCTCTAGTTTCTGTGGTTGTAATGTATGTTTGATGCATGTCCTCAACTCCACTGCGGAAACTTGGTTCCTGCACCCCCCTTATTCATCTCGGGTGATACTTCACTCGCTCTGCGAGTGTTGCTGGAAAGGGTAAAACCTTTCTAGGACGGTGCATAAGGGAGTTCTGTTGATGGTTTGTTGACGATAGTGCGAAGTGAACCCCTGTCGACAGTCGCTGTGTCAACAAAGGCCCTAGAGAAAACCATCTTCAATAGCTGCACGGATAGTCTGGCTAAGACTCTAAGCCATGATAACAAACAAAAAGGGTGAAAGGGGATCACCCTGTCTGATTCCTCGGGTTGGAGTGAAAGGAGTTGAAGGTGAACCATTCACAAGAATTGAGAAAAAAAAATATGGAAACAAGATTGGAAATCCAACTGGCCCATTAATTGCTAAATCCAAAATCCAAGAGAACATTTCTCATGTATTGCCAACTCAGTTTGTCGAAAGCTTTCGAGAGATCCAATTTAAGAACCATACCTTGGGTTCTAGTTGTTTTCAAAGAATGAATGACTTCATGAGCCAAGATGATGTCGTCCATGATTTTTCGCCCCTCCACACAACCAAATTGTTCATGTGAAATGATGAAAGGAAGAATGGGCTTGAGTCTATTGGCAATAAAATTTGTCATGATTTTGTAGATCACATTGCATAAAGAAATGGGGTAGAAGTTATTAGGATTGGTTGGGAACTCCTCCTTAGGGATTAGGGTGATGAAGGTTTCCTTAAATGCTATTAATATCATGCAAGAAGCCTTGGATTCCTTAATAATCCACCAAACCTCTTCTTGGATTAGCTTCCAACATCGGTGAAATAAATCGGCAATAAAGCTATCAGGTCCTAGGGATTTGTTATCTTTCATATCCTCCATAACCATATAAACCTCTTCCAAAGTGATTGGCCTAATCAAAGCTTCATTTTTCTCTCTAGAGACCAATGTGGGGATGTACTAGGTGATCTCCCGGATGTGAGTGGACCTGTCTAAGAGTGGCTCCAAGAGAATATTCTGGTAGTAATTATTTAGATCCCCTGCAATGTCCTCATGCTCCTTAAGCTCATTACATTTATCATCGAGTATATGATTGATTATTTGGATGTGTCGACGCTGGACCACATATCAGTGGAATAATTTGGTGTTTCTCTCACCTTCATTTAGCCATTGCACACGCAATTCCTACCTCCAAAGCACTTCCTCTTGGGCATATCTCTCTTCTAGTTGGTGTTGGACCTACATTTCCTCTTCAAGCAAGGTCTCAGAGTGACCATGCTCTTGGAGGGCCATCTGAATTTATTTGAGGTGCTTTTCCAGCATTCTCTAAGCTTGAAAGATGTTGCCAAAGGTATTTTTATTCCACTCTTTTAGTTTTTGTTTAATAATCTTCAACTTCTGCTAAAACTAGAACATATAGTTCCCATAGGAGGGATGATTCCAATCCACCATTTCTTTATGTTGACATCAAAATATGGATGAGAGAGCCAAAATTTCTCGAAGTGGAAAGGTCGCTTAATGGGAGAGCCAATGTAGACCCAGGTTCTTAACGGTTCAAGGAACCAACAAAACCCCTTTTCACCGGCCCTTTCGGCAACAATCTGCGAGCAGACTGAGGTCTCACTCGAGGTGAAGTTATGGGGGGCTGCAGAATCAGGTTTCCACAGCCACGTAATGAGTGCTTAAACATATCTGGCAAGCAACGCACTGCAGGCATGCGCTGCGGACTGACACTTCTAAGAGCTATAATGTTGCGCAACTGGTGCATCCAAGGACTGTGCGGTTCAGGACTTAATCAACAACAGTACAGTGCCACTGATAGTTGTGCTTCCTCTTCAGTATTTGACTACTTCCACTAACTGTACCTAACATTTCCCATGCATCCACTATTTCCTTAGGTGATTTGTCTTAAAACTTGTACAATATGATAACACAATATACTGCGCACTTCCGGTGCTGCGCATTGTGTGTTAATTTTCGAGCATTAATTCAACATACTCTAGGATCTTTACTAAGAGAATAACATGTACAGTATATCAATGCATATTAATCATAGCAAGCATATCAATCATCATGAGATGCAAACAAAAGAGACAAAAGACACACAGAGTTTCCATGGGGAAAACCCTAAGGTGAAAAATGTTGAATTTTCAGAATTTACTTCAATCTGATCTAGGATCTTAACTGAGAGAACAACATGTACAGCAAATCTACAGCATATCAATCATGAACACAATAATGCAAGCACATAAGAGACACAGAGTTTACTTGGGGAAAACCATAAAGGTGAAAAACCCCAATAACTTCCTCAGAGATAGATAGAGCAATGATATAACCAGAATACAAGAGATAGTCTTTTCCTAGCAACAGAGCCTCCTTCTCACAAGTGTGCCACTTTTTGAATGAGAGAAGTGTGTGAATGAATGATCAAATAGAGATCTCTCGATCTCTATTTATACTTGTCCTGTCCTTCCCAATAAACTAATGGGGCCTACATGTCTAGCTTAACCCATGGTTAACTTAATCCGGGCCAACCCCACACTTGGTGGTCTAATAACCCTTTGACCCACATGGCCGACCCCCAATAGGGTGGTCTAATAACCCTTCGACCCACATGACTTATACAGGGCCGACCCCAACAAGGTGGTCTAATAACCCATCAAGTATAAGTTATGACACTTAAAATATAAATGACAACACTTCCGTATAGAGGAATAATAACATCTCTATAGGAATACAAAATACATATATGAAATACATGGGTTAAATACATTCCGAAGTTACATATACATCAACACTCCCTCTTAACTAGGAAGGTATTTCTTGACATAGGTCTTCTAGCACAAGTCTTCTTCTCTGGATCATCGTCATTGGATAATCGTCATCGAGTCATTGTCATCGTCACTGCTGCTGATATCTCAATAAGTCTCTGAATCTACTCGTCATAGGTAGTTCTACAGAGCCAGTCCTTTTTCATACTAGATGTAGGCCCACCACCTGCAGGTCTTCATCATCAATGGCCATACTGTAGAATCCTCAGGACTTATTATGTACGTCACAAAACCTTAAAAGAGTCTCTTGACTAGCAAGAACCCTAAAGAGCATCTGAGGCCTTTTTCATCCTATCCAAATCTTCAGGACTTATTACATGTGACTCACAAAACCTTAAAAGAGTATCCCAGGAACATTTATGTGCATAGCACGACCGGCAAGAACTCTAAAGAGCATCCTGGGAACATTTATGTGTCTAAGCACGATCAGCAATATCTCCAGGACTAATTACATGTGACCTCTGCTACAAACCCTCGAAAGAGCATCCCAGGACTTATTACGGGCACACAGCCCAACCTATCAGATCTCCCAGTCTTACATGTAGCAGCCCACCACAAACCCTCGAAAGAGCATCCCAGGACTTATTACGAGCACACAGCCCAACCTATCAAATCTCCCAGGTCTTACATGTGGCCCACTATCACAAACCCTCGAAAGAGCATCCTAGGACTTATTATGAGCACACAGCCCAACCTGTCGGATCTCCCAGGTCTTACATGTGATACACAGTGGCAGTCCTTTTTCATACTGGATGTGACCTAGAAAAATTCTAGGATTTCCTTTGCACAACCTGTCCATGGCCACAGAGTATCAACCTGATACTCAACATACATCATCCTGATGTACACATGATCATCCTGATCATCATCACTACAACATCCTGCTACATGTCATTTGGAGCAACATCCTGAAGCTCGTCATCTATGATCATCCTGATCATACACTGCATCTACCTAATGCATACCAAGTATCTACCTGATACATATCATCATACATGATCCACCTGATCATACAATGTATCCACCTGATACAAATACAAATACATGATCCAGATCATACCTGATACATATCAACATACATGATCTACCTAATCATACAATGTATCCACCTAATACATAGACAGATACATGGTCCAAGCATCCAACATGATGCATATAAAAAATACATACAAATGATCCAACTGATCATATCCAGCATCAAACATGATGCGTACATACATATATATATAAATGATCCAACTGATCATATCCAGCATCCAACATGATGTATACATATACATATAGAGCAGTAACTGGAGCATCGTCCTGATGCTCATCATCCATGATCCTCTTGATCAGCATAGCATCGTCTTCTTTAGATCATCTCATCGTCCATGAAGCACAAGCCAGATGCACATCATCCAACACTTACACCACTGACATGGGAGAACACATCTACCACCATTCGGGGAAGGCTCCAGCCCTTACATTTTCACCATGGGAGAACACATCTACCAACATGTGAAAAATGGCTTCAGCCCTTACATCTACACCATGGGATAACACATCTACCACCATGTGAGAATGGCTCAGCAATTACATCATGACCATGGGAGAACACATCAACCATGTCAGAAAAGCTCATGTGCATCTGCATCTTCCGAACTCATTACTTCCCTTTGGAAGGAACCTTGATCTGAAGTGCACCAAGCCTCTCTCTAAAGTACTCAAACTGCACTCTGGCCAACGGCTTGGTCAATACATATACAACCTACTCATCCATCGCAACATACTCTACTTCGACTATACTCAGTGCTACGCAAGACTGCTTCCTGCTAAACCAAGAGATCACACCTGATCCCATACTGAAGCAGCACCCATAAGTGCTCTTCCTATCTATAGCACTTCCTGCCCAATCTGAATCAACATAACCTTGCAGGTTAAACTTTTGATTCGCATCATACTTGAGCCCATAATCAATTGTACCCTTCAGGTACCTCAGAATATGCTTTACAGCAACCAGGTGAACACCCCTCGGATCCATCAGGAACTGGCTCAATGTGTTCACCGCAAAGAAAATATCTGGTCTCGTGTTCGTCAGGTGCATCAAGGACCCAATCATCTGATGATACATAGTGATATCAATCGGATCAGATGAAGCATTACACAGAAGCTTCAGGTTTGATGCCATAGGTGTGGCCATGGACTTGCAGTCCATTATCCCTAACCTCTTCAGGATCTCTATTGCATACTTCCCTTGTCCAAGGAAGATTCCAACTGCACTCTGCCACACCTCCATACCAAGAAAGTAGTGCATCATACCCAAGTTCTTCATCTCGAACTCGGCAGCAAGCTTCTGCTGCGTGTCGGCAATCAATCTATCTTCACCTGTAATAAACAGGTCATCCATATACAAAAGTAGTATCACTGGATTTCCTTCCTCAACCTTGCAGTAAAGGTTGGAATCTGCTTTACTCTTGGTAAAGCCCAAACTGGATAGAAAGTTGTCTATTCTACCATACCAAGTTCTGCACACATATGACTCCCTGTCATGTGTCTCAGAACCAAGTGGTTGCTCCACATACACTTTTTCTTCAACTACACCATTCAACAAGGCTGTCTTGAAATCCATCTGGTGTATCTTCCACTTCATCACTGTAGCCAGAGCAAGTACTGATCTAATGGAAGTGTATCTGGCTAACAGAAGCAAAAGTCTCTATGCTACCACCTACAGCATGCTTGATCTTGTAGATTCTCTTGGAATTCACTACAGACTCCCCTTCAGGTCTTGGTTTTGTATCCCAAACATCTTCATGATCGACTGGTACTCCTCGATCATGGCATTCTTCCCAGATCCTGGGAACTTCAATATCTTCAATATTTTTAATAAATAACTTTGTTGCTGAACAAATGTTGTAGTCCTTCTTTTGTAGGTGATGGTATACGATCTTTCCTACACAACAAGTTAAATTGCATGATTAGAAACATCTCATAGTTTTCAGAACAAATTCTTACACATAAAGAAATATGTCATACAGTCATGCAATTATTTTAGCCAATGCTTCAATACAACATTCATCCATATCCTGTAACTTTCTAGATGCCTTCCAATCTCTACCAGAACATTTTTAAGAGTTTGCACTACTCCCAACATGTCAGCAAAGAGGTTTCATTCTAGATAAGTAGCAATGGAATGTTGTACAGTGCCATAGGCCACTTACCCATCACATGCATATTAGCAATGTACTGTTCATTAATGCAATTATTCTAATATGCATAATACACACCCTAAGTCTAGGAACATGAGCATATACATCATTGAACAATATTATTTAAGCAAACAAATATGCAATAAATGATAATTCAAATACTTATCTTTGTTTGGTTGTTGGGTTGACTCCCTCTCAGTCTTTGCTTCTTTTCTGCAACTCCATTCTTAATCACTATGCATGCTTATTAGTATCATCATTGTGTTATCATTGAGGTCTTGTACATAATCATACATTCATTAGTATATTCTTAATACTATCAAAACACAATAATCTTAAGCATGTATAGTCATGATCATTTCAAACAGAAATAATAAGCATTAGTATTCAAGGTTTATATAGGAATCTTATGGTTAGTCATATCATAAATTAAAGTAAGAAACATAATATGCATACAACCATGACTATTCAAACCTATGACTTCATGAATAATCATTATCAACAACACAACAGTATAAGATCCTAACACAATGTAGGATTCTAGCTTGATATAGGAAAAACATACTTGGATTAGCATGCTAGCTAGTTATGTCTAACATACCCGCATAATGTCTTCAGGTTCTCTTCAATGACTTGTGCTAGTAACCTGCATGTCTCATAAGTTATCCATTGTAGAACCAAGTTATACATACCTCGTAAGTAGATCTTCTAAGAGATCCATGACAATGGATGAATCTTTGTCTTCATGTCATCATGATCATATGTTCTTGAACTAGAACATGATTTTTCTTTCTTGGTGTACCTTTCATGTTAGCGGACAACATAAACCTCATACAACACCATAATGAATTAGTACAATCATAAGTGTCAACACCCTAACCAATGAATATCTTCTATCATGCATTCATAATTTTATTAAGGTGATACGACAAGTCTAAATTTAAACAAGATTGTACTAACTGTAATAATATGAAGACAAAAATACCATAGACTTAATCATGAGCAAATCTTGAAACATACCTGGATAAGTCATACCTGTCGAGATTGCTTGTAATCTTCTTATGTAAGGCCTTAGCCTCATCTCCCTCTGAAACAGAAACTTCTTCACTTATGCAGGTGACCAATCCATTCTCTTCTAGGATTAACCCAATCCACTTGATTTGCAGGAACTGGATCTAGAGTTGGATTAGGGTTTGTCAGAGAAACCCTAAAAATTCAAACTTTGAATTTCAAACTTCCGAAAGGATAGAAATATGTGCCTTGATGATCTGATCAAGCTGGTATACTCAGAATTTGAAAACTCCAAAGTTTCACCCCTCAAATTTGCCTTTGAAACTTCTGGATTCACTGGACATGACCCAGAACTAGGGTTTGATGAAACCCACCCTTCTTCCCAATCAAAAGGTTTGATCCAAATCTCTAAGCTTCTATTTTTCTGAGAAGCTTCCAGCCGTGGTCACATATTTCAAAAATTCATATTTTTGCAGAAGCCCTAAATTTCCACTTTTCCGATCAAAGTCCCGAACTAGGGTCTGATCAAGCCCGGCCTTCTGCCCAACCAAAAATTCTGATCTTGGTCTCTAAATTTATATTTTGATGAATAGCATTCAGTCGTAGTCTCCGATTACAAAAATTCCAACTTTCTCCAAAACCTTAAATTCCGGAAGCCATGAATGAAGGTGCTCAAAAATAATTCTGTTTTGACATAAATATGTACCTGATTGTTTCTAGTGTAACTCTGCACTTTTCGATCCACAGGGTCTGAAAACGTTTTCTGTGGTAGCATGACCTATCATCTTTCCATCTCGACAGGTCTGACCTCAATTGGATTCTCTGAGAGAGAGTTATTCCAAGTGTCGCAACATGACCTGTTTATGGGATAAAACAGGAGAGCGAACTTGTATGGCATGCCACATGTCACTGGTTCAACTTAGGCCTCTGAAAACGTTTCCTAAGATAGTACAGTCTTTGTATTACCTGTCACTTTTTACGAAATTGCATTTGGAGCTTCCTAGCCCAAGTTATGACCTTTTTTCCAAGGTCACCTGTTTATGACAGAGATCTGGAAGAGGCAGAAACCCTATATTGTACAGATCATAAATCACAAAGTACAACGAATTAGAGGTTGTCCTTTGGATACAAGGTACATGGGGATCTTAGCTTCGACCGCAACAATTTCATATCCAAAAAAATTTCAAAAATTGATTTAGAGTGAAAGTTCTATGATAACTGGTTTTTGCTATATCAAGCCCTAGCATCGTAAGTGCAACAAGTGTCATACATGCCATATCATGCCTTCTTTCAGGCTAGCTCTGATACCATGTTGAATTTTCAGAATTTACTTCAATCTGATCTAGGATCTTAATTGAGAGAACAACATGTATAGCAAATCTACAGCATATCAATCATGGACACAATAATGCAAGCACATAAGAGACACAGAGTTTACTTGGGGAAAACCATAAAGGTGAAAAACCCCAATAACTTCCTCAGAGATAGATAGAGCAATGATACAACCAGAATACAAGAGATAGTCTTCTCTTAGCAGCAGAGCCTCCTTCTCACAAGTGCGCCACTTTTCGAATGAGAGAAGTGTGTGAATGAATGATCAAATAGAGATCTCTCGATCTCTATTTATACTTGTTTTGTCCTGCCCAATAAACTAATGGGACCTACATGTCTAGCTTAACCCATGGTTAACTTAATCCGGGCCGACCCCACACTTGGTGGTCTAATAACCCTTTGACCCACATGGCCGACCCCCAATAGGGTGGTCTAATAACCCTTCAACCCACATGACTTATACAGGGCCGACCCCAACAAGGTGGTCTAATAACCCATCAAGTATAAGTTACAACACTTACAATATAAATGACAACACTTCCGTATAGAGGAATAATAACATCTCTATAGGAATACAAAATACATATATGAAATACATGGGTGAAATACATTCCGAAGTTACATATACATCAACAAAAAACCCCACAACTTCCTCAGAGATAGATAGAGCAATAGTACAACCAAAGTACACAGAGATAGACTCCTCCTAGTAGCTGATCCTCCTCCTCACATCTACGCTACTTTCCGAGTGATGGAAGTGTGAGTTCTGAAGTGATAAAAATAGAGATCTCCCGATATCTATCTATACTTGTCCTGACTACCCAATAAACTTATGGGGCTGACTTGTCTAGCTTAGTACAATAACCCACGGTTAACTTAATCAGGTCTGACCCCACACATGGTGGTCTAATAACCCATCGGCAAGTTACGACACTTGCGACACTTGTCAATACAAATGACGACACTTCCGTATAGAGGAATAATAACATCTCTATAGGAGTACAATATACATAGATGAAATACATGGGTGAAATACATTCCGAAGTTACATATACATCAACACTCCCTATTCACTAGGAAGGTATTTCTCGACACAGATCTGCTAGCACAAGTATTCTTCTCTGGATCATCATCAGCGAATCATCGTCATCGTCACTGCTATTGCTATCTCAATCAATCTCTAAATCTACTCGTCATAGGAAGTTCTATAGAGCCAGTCCTTTTTCATACTGGATGTAGGCCCACCACCTGTAGTTCTTCATCATCATTGGCCATACTATGGATTTCTCAGGACTTATTACATGCGTCACAAACCCTCGCAAGAGCATCCCAGGACTTATTACAGGCACACAGCCCAACCTATCGGATCTCCCAGGTCTTATATGTGACCCTCATCACAAACCCTCGAAAGAGCATCCCAGGACTTATTACGGGCACATAGCCCAACCTATCGAATCTCCCAGGTCTTACATGTGACCCTCATCACAAACCCTCGAAAAAGCATCCCAGGACTTATTACAGGCACATAGCCCAACCTATCGGATCTCCCAGGTCTTACATGTGATCTCCACTACAAACCCTCAAAAGAGAATCCCAGGACTTATTACGGGCACACAGCCCAACCTATCGGATCTCCCAGGTCTTACATGTAGTCACCACCACAAACCCTCGAAAGAGCATCCCAGGACTTATTACGGCACACAGCCCAACCTCTCAGATCTCCTAGGTCTTACATGTGGTCACAGGACAAACCCTTGAAAGAGCATCCCAGGACTTCTTACGGGCACAGAGCCCAACCTCTCGGATCTCCCAGGTCTTACAAGTCCTCCTAGAGCAATGCCTCGAAAGAGCATCTGAGGCCTTTTTCATCCTGTCCAGATCTCCCAGGTCTACTTACATGCTCATCTGCACAACCTATCCACGGCCACAGAGTATCAACCTGATACTCACCATACATCACATGATCATCCTGATCATCAACACTGCATCATCCTGGTGCATGTCATCTGGAGCAACATCCTGAAGCTTGTCATCCATGATCATCCTAATCATACAATGCATCTACCTGATGCATACCAAGTATCTACCTAATACATATCATCATACATGATCCACCTGATCATACAATGTATCCACCTGATACATACATAGATACATGATCCACCTGATCACACAATGTATCTACCTGATACATATCAACATACATGATTTACCTGATCATACAACGTATCCACCTGATACATATACAGATACATGGTCCAAGCATCCAACATGATGCATATACAAAATACATACAAATGATCCAACAGGTCATATCCAGCATCCAACATGATGCATACATACATAAATGATCCAACTGATCATATCTAGCATCCAACATGATGCATACATACATAAATGATCCAACTGATCATATCCAGCATCCAACATGATGCATACATACATAAATGATCCAACTGATCATACAGAGCAGAAACTAGAACATCATCCTAATGCTCATCATCCAGCGCTTACATCCACAGCCATGGAAGGATCCTCCTCTCAACATGCTCGGAATGGCTCCTGCAAATGTGACCATCACTTCTTCCTCGAAGTGTCATCAATCTGAAGAACACCAAGCCTCTCTCTGAAGTACTCGAACTTCACTCTGGCTAGTGGCTTCGTCAGCACATCTGCAACCTGCTCATCCATCGCAACATACAGGAGCTTCACTGCTCCTCTCTGCACCATATCCCTAATATGGTGATATTTGATCTCTATGTGTTTCGACCTGTTGTGGAACACCGGGTTCTCAAACAGCTTCACACAAATCTGGTTGTCACAAAAGATACTAGTAGCCTCCAATGGGAGATCAAATAACTCATATAGTAGCTTCCGGAGCCATACTGCCTCACAACTAGCCGAACAAGCTGCAACATACTCTGCTTCGGTTGTACTCAGTGCTACAGAGGACTGCTTCCTGCTAAACCAAGAGATCACACCTGATCCCATACTGAAGCAGCACCCAGATGTGCTCTTCCTATCTGCAGCACTGCCTGCCCAATCTGAATCAACATAACCCTGCAGGTTAAACTTTTGATTCACATCATACTTGAGCCCATAATCAATTGTACCCTTCAGGTACCTTAGAATATGCTTTACAGCAACCAGGTGAACACTCCTCGGATCCATCAGGAACTAGCTTAATGTGTTCACCGCAAAGCAAATATCTGGTCTCGTGTTCATCAGGTACATCAAGGACCTAATCATCTGACGATACATAGTGACATCAACCGGCTCAGATGAAGCATCACATAGAAGCTTCAAGTTCGATGCCATAGGTGTGGCCATGGCCTTACAGTCCATCATCCCGAACCTCTTCAGGATCTCTACTGTATACTTCCCTTGTCCAAGGAAGATTCCATCTGTACTCTGCCACACCTCCATACCTATAAAATAGTGCATCATCCCCAAGTCCTTCATCTCGAACTCGGCAGCAAGCTTCCTCTTGGTATCAGTAATCAAACTATCATTACCTGTGACAAACAGGTCATCCACATATAGAAGTAGTATCACAAGATCGCCTTCCTCAACCTTGTAGTAAAGGTTGGAATCCGCTTTACTCTTAGTAAAGCCCAAACTAGATAGGACACTGTCCATCCTACCATACCAAGTTCTAGGAGCTTGTTTCAATCCATACAAGGCTTTCTTCAATCTGCACACATATGACTCCCTGTCATGTGTTTCAAAACCGAGTGGCTGCTCCACATACACTTCCTCTTCAACTACACCATTCAAGAAAGCAGTCTTGACATCCATCTGGTGTATCTTCCATTTCATTACTGCAGCCAGAGCAAGTACTATTCTGATGGAAGTGTACCTGGATACAGGAGCAAAAGTTTCTTCATAATCTATTCCCTCTTTCTGAGAGAAGCCACGAGCTACGAATCTTGCCTTGTATTTCTCTATGCTTCCATCTGCAGCATGCTTGATCTTGTAGATCCATTTGGAAGTCACAACAGACTTCCCTTCAGGTCTTGGGACAACATTCCAAACATCATTCTTCATTATTGATTGGTATTCCTCGACCATGGCATCATTCCATTCTTTCTTTTCTGTTGCTTCTTCATAACTAAAAGGTTCTTTGTTCATGATATCACAGAGTAAAGCAACATAGTTGGTATGTGATCTAGTTCTCTTCTTTGCTCTGTGTTCTTCTTCTGGAATTCCATATCTTTCTGCATCTTGAATAAGCTCTCTAGCCCATGCAAGTTTCCTCTTATGAGAGTTATTCTCACGGGGTGGATCTACAGGTTCTTTTGGATCTTCAATTTCACAATCTGCATCTGGAATTGCTTCAGTCATAGTAGTGTCTTGAAATCTAGTTTCCTTAGGTTCTTCATAATCTTCAACAAGTGTCTTCCTTGATTTGATGAATGTTGAGTTTTCATCAAATGTTACATCCCTGCTGACATCAATTTTCTTGAACCCTGGAAAGTATATTATGTAAGCCTTCAAGCTTTCATTGTAACCCACAAAGATACCCTTCTTTCCTGAAGGATCTAGCTTGGTCCTCTTTTCCTTTGGGACATGAGTGTATACTGGACAACCAAATATTCTGAGATGGTTGACTTCAGATTTCTTACCAGAGAAGACCTCTTCTGGTGTCTTGTTGTCCAATATCTTGTGGGGTGTTCTATTTTGCACATATACATTTGTCCTAGTTGCTTCTGCCCATAGATGCATAGGTAGATCCTGGTCATGCAGCATTTCCCTTGCTGCTTCCATGATTATTCGATTCTTTCTTTCTGCAACTCCATTCTGTTGTGGATTGTAAGGAGCAGTCAACTCCCTCTTAATCCCTGAATCGCTGCATAGCTTCTTGAAGTCACCTGAAGTGAATTCTCCACCATTGTCGGATCTGAATGTTTTGATCTTCTTATTTGTTTGGTTTTCCATCAAGGTTTTGAATTCCTTGAACTTATCAAACACCTCATCTTTGTTCTTCAAGAAGTAAACCCAAGTCTTCCTGGAGAAATCATCAATGAAAGAGACATAGTAAACATACCCACTCAGAGAACTGGATGACATCGGAGTGGATCATTTCCAAGATACCTTTTGCCTTGCTTTCACTGCGTGGAAATGCCTTCTTTATGTTCTTTCCTTTTGCACATCCTTTGCAAACACCTTCATGCTTGGTCTTGATTTCAGGAAGACCTTCTACAGCTTTACTTGCATCCAATGCAGATATGGAGAGTAGGTTTTTCTTGAGCCCAAGTACATAAAGAACTTCTTTCATCTTCAAATATTTTCCAGAATCTAGGTTGTAGGATGCTTCACCACTTCCTTTGATAGGGTATTGATAGTCATCCCCAAGTTTAACTTTATGGGGTGATTCATGTTCAGATAGATTTACAAAAGATTCTTTAAACCCAGTCATGTGTTTGGAAGCCCCATTATCAATAAGCCAATCATTACAACCATGAGAAATAGTACCTATGAGACTAGAGATTAGAACATATTCTTCTTCACTTGATGAGTCATCATCATCACTTTCTGCTCTAGCCTTCTTCTTTGGACGTTCATCATCCTCAGCAGCATGAGCATGATATCTTCTTTTTTTGTTCTTCTTCTTCTTGTTGAATTTGTTGTTGTTGTCTTTCTTCTTCTTGGGACAATATGAAGCAAAGTGTCCCTTCTCATTGCAATTGAAGCATTTGAGATCTTTCTTATCCTTATGATAATGGTGGTGTGAAGTTTTTCTGAAGTGGGATGGCTCTCTCTTGGACTTTCCTTTCTTGGTGTGAGCTGTGAGAGCTTGATCTTCATTCCCCATCTTTTCTTCTCGTGCCACAAGCCTTGCTTCTTCTTGAGAGAATTCCTCCCATAGTCTACTGAAGGAGATCAATTTCTTTCTTGCACATATTCCTTGAATAAAAGAGTCCCATGACCTAGGTAGTCCATTTAGAGTAGTCATAACCACTTCACCATTATCTACTACTTCATCGACAACTTCAAGTTGTTCCTTGATCTTAGAGACCTTGGAGAAATAAGATTGAATGGTCTCTCCATTCAACAGCTTGACCCCTTTCAATTGGTTCCGTGGAGTCATCTTCCAATTTATGTTCTTCCCTTCAAATAGCTTGGTCAAAGAGTCAAACATATCCTTGGATGTCTTTAGAGATGACACATGTGGTATGAGATGGTCTTTGATAGAATCAGCAATGATTCTATTTTCCTTGACCAAGTTATTCCTATGCAATATCTTAGCCTCTTCATCCTCTGGGATAGGGATCTCTTCTTTTATATATGAATCCAACTCATTCTCTTCCAAGATTAACCCAATCCTATACTTCCAGGCTCAGAAGTTATCAGCCCCTTCAAGCTTATCCTCAAGCTTGGTGTGGTGAGACATCTTTTAAAGAGTACTTCAAATGGAAATAGAAAATATTTAGGTTTTACCACTTGATTTGCTGAAAACTGGATCTAGTCCCGGATTAGAGTTTGTCAGAGAAACCCTAAAACTTCAAAATGTGAATTTCAACTTTTCTAAAGGATAGAAAGATGCGCCTTGATGAGCTTATCAGCCTGGTATACTCAGAATTTAAGTTCTGCAAAGTTTCACCCTTCAGAAGTGCCTTTTAGTCTTTCTGGATTCACTAAGGAGGACCCTAAATTAGGGTTTGAGTTTCCCGGAGTTTTACCCAGGCAAAAATCTCGATCCGAAGCTCTAAAATTTGATTTTTCCAAGGAGCTTCCAGCTGTGTTTTCAAATTTCAGAAATTCCTATTTTTGTGGAAACCCTAAGTTTTAGGGCCAAAACTGAAAGTGCTCAAAACTGAATTCTGATTGGACGGATAGATTCACCTTGCTGAGGAAAGTCAATCTATCATATTGTTTTTCGAAAATCTGTGGAGAGAAACCCAATAAAAAAGAAACCCTGGTTTTCGTCACTGCACAATGTCTTCTTCTCAGGTTAGCTCTGATACCATGTTAATTTTCGAGCATTAATTCAACATACTCTAGGATCTTTACTGAGAAAATAACATGTATGGTATATCAATGCATATTGATCATAGCAAGCATATCAATCATCATGAGATGCAAACAAAGAGACAAAAGACACACAAAGTTTCCGTGGGGAAAACCCTAAGGTGAAAAACCCCACAACTTCCTCAGAGATAGATAGAGCAATAGTACAACCAAAGTACACAGAGATAGACTCCTCCTAGTAGTTGATCCTCCTCCTCACATGTGCGCCACTTTCCGAGTGATGGAAGTGTGAATTCTGAAGTGATCAAAATAGAGATCTCCCGATCTCTATTTATACTTGTCCTGACTGCCCAATAAACTTATGGGGCCAAATTTTCTAGCTTAGTACAATAACCCATGGTTAACTTAATCAGGGCCGACCCCACACATGGTGGTCTAATAACCCATCGACAAGTTACGACACTTGCGACACTTGTCAATACAAATGACAACACTTCCGTATAGAGGAATAATAACATCTCTATAGGAGTACAATATACATAGATGAAATACATGGGTGAAATACATTATGAAGTTACATACACATCAACATTGTGTGGATCTTACCTATTTAAGTGATTGTCCAACCGATTCATACATTCACAGACTTAGAAATACTTGTGCACCTAATATTCATCCACCTAATCGACACTTAACATATTATTCCCATCTTCATTCTTATGGCGAAAGCATATAGAAGTAAAACACATAAACTGCTAAGTAGGAACTCAAGCATTCATCGTAAGCAAATAAACAAGTGCAAACATATAAAAAATCCCACAACACAGAATTTAACGTGGTTCACCCCGAGGATGGGAGCTACATCCATAAGAACTGGTGTTATATTATTTCAGGAAGGGTACAATAGTTCCAGTCTGCGCACTCAACTGCAGACTCTCTTCTCTCTCAATAGGCCTCTGCGCACACAGCTTGCAGAGCCTTTACAATCTTCTCTCAACAGAGTTTAATGTTCAACAAAGATTACAATTCATGCTCTGAATATTCAACAATAAATATTATTCAACCCTTTCCCTTACAAACTTGTGCCTTCTTATAGATCATGTCCGTAGGTCATGTCTTTACAATGCATAGGCAAAAACCCTAAGGTTCCCAAAACTGGTGCGGTTACTCGCCACCCTGCCTGTCGTCATCACTAGGTTACTCCACTTGCTTCAGCCACCTTACTGGGCCACTCACGGCTCTAACAGCCTTCTGACAACCGCAGTCATCACAAAAACGGTTGCACTGCATCGTGGCTTGTCGATTTCCGCCCCTTTAGCCTGCATGTCACCATCGACTTAGTGTCCTAGCTCCTTAACTGCTTGCCTCCATTCCCTTTTACAGGTCGCTTTCATCTTTCTTCGCTCTACTCCTTACCCAAAATAGGTCGCTTCCTCAGCTCGACCTTCTCTTATACTCTTTTACCCAAAAATAGTTGTTGCGTTGGCACTGCGCACCAGCATAGCTACACCAAAACTGAATATGCACTCCGAGCTGCGCACTCCCCAAAACTGTGCCTTCTGCCTTCGCAACCCAAACTGCGCAGCTCCAAAATTGTGTCTTATCAAAATTGTGCCTACTTGGACCACGCCCAATAGGCCCCTAACACTGAATTGTGGCTCATCCCGAGCCACTTCAATCCAGCTGCTCCATCTGCGCATCTTTTGAAATACCTAATCGCGTCGTAAAGTCTTGAACAGTTGATCGCCCTGTAAGTCGTAAATTCTGAGGTAGGTTCCATAATTTGCTCCTTGACTTTATTATTCGTTTCCTGAAGATCTTGCAACTTTGTTTCAATTTTGTCCGTTAGGGTGAGTGCCTCTTCTTGCAGCGTCTATAACCTCGAAGAGGTTTCCACCTCCTTTTCTCTTAGAGTCTCGAGCTCCTTTCTAAGTGCCTTGGTCTGTTCAAAGGCGTGCCTCTTCTGTCGTACCAGAAAGTCCTTCATAGAAGCATCTATGGAATCCACTTCTTGCTTCTTTTGTTGTATTTCATTGTGGATCCTTCGCAACTCCGGTTCCTCTTGTAATATGCTCCAAATGTTTGACACGTCATCTAGCAGGTTTTGGCATCGCGTGACTGCTCCGTAGATGCTCTACATAGAGGCCCTCGGCGCCTCTGCTCTTGCTTCTTCCGCCTGCTGTGCTATATCAACTGATCGTCGAGCTGCCAGCTCGGCTAGCTCGGCCATCTCTGTAGGGTCGTCACCCCTCTTGCTCAAACCTGTAATTCTTGCTATCAAGTCGACATTAATGTTGACCTTAAAGTCGATCCAAATGTACCCCTAGTGCGTACAAGATAGTAGCGTACGCACCACAGCCTTGCATTCGTTGCTGCGTTCGAAGTGTGGAATTCGCAGCAGGTTGAGCAGGCCATCCCGGGACAACGGCACCGCCCAGTCCATGGGAAACCTGTGCTTTCTTCATGGTTCCATCATCTTTGCTATACATGTACCTATCTGTCTGCAGGTGTGGGAATTTTTCAGCATCCATTAGATTGTAATTAGTAAATTTGCAGGTAGGAATTTTTTCGAGCAAATCTTCCTTAGTCTGGACATGCTTTGACATAGGCGGCAATGGGATGTCGTATTGTGCATTCTTTTGCAAGTGCCTTTCCGAGGAATTGCTCTTTCTCGGACTGATATACTCTGGAATGAGCCATACAGGTAGTGGCGGGTTACCTTGTGGAGTCACTGGCTTAGAAGTGCCTAGTGTCTTTGGTTTTTCCTGTGTGGTGGTCGAATGCTTGTCCTTCTTTTTTTGTTGCGGCTAATTCGGCTTCGGGTTCTTGGACGAGCCACCCCGTTCCGGTGTGGTCTTTTTTGGTGGTGTCTTCATTACTCCACTTATCCCATAGCGGTTGAAGTTGTCTAGGATCTCTTCCAACATCTGCTCTTCTGACATAAAATCAGTAGGCATTGGTGCTTCTGGTTGCTAAGTTCTCACGATCTTTACAGTCGGTAAAATTTCAAACTCACGGTAAAATGCATAAGGAAGAGTGGATTGGTATTTATAGAGTTTCTAACCTGACAGTTTGCCTTCGATGTTTAACTTAGAGATTTAATGTTGCATCTGTTTGCAAAATCTCGGTTGGATCTCCATCTTACGTGACATTGAATGTTTTCTGGAATGGCTAGACTAGGCATTAAGTGCAAGGTGTGCTAGATGAGATCTCGCTAGCGTTTCAATATTTTTCGTCGTTAAATATGTCGAGTCGGATTAACTTTCCTTAAATGTTGAGGTGTAATGGTATTGGCAAGCCATATGACAGCCTAGCGAAATATTAAATGCCAAGTCCGTTGGCCGGATCCCATTAGGATCGCGATCATTTCAGTCTTTACTACACCCGAACGGATAGGATATTCTTTTAATGCTGGATTTTGTCGGTGCCGCCATTTTTTGAATAACGGCTCACCAACCGACCGATAGTTTTCATGGCTACCTCTTTCCGTCGTGATGTGCTGGTAGTTCTAACAATTTGTTTTTCTGGCGCTCATTTCCTTCATGCCTTCAACTTCGCAACTGCGCTGCCACTTCATGCCCTCTGTCGCAGCTACTGGTATTCCGCAGTTGTCCTTTTCCATTCGATTTGCGCAGCTATCTTTTCATCTTCGTACTGCGCGGTTCAGCACATTCTCTACTTCATTGGATCTGTGCAGCTACCTTTGAGCTTCGTGATGCTTGGTTTTTTTTTTCTTTAGTCTACAAAGAGTTCTGCGTAGTAGGGCTATCCCGATAGGGTTTTAGCCTACTTCCATTGACTAATCCAGGTAAATTGTCTCCGGCTAACATGGCTAACTAAGCTGCGCCACCATTAGTAGCATGTACAATAGTATATGGACCAAGCCAATGCCTCTTAAACTTTCCAAGAAACTTCATAAATTTGCTATTGTACAGGAGCACTAGATCACCTACCTGAAAAGACTTGTTCTTGATATGGCGATCATGCCATGCTTTTTCTCTATCTTTCTGCACTTGCTGGTGAAAGCCTGCGATGAAACAATCTTCCTCCAACCCAACCAAGTGTAGAAGTCTTTCTTCTAGTGCCTCTTGATCTTCCATGCCTGTAAATGCATCTATTCTCAAGCTGGAAAAAATGTATTCCATAGGCATTACTGCTTCCTGTCCATAGGCCAACCTAAAAGGTGTGTGGCTAGTCAACTTCTTACAGGTGGTCTTGTATGCCCATAACACCGCTGGAATGCGTAGGTCCCAGTCATCTTTATTCACATTGCATACCTTTGTGAGCGCATGCTCTAGTACCTTATTGAAAGCTTACACAGTTCCATTTTCTTGCAGATGATATGGCGTACTTCTCTGATGGTGAATATGGAATTCTTCAGTCAGGGCTTCAATTTTTTTGTTCAAAAAATGAGTTCCCTGATCACTCATCAAGATCTTCGGGCATCCAAACCTTGTGAGGATATTTTCAAAGATGAACTGCGCGGAAGTACCTGCACTACAATCCTTTACTGGCTTTGCTTATGTCCATCTGGTGAGATAATAAATAGCAGTAATGATGTATCTCGCACCATTCCTTTTTCCCGGTGGGTTGATCGGTCCCACGAAATCAATGGCCCATTTCTCAAAGGCCTAAAGGGTCAACTACGGATTCAATGGCATTTCATCCCTATGTGATGGTCTTCCTGTCCTCTGACAGATATCGTAGCTCTGGCAATGTTCCTTTGCATCTTTGTGAATAGTAGGCCACCATAGCCCTGCTCGCAGTATCTTCTGCACAGTGGCTCTTCCTACATAGTGGCCTCCCGATACACCTAAATGTGCATCAGCTAATATGAATGGCTTCTCGTGCTCTAACATACATCTGCGCAACACTTCATCTGATCCTAATTTGTATAGTTGTCCCGTGATTATGGTGAAGTCTGCTGCTCTTACTACCAGCTGCTTCTTCTGATGCGTAGTAAACTCTGTTGGTGCCAATCCAATAGTTAAAAAATTGACAATGTCCATATAGTAGTCATCAGCAATCTGAATGGAAAACAACTGCGCATCAGGCAGATTGTCTTCAAGGTTGGTAGGTTCTTCACCTGACTTGATCCTCGAGAGGTGGTCAGGTCCTAAGTTCAATCTGCCCGGCTTAACCACTATTTCAAAATCGTACTCCTCAAAGAGTAACAACCATCTACAGATTATTCCCCCTAACACTGGCTTATTAACCAGGTATTTCAAAGCTGAATAGTCAGTATACATAGAGAAGTATGCACCGAGCAAATAGTGCATGAATTTCTGCAGTGCGTAAACCATAGCTAAGCCCTCTCTTTCAGTGGTCGTATAATTATTTTCAGCAGACGAGAGCTTCCTGCTTAAAAATGCAATGGGATGGTCAATATCTCCCTCTCCTGGTTGTGATAGTACAACACCCAGTGCTATACATGAAGCAGCAACATGTACATGAAATGGCTTCTCCTAGTCAGGAAAAACTAGGATCGGGGCAGTTACCATTTTCTCTTTTAGGTCGAAGCCTTGCTCAAATTCTGCGTTCCAGATGAACTGCGCGTCTTTCTTTAACAATTTCTCCATCGGTGCGGTTATCTGCACATAACCCTTTATAAACTTTTTGTAGTAACCCGTATGACCCAACATGGTGCGCAGCTACTTTACTGATGTTGGCGCAGGTAAATTTACAATTACTGTGATCTTCGCAGGATCAACCATCAGTCCTTGTCTTCACACAATGTGTCCTAACATAATACCATAAGGCAAACAGAAAACACACTTCTTCAAATTCAAAGATATCTGATGTTGTCTGCACTTTTCTAGCATCATTCTGAGGTTTGCACAGTGGTTCTTCAGTAACCCGAACACAGTCCAATCATCAAAGTATGCTTCTAAGAATTTATGACTGAAATCTTTAAATGCTGCGACCACAACTCTGGAAAAAATGGCAGGCGCGTTCTTCAGACCAAAAGGCATCACTATATACTAGAACGACCCCCATTCAGTGGCAAAAGCAGTCTTATGCCTATCTGCTGGATCAATCCTTATCTAATGGTATCCAGAAAATCCATCAGTGAAAGAATATGCCTCATTTCCTCCAACATTGTCTAAAACTTCATGTTGGTGAAAATATATGCTATCTAATTCAACACTTAATTGTCAACTCGGGAAGGTAGCTTATGAGATGCAAACACTATATGTGCAGGACTGAAAGCCTAAACTACCCTAGCCTAACTTATCCTAAAGCTGGTAATTTACCTAAAATTGAGTAAGGATTATGAACTATCAATCAACTTGTCGAACAGACCTTCAAACAAAACTGCATTCAGACACTACATACAACACTTCATTCAGACTCTAACTAGTATTAACAAGAAATCAAAGCATTATGAGCTATTCTACTTCTACCATTCATTCATTAAGCAAACAACATCTACGAGTTCAAATAAAAACCTATCTATGCTATATGGAATTGTAAATTGACAGAGTTGCAGAAAGATACTAACTATGAAAGCATTAAGAGTCTAATTCTAACTCTATTCTAGCAAGCAATCAAGGTATTCATTCTTCTCACTAGTTATCTATTTATAAAGAAAGCAGTGCTATGATACTTTCTAAGAAATAGACTTCAAATCAACTAATTAACAATGCTAAGTTAACTTGCAATTTTCATCTATTGAAAAGCTTCAAAAAATTGAAAGTAAATCCTATCCACTTGAGCAGTGATTAACAAAATGAAACTACCTACTACTACAATGAATTAAACAACAAACTAATCTAAGATTGGCAAGCAAATCTAGATCAAAAGCAAAACTATACTACTATGTATCTATAGCAATTTCAATTACAACTATGTTATTAAATCGAACTTCTAACAATAAACACAACGCTATTCTATTTCAAAAAGAGGAGTTTAGTCAAGCAAATCTAAACTACTCTACAGCAAATCAGAAACTATTGTATTATGAATCAAAAAGCAATTATACTATGTGTATTTGATTACAAACTATTGAGGAAAGTAAAGCTTACTATGTTATGAAGACAAACTAACTATTGGCATTCGAAATTAAAGACTATTGAACGAATCAGAGCTTACTGTATTGTGAAAGAGGAAACTAACTATTTTCATTCAAATCAGAGACTAATTCCTATTGTAAGTTAATTGTATGAAATTGAAAATGCAATTCTTTCTAATCCATGAAAGCTATAGCAATGAAAACGAATTCTTGGATCCAAGGTGTAAATAAATAAGAATTCAAATGTGTGAAAGAGAAACTAGCTTCAAACCCTAGTCTATGCTAAGAGCAATAATATAATCATACTAAAACAGAGATCTCTTTCTATCTACAAGCAATGAATTGAAATACATAAAAGCAAATCTGATTTCTAACTCTATTCTACACTATGGATTTCAACACAATCACACAACATAAATTCAAAGCAGAGATCTCTTCCTAGTTATGTACAATGAGCTCATATGACATAGATGCATGGAATGAGAAATAAGAGTGTGAGTTTAAACAATAATACAAAGAGATAGTAGTAAAAACATTTGAGTTAACATAGAACACAGTATACAGTAATGAAAACAAAGAAATACTTAGCTTGCACGATGAGAAGAAAACAAAGACACACAATTTGATATGGAAAACGTTTTTGCAGTAATGAAAAAGAGGAACACACATGAAATTAGCTGAACATTTACAACAGGGATAAAACACCAAGAAATCCACTGCCGCTGAGGGGCCCTCCCAGTAGCAGTGGCCAAAGCTTCACGGACTACTCAATCACCAGATCATAAAAACGAGTTTAACCCAAGAACAGAGTAGAATTCCAATTATAAAAACGTAGAACCAAAATTACATCATTTCTCAGCCCTATGGGGCTCTATTTATACATAAAAAACCATTAGGCAGTGGACAGAATCGAATCCCCAAGTTCCTGAGCTGTTAAAACTAATTTCTAAATTTAGAAAACGGCTAACCACGTTTTCTGGGCAAGTTTGTTTCAAGGAACCACGACATGCTCCCAAATGGCTTCGAATTTCCGAAAAATTCCTCGCAAGAACCTAAATGGGCCTATTCTGCACAAAACCCATGTGCCGGAATTTTCAATTTCTCCTATGTTTGCCCGCAAATCTAGCCCGAAATTTTTTGTATGTTAAAAACACGTTTTTGATAGAAATTATGAATTGCAAGCTGCTCACATCTGAATGGTTCTAGATGAGATCCGATAGATTCCTCACCATCTAGAAGCATATAGATAACTCCTCCAAGTGGCGGAATTTGGATTGGTGAAGTGGAAGTATGATAATGGATGATCTTTAGTGCGAATGGCAGTCTGAATGGGCATCCGAATGACTTGGAACGGAAATTAGTTCATAAGTCCGGATTCTGAATGGAATTGATGTTGGATTGTTGCATGAGTTGATTGTCGGTTGGGTTTGTTGGCTTCAAACTATGGCTGGGTTGTTGGTTGGGTTCTATTGGTTGCATTACGTGATTTGCTACCTTTCCATCCACATGGTGTGTGCGTTAATGCTCAAGGCCTGCACAATATATTAAAAATGCATTAGTTAAAAACAAAGTATGAAATAACATTTGCATAATATATATATATCCAACGTGATATGTTATGCATTACACCCTGCGTTAAACAACAAACAAACTTATCAAATGAAAAAGCCACATTACATTTCCTCTGTCTTATGTTACCATATGGCATAACAAAGATTGTGATTTACATAGAAAAGTTTTATAATATTCTCTTTGCCTTATGTTATCATATCTCACAAATATATATAGTGGTTGAATTTAGACTTTAAACAATTGATTTTAATCATTTGCCATGACCGAATTTTAATTTAAATAATTAAATTTTTACCCTTTTCATGATTAATAAGATTTTCAATAAAAAAGATTTGTAATAAAAAGGGTAAAATAATATTTATTTTAATGTTTCGCCTTTTTAACTATTTTAGATCCAAAACTTCAGCATTAATTCATGACTTTGATTTATATATGTAGGTATACGGAATCAGCGAGAGCCAAAGGAAAAAGGTAGATCAGTTCATTAACAAAGCAAGCCAAACCAATAAGAAACATGCAATCAAACCCAGTGCAGAACTCATGATCAGAAGAAAGGTCGGATGAAGGATCAAATGAAGTACCAAAATGAGGGTTGTATGGACCATAAAACATCAAAAAGAAGTATATCAGGCTTTCTTTATGTATAAAGAGTTTTCATTAATAAAAATAAAGTAAAGATAGCCTTATTAAACATAGATGTACTAAATTATGGTAAATAGTCCAGAAAATTAATGTAAATAAAATCATTATAAATGACAATTCCTGGAGCCCAACACTTCATCTATGAAAGGGATAGGAAATGGGTCATGCATCGAAGCATCGTTCAATTTTTTGAGATCGACACAGATCCTGATCTCACCTTTTGTCTTCTTGTCTTGGATAACCATGGGGTTTATCCACTCAGATTCTTCAACCGGCTCAATGATCCCCGCATCGAGCATCTTATCAAGTTCTTCCTTGACTCTTTCTTTGTATCGAGGATTCAGTATATAGGGCCTTTGCTTAATAGGTTTGGCGCCTGGCTTAAGAGGTATCTTCATAACTCCTAAGTCACCCAGAATACCTTTCATTTCTGTAAACTTTGTCAGAAATAAATCCTGATATTCATGTAGCAGGTCTACAATCTCCGCGACTATTTGATCATCCCAGTAGTCTCCAATAGACGTGAACTTCGACTCTTCACTTGTGCCAATGTTCACCTTTTGTGTTTTTACACGTCCACTCGTGTCTGGAATTTCCAGTGGAGGTCCCTCTACATCGTGTGCACCCTCTGACTCAGGTATATTGACGTTGCATGGATCCTCCTCATCGCTTTCTTCTTCTTTTTCATTTTCAACAATGTTATAGCATTCAAGGGCATGTTCTATCTGCATTACCCATTCTGGCTCTAGGTCTATAGGTACTTTTATATCTTCAAACACTCTTTCTTTGAGTTCCTCCAATGCCTCGTTTGTACTTGGACATTTTGCTCTGAATATTCTTTCCTTGATGACCTGCAATGCTTCATTTATTCTCGTGCTGTCATCTTCAAAACTGAAGCTTCTCTGGAAGTTCGTAGTCAGGGTAGGCCAATCTGTAGTTCCTTTGCGCAACTCTGTGTCTAGGTACCAGTTCTTTGGAATTTTTTCCTCCAATGTATGCACAAACAGATGAACCCATTTTGTCTGTGGTCTCTCCTCCCATGCTTGTGAACAGATTTCAATATGATCTGTTGGATCCGTCTGTCCATTATATTTTTCAAAGGTCAGTGCAACCTTCTCAGCAAACCTGATCTGCATCATGCATCTGCACTAATCCCATGTGGTCAATGTTTGTTTATGCGTAACCCACCATCTAGTAGGTGTCTTGCGCAGTGCCATATCTAGTGCTGGTATGCAATGTTGATCGGCAACTGACATGGTATATTCCTAGATAAATGGATAAACATTAGATGAACCATCATAGGTGGGGATTGGACTTGCCTCTTTTCCAATCCAGCGCAGTGACTTTGTAACCTGCGTGCATCTCCTTGCAGATACTTCATGTATACAACTTTTCCAATTCTCCAATCCTGCGTCCGAGTTTGAGATACAAGAACTATCGCATCACCAACTAAGTGTCCATCCGCAGTAGGATTAATATAGTCAGCATCATTCATAGTCATTTTGTAGATGCGGTCAAGGTCTTGAGCTCTGGATTCTTCCTGAATCGGCTCACTGTATCTTTCTCCGTCTGAACGATCCAATGGCGCGATGACCCTTATGTCCTGACCTTCAAAGATCATATTCTTTGTTTTCAAGTTTATAATGGCGAGGTTGTCCATTGCCCAGTCTATACCCAACAGTGTTGGATACGGTTGGCTATCATCCACAATTTCGATAACCTCGAAGTCTGCATAGCTTCGCACCGCATCGATATCAACAATAACATTGGCCAATCTCCCAAAAGGTATAGCTGCCATCTGGTTGGCCAATTTCAACTGTATGGGTGACCACAAGAACTTTGGTCTCCCCATCTGTTTCCATGTTTGCTTAGTCAAGACATTTACCTCTGATCTGAGATCAAGGATGATCTCATCCATCTCATAGTCTCCTATCTGCGCACTAAGCCGCATTTCTCGGCCTGATCTTTTGTGTTTCTTGATCTGGTGAACTACGCTCTGGGCAGTATCTGTCTCATTACGTGGCTCATACTGGTTCAATAAATTTTCTAATTCCACCACAACATCTGCGCTCTTCAGTAATTTCATGCAGCTCCTTAGGAACTGCGCAACAGAGGTGCCTGTCTCTACTGCATCACACGTTTTGTCATATGCTGCTAGCATATCTTGTGTTTGTAATACTTCACTGCACAATGAGATTCTTGGTGAAGTAGGTGGTGGTCCCTTGAAAATGTCTCGCGCTTCTTCAAATACTTCTTTATTTTTCTCTAGATTGAAGGCAAGTGCCTTCCCAGTAGCTTTTCTAATCCAGATTGTTTCAACAGGAGTTTGCTTAGTATCAAAGTTTCTAGAAGTCAAAGAGTTTGCTCCTCTATATCTTCCTGTTGCAACGCCACTTCGCGTGACAACATTAATGCTAGGATCCACAGCCCTTCTCTCTGCTCCTATCAACTGAATGTTCGGGTTCGGCGCATCTTGCTTACGTTTCTGCATTTTGGCCGCTAACATTGGGCAGTCTTCAATAACATGATCAAAAGATTTACAGTAACTACAAGTAGTGCACGAGTTGGTACAATCTCTAGATACGTGACTTGGCTGGCCACAGTTATAACATATTACCTGGACTCGGCCTCTTCCTTGTGCTAGGCCAACATTTCTTCCTCTCCCGCGGTATCCGCCACGGCCTCTGTACGGTCCTTGATCATGCTGCATGTTATCTTGTTTGTGCGGAGTCTCTTCTTGGACTCTGTATACTCCTCCATACATATGCTCGATATCTTTCTTCCTTTCCAACATGAGCTCATATGCACGGCAGTTGGACTCATCATGCCCAACTGAATTACAGAAATTGCAATATAAATTTTTAGGTGGTCTTCAATATTTCTGAATTAAATAGTAGTCCTCTGACCGGTGTCCTCTAGTTCTGCAGATCTCACACCATGGCCCTTGGTTCTGATTCAATGGATTTGGTGCACCCATGTTAAGGTATTCTTGGAATAAAGGACAATGATCCTTAGTGTGTCCTTCTCCCTTGCATCCTGTACACCAGACTTCTTGTCTTTGTTCTTTTCCTTTCTTCATATCCTGCAATTGTAATGTTAGGGTAGCTAACTGGGTCTGAATCTAAGACATCCCAGTGCTAGTTTCTCCAATAGGTGAAGCTTCTAACTTCATCACAATCTCCAAGGCCTCTTCCTGCGAATCCACTTTCTGTTGCATCAACGACAGTCTGATATGGGGCAACAGCGCGGCTATAAACCATTCTTGGTGCTGTTTCGGTGCTATGACGAAACTTACTTGTTCCAACAGTGTCTTAAATTTCTAGTCAAATTCCTAGACTGTCTCATTAGGTTTTTGCTTGATTTATTTTAACTCTGTGATACATTGGGATTCTGACTTTGGTTTCTTGAACTCACTCAATAGTGCAGCCTTAATCTCCACTAAGGTTCTCTGATGTCCAACGGAATACTTCATGAACCAATACAAGGCTCTGTCTCTAAATGTGGTGATGAGCTACACTCGCTTCACAGCATCATCCTGAACTTGTTTAACATTCCATATGGCTTCACATAGAAACCAGTGTTGCTCAGGGTCCTCTAGGCTCGTTCCTTTGAATATCGGCAGCTTAATATCATCAGTCATCCTTCTTCTAGGTGGTAAAGGGTTCTGCGCAGGGTTCTGAGCGACAAAAGTAAAAGTGGTACTGCGTGGAACGTTCTGACTTGGAATATTTTGTGTGCTAGGGATATTAACAACTGGAGGGTTCTGAACTGACAAATTCTGAGAAATAGGAGGCGCGATACTTGCAACCGGTGGATTCTGCGGAGTAATAGGCTGATAGGTAGTGGATGAAGGTGCAGTTTGGCTATCAGGTTCGGCTTGTAACTCAATATCTACGCGGAGTCCATGGTCACTGGAAGTCTTCTTAGTAGTATATTTATATCTTTTTTCACTTCTCAAATTATGTGTCTCTTCGTCAGAATCACTATAAATGCTATTGACCATTACAGATTCAAAAATTTCTGTAAACGTTTTACTGCATTCTTAAAACGCCTTTCTCAGCTAAAATCATTTTAATGTATAAACTCAAATTGTTCAGGTACTTACCTCTGAAACCCTTGAAAAATTATGCTTCTTCTGCGCTATAGGACTTTAGCATGTCCAAAGTGAACTGCGTCACGAAACTCTCTAGTGTACTGTCAACCCAAAAGTTGACTGCTCTCGAGATTGGACTATCTATTTCTTTAAGCCTTTGAATGAGCTCTTGAGTCCACTCGGTAGGTACTTCTGGCTGGAAACAGTTCTTTCACTCTGTGAGCCTTGATAACCACTCGTGCAACTCGTTTCCAAAACTTGCCGAGAAAATTTCGTGAACGTCCTTCCACAAGTATTTGTTCAACCACTGAATATCAGAGAGACGCGGGTGTCTATTCTCCTTCCTGGCAAAGTCTCTTTCTATCTTGTCACACCAGTCCCAAATCTCTTTCTTGTCTAGGTGCCAATTTTCTGCAATCAGATGGATCTTGTCTTCGGCGCACATCACTCTTTCAAGCACGACATCTCATCACGGATTCTTAGTGCAGCAACGGAACCATTTGTTGGCTTAGATAATTGTTCTAGAGGTTTCCAATGTAGACCCAGGTTCTTAGTGGTTCAAGGAACCAACAAAACCCCTTTTCACTGGCCCTTTCGGCAACAATCTGCGAGCAGACTGAGGTCTCATCCAAGGCGAAGTTATGGGGGGGATGTGGAATCAGGTTTCCATAACCACGTGATGAGTGCTTAAACAGATCTGGCGAGCAGTGTACTGCGGTCCTGCGCTGCAGACTGACACTTCTAAGAGCTAGAATGCTACACAACTAGCGCATCCAAGGACTGCGTGGTTCGGGACTTACTCAACAACAGGACAGCGCCACTGATAGTTGCACTTCCTCTTCGGTATCTGACTACTTCAACTAACTATACCTAACAGTTCCCATGCATCCACTATTGCCTTAGGTGATTTATCTTAAAACTCGTACAATATGATAACACAATATACTGCGCACTGTGTGGATCTTATCTATTTAAGTGATTGTCCAACCAATTCATACATTCACAGACTTAGAAATACTTGTGCACCTAATATTTATCCACCTATGCAACACTTAACATATTATTTCCATCTTCATTCTTATGGCAAATACATATAGAAGTAAAACACATAAACTGCTAAGTAGGAACTCAAGCATTCGTCATAAACAAATAAACAAGTGCAAACATATAAACAATCACACAACATAGAATTTAACGTGGTTCACCCCCAGGATGGGAGCTACGTCCACAGAAACTGTTGTTAAATTATTTCAGGAATGGTACAACAGTTCCAATCTGCGCACTCAGCTACAGACTCTCTTCTCTCTCAATGGACCTCTGCGCACACAGCTTGCAGAGCCTTTACAATCTTCTCTCAATAGAGTTTAATGTTCAACAAAGATTACAATTCATGCTCTGAAGATTCAACAATGAAGATTATTCAACCCTTTCCCTTACAAAATTGTGCCTTCTTATAGATCATGCCTGTAGGTCATGTCTTTACAATGCATAGGCAAAAACCCTAAGGTTCTCAAAACTGGTGCGGTTACTCGCCACCCTTCCTATCGTCGTCGCCAGGTTACTCCACTTGCTTCAGCCGCCTTACTGGGCCACTCACGGCTCTAACGGCCTTCTAACAGCCCAATGGTGAAAACATCCCCTTTATAATTGGAATTCAAACAAAATGGACGTTGGAGACAATGGTCAAGCTATCCCATAATAGCTTATTATCCATGGATTCAACATTCAATACAAATAAATATGGGGTAAGTGTGATATCAATGATTGATTTAATATGATCATTTGAGTTTTAGGCATTTGATATAATTGATGACATAAATTTGACTTCATATGTTTTTTGAAAATTGCAGTATCAGTTGTACACACTTGTAGCATTTGATCAACAACAAAGTGGGGTTCTAGCTGCATGGATTGTGACATCACGAAATACATCATAAGATATTGCACTATGATTGGAACATCTTATGCATAGGTGTTACCAACTCCGCCCTGATTGGAAAGTCAATGCCTTCATGATTGATGATGCATTGGATAAAATAATTGCTTTGAGGTAACTTTAATCTTTTTATTCCTCATTGCAAATTTTATTTATTCTAAGAATGTCTCATTTACACACATTGAATTTGGTAGGTGGATCACAAAGTCTGGAGTGATCTTGTGTGTTTGACATGTACAGAGGGCATGGCTAAAAAATGTGAACCACTTAGCCACTAGTAAAGAAAAAACAAATGAGATGTTTAGTGAGTTAGGTTTTATCTGTTAAATTTTTTGATAATTTCAATCCATTATCATTGGTGGAAAAACACACCTCTCAATTGAAATATGTGTTAGAAAAACAGGATCACAGAGCAATAACAATAAACATAAATGCAAATATAATCACACATACACATTACAAGAAAGACACAAATATATCGTGGTTCACCCAACTTGGGCTACGTCCACATTGAATTTGCCAGTCCTTATTATTATTACCATCCAGCAAGGTGAAGGGATACAACCTGCAGCACAACCGCTGCACTTCCTCTTCTCTGTTTCACAGTCTCTCTCCTGATCTCAGAGATCTTTACAATGCATAAAACCTAATACATCATCATCCCTAGCCGTATTACAATGTCTTTATTTTATAAGGAAAATACAATGGGAAAATACCACGGGATACCCAAAACCATGGGCCCACAAAACAGCTAGCGAAAACAGCCCCCTGGAACCCCGTGGGGGGGCGATGCCCCCCCACACCCCCCCGCTGGGGTGACTGTACAGTCCACCTACATATCATATAAAACTAGGGTACAAACACGACTGATACAATATCATCTATGAGACTAGAAGATCTGGCTCCACAACCAACAATCTCCCACTTGGAGACTGATTACAGCAGCTCCACCGCTGTTGCACTTGCTAGACTTGGACTTGGAAAATTTCTCATTTTCACCTTCATGCTAGAAGGTCAACTGAAACTGAGCACGAACTCAGTTTCTCGCTGTTCACTACCTTTGTGAACATGTCTGCAGGATTCTGGCTAGTATGTATCTTTTCCAGCTTCAACAGTTCATCTTCCAGAACAGAGCGTATGAAATGGTACTTGAGCTATATATGTTTAGTCCTGGAATGGAATGCTGAGTTCTTTGCAAGATGAATGGCACTCTGGTTGTCACTATACAATCTGCTATCCTTCTTCTTCTTACCCACTTCCTCCATAAACCTCTGCAACCAAATCATCTCTTTACTAGCCTCTGTAATGGCAACATACTCTGCTTATGTTGTTGAAAGTGCAACAACCTTCTGTAGTTTCGAAATCCAGCTTACTGTTGTTCCACCTACAGTAAACACATACCCTGTGGTGCTCCTCCTGCTATCCTTGTCACCTGCCATATCTGCATCAACATATCCCTGTAGAACAGTGTCTAAACCTCCAAAACATAATGCCTCAGTGGTAGTACCTCTCAAATACCTGAGAATCCACTGTACTGCCTTCCAATGTTCTTTACCTGGATTGTTCATATATCTGCTCACAGCTCCCACTTCATGTGCAATATCTGGTCTTGTGCACACCATGGCATACATCAAGCTGCCAACTGCTGATTGATAGGGAATCTTGGACATGTAATCTGTCTCTTCTTGTGTCTTGGGACACATTTCCTTACTTAGACTGAAATGGATAGCCAAAGATGTACTTACAGGTTTTGCATTCTGCATTCTGAACCTCTCCAACACCTTTTGTATGTACTCACTTTGAGACAATGTCAATTTGCGATTTTTCCTGTCTCTCGTTATTCTTATACCAAGGATTTGCTTTGCAGCACCCAAATCCTTCATCGCAAATGAATTAGCTAGCTTCCTTTTGAGTACATTTATATCCTGCATGTCAGACCCTGCAACAAGCATGTCATCCACATACAATAACAAGATAATATATCTTCCATTGTCTAGCTTCTTGAAATAAACACAGTGGTCAGAGTGACATCTACTATAACCTTGTTCTGTCATAAACCTGTCAAACTTTAGATACCACTACCTTGGAGCTTGCGTCAAGCCATACAAGCTCTTTTTCAACCTGCATACCAGATCCTCCTTACCTTTGACCTCATACCCTTGCGGCTGCTGCATATATATTTCTTCCTCCAAATCCCCATGGAGGAAGGTTGTTTCTATATCTAACTATTCAAGATGCAAATATTCTACCGCCACAAGACTTAAGATAGTCCTAATTGAAGTCATCTTAACAACAGGAGAAAATATTTCATCAAAATCTATACCTTTCTTCTGTGCAAACCCCTTTACAACAAGTCTGGCCTTGTACCGCTTCTTACCTCCTTCTTCTTCCTTCAACCTGTAAATCCATTTGTTTTGCAATGCTCTTTTACCAGCAGGCAACTAAACCAAATCCCAAGTCTGGTTTCCTACCAATGAGTCCATATCCTCATTCATGCCTTGCTCCCACTTCTTTCTAGTTTCCACCTGCATTGCTTCTTCATAACATTCTGGTTCACCAGAATCAGTCATCAATAAATAAAACATTGAAGGAGAGTATCGTTCAGGGAGTCTACTTAACCTGGTAGATCTTCTTACAGTTGCAAGAGTTTCAGGTACTTGCTGTTGCTCTTGATTTTCTGGCACCTTCGGAACTTCATTTTATTAATTTCATCAAGCACTACGTACTCTGTGTTTTCGTTTTCCTGTTTCTTTCCCTGCAATTGATCTTTATACATGACCTTTTCATTGAATATCACATCTCTACTCCTGATGATTTTGTTATTTTCATAATCCCATAAACGATAACCAAATTCATCAACCCCATAACCAATAAAGGTACATTTCTTGGATTTAGCTTCAAGCTTTGTTCTATTTTCTTTATCAATATGGACAAATGCTTCACAACCAAACGTTCTCAGAAATGAGTAGTTTACCTTTTTATCTGTCCATGCTTCATCTGGAATACCACCATCCAAAGCACTTGAAGGTCCTATGTTTATTAAATAAACAGCAGTATTTACAGCATCCGCCCAAAACTGTAAGGGCAACCCTGCATGCAGTCTCATACACCTTGCATGCTCCATGATCGTTCTGTTCATCCTTTCTGACACACCATTTTCCTGTGGTGTTCCTGGGACTGTCTTATCTCTACGAATCCCATGGTATGAACAGTAACTATCAAACTCCTTGCCGCAGTACTCACCTCCATTATCAGATCTGAGACACTTCAATCTTTTTCCTGTCTCATTCTCAACCAAAGCTTTCCACTTCTTAAAAGTAGCAAACACATCAGATTTCTGTCTAATGCAATAAACCCAAGTTTTTCTAGTTGCATCATAAATAAATGTAACATAATAATGAGAGCCACCAAGAGATTGTACTTGAGCCGGTCCCCATACATCTGTATGCACAAGCTCTAATTTTTCATTCTTCTTCTGTTTCCCAACCCTGAGAAATCTGACTCTCTTCTGTTTTCCATAAACACAGTTTTCACAGAATTCCAAACTTACCTGCTTCAAATCCGACAGCAACTTCCTTGAGTGGAGAATCTGCATCCCCTTCTCACTCATGTGGCCAAGCCTATGATGCCACAATGCTGTATCTATTCCTATGGAAGCTAAAGAGATAGAATGGTCAGTATTATGAGGACATAAATACAACGTACCTACTCTGTCTCCTTTTGCTATCACCATTGATCCTTTAGTGATCTTCCACCACTTTTCTCTGAACGTAGATAGACAGTCGCCATCTCCCAACTGCCCTGTTGAGATCAGATTTCTTTTCATAGCAGGAATATGCCTAACTTCTTTCAACAACCAATCAGTTCCATTCTTAACTTTTATCCATACCTTACCCATACCAACAATTTTACATGGCTCATCATCACCCAATAAAACATGTCCAAAGTCGCCAGAAACATACTCATGAAAGTATTTCCTATGGGGTGTAGCATGACATGAAGCTCCTAAATCTACTACCCAATAATCACTAGTACTATCTAATGCAAGAATCAAAGCATCTTGTAACACATCACCTACTACATTTGCTTCCTAGGTAGTTTCCTTCTGTGCATCTCCTTTCTTCTTTAGAGATTTGCAGTCTTTCTTCAGATGTTCTTTCTTTCCACAGTTCCAGCACTCTATCTTTTCCAGTCTGGACTTGGATCTGCCCATTTTAGACTTTCCACGATTACCTTGGCTCTTTCCTCTCTCCTTTTGTCTTCCCCTGCTCTCCATGGTCAACGCATTACCTGATGTCTCACCTGTGCTTTTTCTTCGCATTTCCTCGCTAAGAATAACACTAATAACATCATCAAATTTCAAGGTGTTTGAACCAAAGACAGAGTTACTTACAGCCATGACCAAGCTATTCCAGCTTTTTGGCAATGAACACAAGATTAGAAGAGCCCTAACCTCATCATCAAATTTCACACTTACAAAACTTAGCTGATTTGTAACTGTATTAAACTCATTTAAATGATCAGTAACAGATCCACCTTCAGACATCTTCATATTAAATAAACGCTTCATTAGAAATACCTTGTTGGAGGCCGAGGGTTTTTCATACAGCTTACCCAATGTGCTCATCAAACCCTCTGTTGTCGTTTCTTTTGAGATATTGAAAGCCACCGACGAAGCCAGGCTCAACCGTATTGTTCCCAGAGCCTTTCTGTCAAGAACCTCCCATTCTTCGTCCTTCATAGTGTTAAGTTTAAACCAAATAGACAAGCAAGATCACTGAAAGAAGCATAATCACAAGATAGACACAGAATATACCCTGGGAAACCCTCATGGGGTAGAAAACCCAGCAAAGCTTTCCTCAATAAGATGATCAACCAAAATACAAGATGTGCTCCCTCCTTCCTTTCCTCCTTAGCAAATCTCCCAGACAAGTGCGCCTCTTTTCACAAGTGAGTGAGTGTGTCAAATGAGGAACACACCTCCTCTATTTATACACTACTCTGACATATCTTTTACACAAGTACATGTAGGCTCGTATTTAACCATTAGGTTAAATACCCTATTATAACTGACTGGGCCGACCCCCACATGGTGGGTCTAATAACCCTAGTTACAACAACTTCTCGGAGGAATAAACATCTCCGGATACATAGTAGAATCACATCGGAGGTATGGAACATCTCCGGAATAAATAATATACAAATATAATATTCTTAGAAGTTACAATATTCAACACATAGCCGTTGGTTGCTTTGCTTTTCCTCCCAACGGTAGGAACAGATCCTTCTGGTACAGATAGTCCTCCATTTGCATCTTCCATAACCCGAAGTTTTGTCCGTTAAAATTCTCGACCTTAAACTTTCCTTCTTCTGCCATTACTCCCACTCAAACCAGAAACCCTAGCTTCCTGCGGGTTTAACTGCCAAATAGACCTTTGGCTCTGATACCAATTGTTAGAAAAATAGGATCGCGGAGCAATAACAATAAACAGAAATGCAAATATAATCACACATACCAATTACAAGAGAGACACGGATATATCGTGGTTCACCCAACTTGGGATACGTCCACACTGAATTTGCCAGTCCTTATTATTATTGTTGTCCAGCAAGGTGAAGGGATACAACCTGTAGCACAACCGCTACACTTCCCCTTCTCTGTTTCACAGTCTCTCTCCTGATCTCAGAGATCTTTACAATGCATAAAACCTAATACATCATCATCCCTAGTCGTATTACAATGTCTTTATTTTATAAGGGAAATACAATGGGAAAATACCACGGGATACCCAAAACCATGGGCCCGCAAAACAGCTGGCGAAAACAGCCCCCTGGAACCCCGTGGGGGGGCGATGCCCCCCCACACCCCCCCACTGGGGTGACTGTACAGTCCACCTACATATCATATAAAACTGGGGTACAAACACGGCTGATACAATATCATCTATGAGACTAGAATATCTGGCTCCACAACCAACAATATGTGCTCTAGTAGTCTCTGGAATGGCATATGTTTCAGACACTATAAAAAGTGAATATAATTGCTCTTTAGTTATTTTTAGTTTCTTCACCTCATTGTAACTCAATCCATTGTCATATTATTGTTGTTTTCTTTCTTTGTATGATGCTATGTTGTACAATGCATCATTTGAGAGACTGATAGTATCCACAATAGCATCTAGTGATGCTGCCAATGAGCGGCGGAGTCCATCTGCACCCCTCCAAGCTGTATCGATCTCTCTCAAATGAGCGATCTCTCTCAATATCTCCGCATTATGATCCATAATAGCAACTAATATCATAAATACAAAAAAATGTCATTACAAAAATACATATGGTATAATGACATCTCTAGGTAATGGAAAATGTAAAACTAGTGTACAACAAATAACAACATGAACTGATTATAATTTGAAATTTAAAATTGAACAAATTATACACTAAATACCAACATTTAACATTTTTCCATCTTAAATTCATGTTGTATTTGTGCATTAATTAATTTCAATTTCCAGATGCATATATTAAATGTCCTAAGTGTATATGTTGATTGAGAATCTTCTCTACGTTATTTTTATGCATGGATTATGAAGTTTCATAAAAAAATGTAGGGTGTTGACTAATGCCCTTGGAGGACTAGCTCTGAGATTCTAGGTAGAGGCAAGGGCTGGAGCCTAGAGTAGGGGGCACATAGAGCTATTGATGAATAAAATCCCAATATAGGCAAGGATTTTGATATATGTAATTATTTGTTGTGGTGTGAATTTTTTTGGACTCTATAGACCATTTAGCATCTTTGTTTATATGGAATTTGGGGCATATATGGATTTCACCTGATGTTAGTTTAGTTGTATGCACTCTTTCTATATACACATGGGAAACTTTGCATATTTGTTTCTAGTGGTTTGGGATCTAGAATTTAATAGAATTAACAGTTTTCAATCTTTTAGGATTGCAAGGTTTCCACTGGATTCTATCATGTATGATATTATGGGATTAACATGTAATCAAACACATCAACCTCCCTATGATTCTTGATGTCGGTAGAGATGATTGTTGAACTCCTCTGTCTTGACCCTAACCAAAATGCACCCTTCACTCAAGTGAAAACATTTATTAAGCATGGGAAGCTTCTCTACCCTATCTTAAAACTTGGATTAGGAAGTTTCATAAAAAAATATAAGGTGTTGACTAATGTCCTTGGAGGACCAAATTCAATATTCCGGGTAGAGGCAAGGGCTAGAGCCTATAGGAGGGGTAAACGGTGCTATTGATGAATAAAATCCCTATATTGACAAGGATTTTGATATGTTATTATTTGTTGTGGCATGAAGTTTTTTGGACTCTATAGGCCATTTAGTGTCTTTGTTTATGTATTTTGGGGAAGATATCAATTGTACTTGATTTTTTTTTTAGTTGTAAGCAACCTTGCTATATACATGAGAATCTTTAGATATTTGTGAATATTGGTTTGGATTCACAAGGATGCTTGAATGTATATATATATATCTATTGAAATTGATTTGATTTTTATGAGTTAATTGGGGTTTTAATTTGTTTTGGGCATACAAATGTTTGGAGTTATGGTCTAAATTTCTATTAGGGCATACAAATTTAAAAATTTATCGATTCAATTGATTTTAGGGCATAAAAAAAACAAAAAATATAGAAATTAGAAGGGTGGAATTTGGTTTAAATACTTGAGGTTGAAGAAATTGGTGCCCAAGGTGGAATATTTGGGCCCTATACTTCAAAACAAATTCACCACTACTAGTTTCGTCGTCGTTGTTGCTCGCTCGCTGTCGTGGAGGAAATGACTGGCTCAACCCGTTTCGGGCATAAAAACATGTTTTAAAAAACGTTTACGCGCTTATCATATCATAACGCGTACACATTTATCAGCTCAAAACGTGTATGCATTTTATAACTACATAATGCGTACGCGTTCTCTTTAACTATCCTACTTGGCTCTCAATGTGGCAAGCTCAGGACTAGGTTTGGCAGTGTCGGGATTGCTTGGGATCAATTATCTTTTATGAAACTTTAATGGGTTTCTTGAATCTACCATTGCATCTAAAAGGTCCCTCAACTTTGTGCACTCACCCTTAAACATTTTCATTTCAAAAGTACTTGGCATAATATTAGAAATGTTTGATATCGTAGCATCTATAAATTTAATACTTTATTTTTTAAACTTTATTCTTTTGATTTTTTTTAACCCAAATCATATCTTTCTCTTTTCAAGTGCTAGTGGTGTTTTCACACACAACCCATTTTTTCAATGTAAAAAAATAAAGCCAAAAAATCATCTCTACAAAAAGATATGAGAACTTTCTCATTTGATATGACGCATAAGAGGAAAAATATAATCTTGCAATTTTGATAAACTCACATGCATTATATATTACCTTTATTTTTTTCTTAATTTGTAAAATTAATATTTTTTTGATTGAATTATGAATTTTCGATTACAGTATATTCAAATATAATGGTTTATATCTTTTGAGAAGATTTCATCATGATTTTTTCAATTATTCTAATGATTTTTTCAATTACTCTATATTGGTTTTTTGCTTTTGAAAAGAAAAGATTCTCTGGTGCAATAAAGAGAGATAATTGTGTTTCCATTTCTTTATGGGTGGGGGTTGGTGGATAACTTAACATTTTATCCACTTTATCAATGAATTAAAACATTGATGGATTTATATTTAATAGTGAAAACAAATGAACCATTAAACTAAAACATTGATAGATAGATATTTTATAGTGGCAAAAATGAAAGCGAGATACAATTTAAGAATATATGGTGCTTATGATGGATTTATGTTTTTTAATTTTTTAAATTTGAAGGTTAAATTCTTTTTTATTTTATTATACTCATGTTTTGTTTTTATTTATTTTTATTTATATTACTCATATATGTATTATGATTTTTTGTATTTAAAATAAAATAAAAATTAAGAATTCTTAATTTCTTCTAGTTATTTTTAAATTTTGTTTTAATAGAAGTTGTTAGAATTTTGTATTAAAAGAGAATCAATTGCCTTAACACTGGAAAGTTACAGAAAAACCTCAGGGACTTCAAATTGTCCTCTACAATAAAAAAAAAGATCTATATCTGCCCATACCCAAATTTTTGGATTCCATCAATCTGGCTATTGCTAGCTTGCTAAATAATCTTCTAATGCACACAAATTGGCCTAGTAGAATGCAGTAGAACATGGGTTAAGTAAAAAAAAAAAATGTGGAAGGCCAGACTGAGATCTTCGACGTCTTCATTTCCCACTTGCTTCTCCAGCTTGCCAGCCAATTCGCGTTTTGGCAGAGAGTTTGAAGCTTCTCCCTATTTGGATTTCTTCTCAGCCACATTTTTGTCATGAGTGCATTCCTTGGCTTCTTGCTCCACTAGTCTGCCACGTCCCTGCCTTTCCTGAGGTTTACTAAGGAATTGCGTCCCATTCTTCCATCTCTACGATGCTAAACACGCCTGAGGGTAGAAGCACTGCCCTGTTGGCCTCTCGATCCGCTTCAACATTGTTTACATGGAGCACATGAAAGAATTCCATCTTTCAAAGGAATTGATCATCCTTTTTATCTTGTAGACATGAAGCTTTAATCTAAGGTCTTCAGGAGTAGAATTGTTTACCAAATATCTGATAATGTTCTGCAAATATCCAACGATTATGGCTCTCTCAATACCATGTTTTTTGAGTTGACGAAGCCCCTGAAGTAAAGCAAGTGCTTCCACCTAATTGCTGGTGGAATTACCTAATCCCCGAGCATATTTGATTTCATTGGTTTCTTCAGGATTTCGAATTATCCCTCCCCCTGCTGCATTCCCAGGATTCCCTTTGGCTGCTCCATCGAAGAAGAGGCTATGAATCTTAGAGCTTTTTCTCCAATTAGTGAAATCTTCCCCTTCCAATCTGATTTGCCAATACTGCATCTTTTTCGAGTTTCCATCAACAAAAGGTAGTCTCAAATCCATCTTGCTTCCCCATTCAATTTCCTCTTTGCTTAGGGTGCTAACAACTTTCAGATCAACATTGTTTTGGAGGAATTCTTTTAGCAAGCCTTTTAGTCCTAAGTGTATATGTTGATTTAGAATCTTCTCTACCTTATTTTTATGCTTGGATTATGAAGTTTCATAAAAAAATGTAGGGTGTTGACTAATGCCCTTGGAGGACTAGCTCTGAGATTTTGGGTAGAGGCAAGGGCTGGAGCCTAGAGCAGGGGGCACATAATGCTATTGGTGAATAAAATCCCAATATAGGCAAGGATTTTGATATATGTAATTATTTGTTGTGGCGTGAAGTTTTTTGGACTCTATAGACCATTTAGCATCTTTGTTTATATGTAATTTGGGGCATATATGGATTTCACCTGATGTTATTTTAGTTGTATGCACTCTTTCTATATACACATGGGAAACTTTGCATATTTGTTTCTAGTGGTTTGGGATCTAGAATTTAATAGAATTAATAGTTTTCAATCTTTTAGGATTGCAAGGTTTCCACTGGATTCTATCATGTATGATATTATGGTATTAACATGTAATCAAACACATCAACCTCCCTATGATTCTTGATGTCGGTAGAGATGATTGTTGAACTCCTCTGTCTTGACCCTAACCAAAATGCACCCTTCACTCAAGTGAAAACATTTATTAAGCATGAGAAGCTTCTCTACCCTATCTTAAAACTTGGATTAGGAAGTTTCATAAAAAATATAAGGTGTTGACTAATGTCCTGCACAGATTTAGAGGCTTTGTCTTGAAAAATTCTAGAATTTATTTCAAGCCAAACTTCCCAACAAACCATCTTTGGCAACGCCATCCACCCAATCTTGAACCATCGTTTGGAGTTAAGAGACCCGGGATACAGCGAACTCCAATTTTCAAATAGAGAGGTGATCGTGTTAGGGAATACAATTCTAGTGCTCCAAGGGACTAAGGCCTCAATCTAGATTTCCTTTGTAAATTGACATGCTAAAAATAAATGCTCAGTGGATTCTACCCGGCGTTGATAGAGAGGGCATCTAGAGGGCCCTTGAAAGCCCCTTTTTAGTAGATTTTCACCAGTTAGGATGTTGTTATGCGCCAAGGTCCAAATAAAAAAATCAACTTTGGGGATGCTTTTATTTTCCCATATTCCAATCCATATCGTTGGATTAGAGGGGACAGAGGGGATGTTCTTAAGAAATTTGTAGCCTTGAGAAACAGTGTACGAACCAGACTTGTTTCCCCAGCCTCTAGTGTCATTTTTCCCGCCTGCAACCTGCCTTCCAAAAAAGGTTTCGTGACTTTTTCCCATCTAACCAGCAGAATTCTGCGCTTATTGTTTCTTCCTCCTTTCCAGGGACCCAGAAGAGATTCTCTTGGATCAGGGGTAGAGCATGTTTGCAGAGATTGAAGATAGGAGAACCAGAGTGGGCAACTGGAGGAGAGTCAAGACTCCGAACTCTAGAGTTCTGAAAGTATTTTTTCCACATTGCTTTCTGGGACCAACCCGGATTTTTGTCAATTTGTCTCCAAAGAATTTTTGCTCCAAGCGCAGTATTCTGGGCTTTTAAGTCTTTTATCTGTAGCCCGCCTTCCAAAAAAGGTTTCGTGACATTTTCCCATCTAACCAGCGGAATTCTGCACTCAATGTTTCTTCCTCCTTTCTAGAAGAAGAGTCTAAGAAGCTTCTCCATTTCATTTAGAATCACAGCCGGGGCCATCAGCAAGGAGCCTTGAAAAGTGGGCAGACTTAGAAGAATTGATTTAATTGGCACCAATTTACTAGCTAAGTTTAGCCAATTAGTTCCCCACTCTTGAACCTTTTACTTGAATTTGTCCACCAATGGAAGCCAATCTTTTCTCCCGGGCACACTCTTACAGACTGGGAATCCAAGGTATTTGAACGAGTTCCAGTTGGAGGTGCCATGAAAACCAAAGATTCTAGATATAGAGCTTAGTTCCCGTCATGTTAAGTTCCAGCCAAAGATTTGACATTTACCTGCATTCACATTACTACCCGAAGCAAAGCAATAGTTGTCAAGATCTTCTTTGAAAGATCTAGCATTGATCATAGAGGCGCCTCCTAAAAGCAGAGTATCATCTGCAAACAAAGCATGGTTTAAATATCAAACACCCCTTGCAATTTTGAGGCCCATGAGAATTTGGTCCTATCTTCTTTTTTCTAAGAGAAAACTTAAAACAGAAGCTTGAATAACAAAAAGAAGGGGGCAGAGAGGGCATCCCTGTCAAAGCCCATGAGAGGCTTTGAAGAAGTCAGTTGCTCTTCCGTTGACCAGTGGGGCGATCCAAGGTTCTGCTATGCAAGCCTCGATCCATCTTATTAACCGATCATCAAACCCAAACCTCTTAAGAACATCCAACAGAAAACTGTGTCTCACCCTGTCGAAAGCATTTTCCAGATCCAATTTAACCACCATTCATTTTTCTTTCTGTTGGATGCTGGAGTGGATTGCCTCTTGAACCAAAATGAGATTATCTGCAAGTTGTCTCCCTTTAACAAAACCTCCTTGATTTTCCAAGAACAGATACAGGAGGATGAACTTCAACCTGTTAGAAATAACCTTGGTGATTAGTTTATAGCCTATGTTATAGAGAGATATTGGTGTGAACCTACTGAACAAACTAGCTCCCTTTTCTTTGGGGATTAGGGCCAGAAAAGAGGAATTCGTTCTTCCTCCCAGTTTAAGGGAGGCTTGGGGTTTAAGCACCATTCTATGAAGGTCCTTTTTTATTATGTGCCAGCAACAATTGATAAAACGAGCATTGAAACCATCTAGGCCAGGAACCTTATCTAGATTCATAGCTTGTAGGGCCTCCTTTATTTCATTTTTGCTGACTGGGGCTACAAAATTTTGATTCATTCGATCAGTGACCTTGCAAGGGACTAGATCCAACAGGGCAGAGGGCATCCTTACATCTTCATCTTCAGTATAAAGAGATTTGAAGTGTTGATGTGCAACAACTTTTATATTAGAGAAATTCGAGATAGTTTGGTTTCCTGCTGAGATCTCAGAGATTGAATTGTACCTTTTTCTTGCTTGGGCCTATTTGTGGAAGTATTCGGTATTTCTATCTCCCGCCTGAAGCCACAGGCTTCTAGATTTCTGCCTCCAGTACTCTTCTTCTTGAAGATATGCTTTATGAACATTAGCTTGAAGGTTCTCTTCAATTTTCAGAGTCTCATTGGTTATCTCAATGCTTTCCATTTGCATCTGATGAGACTTCAAAAGGTTTAGGGCAGTCTTTCTTTCATTTGCAGGAGATGAAAACCCTTTTGCCCAAAGTTTGAGTTCCCTTTTCACTCTTCTCGGTTTTTCCTCCCAGACATAGAAGGGAGAGCCCTGGATAGGAATTTTCCACACACTTTCCACTTTTCTTAAGAACTCCTTATGTTGAATCCAAATAGCACTAAATCGAAATGGGGTAGGCCCCAGATTTCTTTGCAATTTTAGTTCCATGCTTATTGGTCTATGATCAGAATCCCCTATCGGAAGAATGGAAGAGCTTGCATCCATCCCTAATAAAAAAAAAAAACTTTGAATTAGAAATTGATCAAGCCTTGCAGTGATGTGGCCAGGGCCAGTTCTTTTGATTGTCCAGGTATACTTTTCATTGGATGGCTTGATATCCATTAGATCCCAGTATTCAATTAACTCCTCCACCCATTCTCTAGCTGAGTCCTGCACAATAGAGACGCCTCTTTTTTCTGACCCTGCCAGGATGACATTTTCCAGAGGGATTGATATGGAGACCTCCCGTATTGACTCCCAACACAATTTGTTTTTCCCCATAGCTAAATGGGGCATATATATTAAATAGGCTCACTATCTCTTTTGAATCTTAATGTCGAAATTGCACGAAAATCTAATGAGTGTTTTGTATTTCAGATATTTTTGTAACCAGGGAGTCATTCCAAAGAATGCCCAGACCATCAGAGGCTCCCCTTGAGGAGACAATAAAGCCTCCCCCTTTTTTCCAAAATTGCTTGCTTCTATGGAGGAAGTCCACTTCCTCCATTTTTGTTTCCTGGATGAGAAGGATGTCAGGATTTTCATATCGTATTAACCCTTTGATTAAGTCTTCTTTCAATTTGCTACCCGTCCCTTTGTAATTCCAAGAAATAACCTTCATTACTTAATTTTTTGTGTTGGCTCCTTTAGAGCCCTTACCTAGATTTTTAGTTGGCTTAGGGGTTTTGTCCAGCATTTTTTCTAGTGTTGGATGACTTCCTTGCAGTTTATCCTTATAAGTTTCCATTTCCCTCTTTGCCTTATCTGATTTCCTTCCTCCATTGGACCTTCTTGTTGTGAGCAGTGATTCTTCTATTTCCCCTTCCTCCCCTGATTCTTCTGAGTCTTGTTCATCCTCCCCCAAGATTGGGGTCATTTCCTTTGTTTTATCCCCAGTAGGGTCTCCATTACTCAGGGGTAAGATTGTTCTGTTTGGGGAAGGAGAAGCTTGATCTGGTTCTGGATGCTGAACAATATTCAGGGCGGTCTGCCGAATTGGATTCAGGTCTTCTCCCTGGATTTCCTCTAACCCTAATTCTGGAAGATCAAACCTGTTGTTTGAGTCCTTCTAATTTCCTTTTTCCTTACCAGCGTTTCCAATGTTTGCTTGCTTTTTTTTTCCTTTTCCCATCCCCTGACTGTTGGCCCCTGTTCTCGGATTGTTTCTTGATTTCTTAATTTGTTGCCATCCCTCCTCTTTTTCTCTTTCTGAAACTGATTTTTTTGAGCCGCTCCTGGAAAAATGGTCGTATTCGTGGCACCCTCGGCATTTAAACAGGAGCTTCTCGTAGTCAAGTTTCTGAAGGTGTGACCAGCTTCCAACTTTAAGTTTGATGGCCTCTGGAAACCCCACCTCGAGATCTACCTCTACACATATGCGAGCACACTCATACTGATCGTTGGAGTTTTCTTTGTCAATGAACTTTCCCAATGTATTTCCGATAAATTTTAAATATTCCCAATTCCAGCAATGGACTGGGAGGTTCGGTAGCCTCACCCAAACAGGAACAGCGTTTGAGAATCCCCCGAGGGATCGAAATCCGGAGTCCAACGGTTCAAATAAATCCCTTGGGCTCCCATAAAATATGGGCCATTTCGAAATATTAGATCTTTGTCTTCTCTGGAGATAAATTCAAAGAGGAAAAAACCACGACCCAGGAAGTAAGAAGTTACACTATTTGAAATCAAAGGCCGCCAGTTTTTATGGACCCACGATTCAGTGGATTTGGGTGAGGTCCACAAACCAGTGAACTGACCCACCAATGCTCTATAGATAAGAGATAGCGCTACCTTAATCGAATCTTCAGGGGGGAGCGACACCTCAGGGATCTCTTCCAACCTCTTAGCAAACTTGGACAAATCTAGCGGTTGCTTCTTTGGTTGAGATGCCACCAGCCTTCTGAAGGCTTCAATATCGGGAGGCAGGGGTGAAGAGGAAGGCTCTTCCACGTCCTCAATGAAAAATGAACTCCAAAGGCCCAAGCTGGGTGAACCCTACCAGCGATGGCGGCAGTAGAGCTCAAGCTCTCGGCATCAGCGCAGCAGCAATTGCTTCTATTTTTAGATGATTTTAATCCAACTACCAATTCCATATTCACGCTGGATTTTGTTAATAAAGTTTTAAATTATGAAGTATCTATCAGGCTAACTTTATTTAAAATATGAGCTTATTTATTTTTTCTTAGAGTATTGGTTACAATCTACTTGAACAATTTCACAATGGGCACAATATTCTCTATGTTGAATTATTTAATGATCCAATTTTTATGGGGGTGCACATTCCCATTAAATTTTCATAATGTTTGGGGTATTTAACTTTTTTATGGCTGGAAATATTTCATTTATGCCCTTACTAGCTATAATATGGTTTTTTTTTCTTAAATTTTGTACCCTACTCTTTACATTTTTGTTTGTTTAATATTGTAAGTATCTCTAAGCACTAATCTATATTATTTCAAAATTTGTTAGGACAAACTTTGTATACAACAAACACATAAATATTCTTAAGTGCACTATAAGTGATCTATGAAACACATCAAGAACATTGCAAAGTATAAGAATATATGATAGTTATAATATAGACATTTGCACACCTCTACTTTGTTAGAATAGCATATTCACTGTGCCAATTAGACAAATTGAAAATTTCCCAACAAATCATTCTTCATTATACATTTCCAAAAATTGTCCAACAACAGTATCTATCATATAACAATGCGATTCTCATCAAAACCCATATCATCCTTTCAATTAAAACGCACATGAAAAAATGATAACTTCAATTGGGAAACCCATCAAATGTGCTTTGAATGGGAGGAAAAGTGGAATGCCACTAGATCCAACTACGTTTATGGGTTGAAGATGTAAGTTTTAAACCTTAATAGTGTAGTAAAAACTCATACAGATTCTTAAGCATTAACAAAAAATACACAATGGCACACACATAACACAGAGATTTTCACCTGGAAACCCTTAACCGGGAAAAAACCAGCAAAACTTAGAGCCGCACAACTCTTTTCATTATATGTTTACTCAACCATTTACAATACAATATATGGTATTTCGCAGCATCTAAAACCCTAATTCGTTTACCTGAAATTAGGTTACAACCCTAATCCCTTTACCAGGATTAGATAGAGTACAATGGGCCGAAACAGCAAAAAGTATCCCAAAATGTTTTTTTACGCTTCGTGTCGTTTCTGAACCTAACGGTCTGAAATGAAGGGGGTGGGCCCTGGCAGGCTAACCCCCCCTCCGGCCGCGCCCGATGCAACCGAATCACTACTGGGGAGGGGATCGTGGTGTATGCGCAGCCACCATGTGAAGAGATATAACACAGCCAACAGAAGACATAGTAGTAGGATGTTGCAACCCTTCAAACATTTGCACACTACAAGTTAAAAAATGTTTATGTCTCTATAGACTAATCTAAACACATTTATCTACTCACTCTATGAAACTCACTAGTAAGATGTGATTGAGAAAAAATATATCACAAATGATATGCTAAATCCTTGAAAGCACATGCCATATATCAAACCTTGCAAATCACAAACTAGAGATTTTTCAACCAAGTGAGCATGTTCTAAAGGAGGAATATCCCCAAGGAAAGCTCCAATATATGTTATATAACCATGCAATTCTCATTAGAATCTATATCATCTTGTAAATTAATACGTACATGAAAAAAATATTACATCAATTGGGAGTCCCATAAAATGTACCTTGAATGGAAGGAACACCAGAATGGCATTGCATCCAACTATACCCTTGGATTGAAGACACAATAGTGGGCTGTTGCACCCCTGCAAACATTCTCACACTACAAGTTAAAAAATTATGGTTTGTATAGACTAATTTAAATACATTGATCTCATCACTCTATGAAACCCACTAATAAGAGGAGAATGAGAGAAGATATCAAAGATGATATGTTAAATACTTGAAAGCACATGCCTGTGAAATTCTAAGTCACTAGAGATCTAAGAGATGAGTATACCTCATAGAGAAAGAATGAGTAGAAAAGATGAATTAGAGTGAAAACTACAGTAAAAATGAGCAGACAATTAATCATGTATGAGAACTCAGATAGGAACATAATAATGTCACATGATCCAATAATCAATATAATGAACAATGATGTTACAATGGTGAGAATTCGAATCACCTAGGAGAATTTGAGTCTCAGTTGATCTAGCATAGTAATTGTCACCTCTATAAGTGCTATGTAGCTCCCAAACTCAGTTAAACTCAACCAAATCTCAGTTAACTAAAGCTACTGTCATTTAATTGACCAAGGAGGGCATATCCATGAGTTTGACATGCAAATCACTCAGAAAAGGGCACATGAGGTCACAATCAGTGGCATTCAGAGCATAAACCCCCCACAAGAGTCAGCTAACTCAGGTGGACTGAACTAGAGCACTGAGTTGTCTCCTAAAAATTAGGGAACTACCTCTAGTGGTCCTAAAATCATGCATGCAGGGTGCATTAGGTGGCTACTGAGTCCTATATAACATCCGCACACCAAGAGGGGGAAAATAACATCACTAAGTATTAGCAAATGGTAAATAATCCAAGTAGGACAAGGATGGAGTATTAAAATATCCTAACACCCCCCCTTAATCCATACTTGTGCATCCTTGACCCTGGTTACTAAGAACAAAGGTCACCCATACAATCAAATAAATGATAAAAAATAAAAGAACTGTCCATGAACCAAGGAAATGGGGAAAAACCTCATGGGAAAAATACTCCCCCTCAAAGAGAACAACAGTAGGGAACTCAAAGAACCTTAATACTAAGCAGAGAAGGAAACAAATTTCCTGAGTGAAATCCTTTGCAAAAATATTATCAATCTGATCCTATGTAGGATAGCAATGCAGATGCTAGATCTGGATCTGGATTTGGATATGCTCCTCTAATGTACCTCCCATTATGTAGAACTTGTATTTTCCAAAACAAGTCTTTCAGGAACCCTTCTTGCTACTGGAGCGAATGGCTCATTGTGGTCCAAATCATGAACCTTTGAGTACCCTTTGTCAAACAACCGAGATTTGTACTTGGTTGTATATCCCCCATGGCAATTCTCTTCAAGGGATTCTGGATCAAACTCCACCATCATGTAGCACCTCTCTGAGAGAAGTGGATCTGCATGACATAGTGCAAGGTTTGCATGATACTGAGATCTAGTGGTTCTATGGTCAGATGGATCCCCAACTGTGTTCCCAACAACTACAAGGACTTTGTGATCCCATATTGGCCTCGGCCATGGATTGGGAGCATGTGTTGGATCTGGATTTGAATCTCCTTGAACTTTATTCTCAACATCAAGATCTTGATCCTCATCTTCATTAGAAGAGATATCACTCTGATCTTCATCAAATGCCAATGGGGTAGGCAGAGAGTATGGAGAAAAATGGGATAATTCATATGCCTTGGAGGCATAGTTTGCAAACCCTTTCTCTATAATATTCCCAATAGAGATCTCTGCAATCTCAACCATGTCAGTACCAAAGACCAATTTCTTCGGTGAACCTGTGTGAGTCATCTGATATACAGACAACAAATTTGCTGACAAAGAAGGCACAAATAGAACATTTTTTAACTTTCCATGCTCCAGATGTACTCTGCCCTTCCCTTCAACAGAGATCTGAGAGTTATCTCCCATGTGAATAATCAGACCATCTTTGATATTTAGAGAAGAAAGTGATTCTCTGGAGGCAACCATGTGGTTGGAGGATCCTAAATCTATGAGGAAGGCTTGTGATTTTGAAAATCGAGCCTTCGATGCATAATCTCTCATGACCATCGGACTCACTTCCAGAATCAGTATCTCTTGCGCTTTTTGGGATGGCAATGTTGTGATGTTCAAGAAGTTTGGTCATATGATCTATCTTCTTCTGCATGTAATATCTCTCTAGGTGGTTCCTTTCTTGCAATAGGAACACTTGGATTTATCAAATCCTTTTTGCTTGTCCTTATTGGAGCTGGAGGATCCTTCCTATGGACTAGACTTGGCATTATGATTGGGTTCAGATTGCCTCTTCTCTTTTCCCTTGTGCTTCCCTTTGGCATTCTCACTTTTTGACTCTCCAGCCATGAGAGACTGATTTTTGGAGGCTTGCAAAGCACCCATCTGAATTAGTTTGTCTTGTTCTTGGATGAGAGATTCGGTGAATGCATCTAGAGATGTCATTTCCCAACCAGGGATTGACAATCTCCCTGAATGGAAGGTAGAAAAAAAGATGGAGAAATCAAGAACTAGCTTGCTCAAAATGGATATCACCAACTCCTCATCCTTCTTCTCAATGCCACACTTCTTGCATTGCATGACCAAGGATTTGAATTTGGAAAAGAATTGTTAGATGGTCTCGAAACTTCTCAATTGAAGAGCAATCAACTCATTCTCCATAATATGGCCCCTTAGCTCATCTTGTTTACCGAAGAGGGTCTCCAACTTCAACCATACCTCTCTTGGAGTCTTCAATCCATCAAGGTGGAAAAGTAGATCTTTGGATATATGAATACACATGAAACCCAATGCTTCATCCAATCTATTCAGATACTTGGCATTCTCAACAGCTACTTGAGGTTCGACCTCCTTTCCCATTGTTACCCTATACAGTGACTTGTTGCGCAATACCATCTGCATATCATCCCTCCAATCAAGGTAATTGAAGGGTGTCAGGATCTTGGGAGAGAGAGGAGAGTTTGAATTTTCCATGAGAGCTGCTAGAGCGAATACAAGGTGAAACTGATGCTACTGCTGCAACTACTACACTCAAAATATTTGAATAACATGTAAAAAAATCTCAATTTTTGGAGATATACTACTATCGAGCACTGCTTTAGGACAATAGGCACATTTTTCTGGATCCTTCGCACCTGGATAGACCTCAAAGGATTTCTCCAATGAATTCAATGCAATGGCACCGGGATTTGCCGTGGAAATCCAGAGGCTTCTGGTGCACTACTGAAAGAAGCTACTCAACCTATGCTCAATGGATTTGATACCATGTGAAATTCTAAGTCACAACAAATCTAAGAGCTAAGTATACCTCACAGAGAAAGAATGAGCATAAAAGATGAATTAGAGTGAAAATTGCAGTAAAAATGAGCAGACAATTAATCATACATGAGAAATCAGATAGGAAAAGCATAATGTCACATGATCCAATAATGAGTATAAGGAAAAATGATGTTACAATGGATATAATTCGAATCACCTAGGAGAATTTGAGTCTCAGTTGATCTAGCATAGTAATTGTCACCTCTATCAGAGCTCCAGAGCTCCCAAACTCAGTTAAACTCAACCAAATCTCAGTTATCTGAAGCTACTATCAGTTAATTGACCAAGGAGGGTGCATCCATGAGTTTGACATGCAAATCACTCAAAAAATGGCGCATGAGGCCACAATTAGTGGCATTCGGAGCATAAACCCCCCACAAGAGTCAACTAACTTAGGTGGACTGAACTAGAACACTGAGTTGGTTCCTAAAAAGTAGGGAACTACCTATAGTGGTCCTAAAATCATGCATGTAGGGTGCATTAGGTGGCTACTGAGTCTTGGATGACATATGCACACCACTAGGGGAAAATAACATCACTAAGTACTAGCAAATGGTAAATAATGCAAGTAGGACAAGGATGGAGTAATAAAATATCCTAACAATTCCATATGCCAAACCTTGCAAATCATCAACTGGAGATTTTTTGACAAACTGAACATGTTCCAAAAGAGGAAGATCCCTATGGTAAACTCCAATATCTATGATATAACAATGTAATTCTCATCATAAGCTATATCATCTTGTAAAGTAATATGTACTTGAGAAAATGATTACATTAATTTGGATTCACATCAAATGTACTTGGAATGGGAGGAAGATTGAAATGGAATTGCATCCAACTACATCTTTGGGTTGAAGGCAGAGTAGTGGGATGTTGAACCCCTGCAAACATCTACACAATACAAGTTAAAAAATGGTTATGTATCTATAGAATATTCTAAACACATTGATCCCCCAACTCTATGAATCTCACTAATAAGAGGAGACTGAGAGAAAATATATCACAAATGATATTTTAACGAGTTGAAAGCACATGCCATATGCCAAACCTTGCAAATAACCAACTGGAGAGTTGTCAACCAACTCAACATGTTCCAAAGGAGGAACACCCCTAGGAGAACCTCCAATATCTATCATATAACAATGCAATTCTCATCATAAGCTATATTATTTTGTAAACTAATACGTACATGAAAGAAAGATTACATCAATTGGGAATCCCATCAAACGTACTTGGAATGGGAGGAAAATTGAAATGGCACTGCATCAAACTATTCCCTTAGGTTGAAGACACAATAGTGGGTTGTTTCACCCATGCAAACATTCACACCCTACAATTTTAAAGGGTTATGTCTATATAAACTAATCTAAACACATTAATACCCTTGCTTTATGAAACTCACATGGGACTATAGAGGATGCATTGTTGAACCAAGGCTGCCCCCTCTTGTTGAGGTATTGAAATTGAAATAGCTCACTGTTCAGATGCGTGTACAGTCAAATCAATTCCCAAGCTACTACTTTGTTTGCCTCTTTTGATTTTCTTTTCAGGGATAAGGAAACTCTTATTCCTCTTCAAATATGACTCAAAATCACCCAACCCAAGGGTGAAGTCGTAATCCATAATGTGAAGATTGTTGGCCTCATCCAACATTTTTTTACTAGACCCACCAATTGTACGATCTTTCCCAAAATAGCAGGAGGATTGTTTCAAATCAGCTCTATGTCTCCAAACAACTCCTCTCATCCAAGCGAAGTCCTTCAACATCTGTATCAACAGTGTCAGTAGCTATAAGAGTTGTGTCAGCAATTACATCAAGATTTGGTGCCTCTATGCTAATTTCAACAGGTTCATCTAATAACGGATTTGAATCCCTTAACCTTTATGACATGCTTGGAAATGTTTCCACAAATAGACTAGGGGAAATCACACACTATAAAATTTGTGCGAAACCATGTGACTAGGTATTTCCTATCACAATTCGTTTGACCCGCCACCCAATAAGCATGAGATATGCTTTCATGAGGGAAACAATCACTATCTAGAATTCTTATAGCTTTTCCATTGATGATTCAACTTGCTTCTCTTTCTTGTAGTTGCTCAAATATCCTTCTTCTTTCAAAATTTCTTTGAACCGATAATAGAGTCCAACATTTGTCATGAGCACATACAATAACCAGTCCATCCTATGGGCACATTTCTTCCTTCAATCAAAGGGAAAGTTTGTTTTCAAATAACAATGGTATGATTCTACAACATTATTGGTCTCTTTATTAGCATGAGGAAAATCTTGACAGCCTTTCACCCACATCCCTATATGTAAAAAATCAAGTTAGTGCATATACCTCGTCTTTTTTAAACAAAAAATAGAAACACAAACAACAGTATGTGCAAATGCGAATCTTATCATCGGCAACCCAATTCTTGTGGAAATACTCCAAGAACTTCTCCTCATTTGCAAATTTACTAAAAAAATCCATGGATTGGATCGACTACTTTAGCACTAGGACAATATTTCATGATAATGTTGATGTATTTGTAACTTCAGAAGATATTCTTCTATGTATTACATTTGTACTTTATTGTATATCCCACAAAGATGTATTATTCCTCTGATTGGAAGTGTCGTCATTTGTATTTGCAAATGTCGCAAGTTACATTGTAAGTGTCGTCATTTGTATTGATGGGTTATTAGACTACCAGTGTGGGGTTGGCCCTAGTTAGGTCATGTGGTTGGGTTATTAGGCTTCATTGAGAAGTCAGCCCCAGTGGATTATTGGCAAGTCAAGTCAGTGTATAAATAGAGAGGTTGTGTCTCTCATTTGATTCAATCACTCACTTCTCAAGCTCACATAGCTAAGAGAGAAAGTGGCGCACATGTGGAGGAGGAGGAGCATCTGCTAGAGACATCTTATTGGGCTTGATCATTGTGATCTTGTATTTGGGTTTATTCTATCTCTGAGGAAGTTGCGGGGTTTTTCACCTTCTTGGTTTTCCCTGGTGAAACTCCGTGTCTCTTGTGTGATTGCCTTTGTGTCTATGATTGACATGCTGTAAATGTTATTCTCTTAGTGATCCTGAATTATAATGGAATGAAATTATTGAAAAATTTAACACGGTATCAGAGCTGACCTAAGAAGAAGGCACTGTGCAGCTATGGAAGCTAGGGGTTCTTAATTTTTGGGTTTCTCTCTACAGATCATCAAAGACAGGAGGCTAGATTGACTCTCCTTGGAAGGGCACATCTTTCTATCAAGATAAAATTCAATTATGAGCATTTTTAGTTTTGACCTAATCTCTGCTGCGGGAAATTAAGGTTTCGGAAAAAGTTGGATTTTTGGGAATATGAATCCACGGATGGATACTTCTCAAGAAAATCAAAGTTTAGAGCATTGGATAGAAATTTTTGGTTGGGCATAAGTGTGGGCTTTATCAAACCCTAGTTCGGGGTCTTGCCTAATGAATCCGGAAGTTTCAAAGGCAATTTTGAGGGGTCAAATTTTACAGATCTCAAAATTTGAGTGTACCAGCTTGACTAGCTCAGCAAGGCGCATCTTTCTATCCTTTGAGAAGTTTGAATTTTTAGGGTTTCTCTGACAAACCCTAATCCATCTCGAGATCCAGTTTTAAGCAAATCAAGTGGTAAGACCTAAATCTTTTATTTCCATTTGAGTTTCTCATTAAAATGTCTCACCACACCAAGCTTGAGGATAAGCTTGAAGGGGTTGATAACTTCCGAGCCTGGAAGTATAGGATTGGGTTAATCCTAGAAGAGAATGAGTTGGACACTTACATAAGTGAAGAGGTCCCTGTCACAGAGGGAGAAGAGGCTAAAGCCTTACACAAGAAGAACCTGATCAAGGCTAAGAGAATCATTGTTGATTATATAAAAGACCATCTCATACCTCATTTGTCCTCCCTAAAGACACCTAAGGAGATGTTTGACTCCTTGACCAAATTATTTGAAGGAAAGAACATAAATCGGAAGATGACTCTACAGAACCAATAGAAAGGGGTAAAGCTTCAGAGTGGAGGGACCATTCAATCCTACTTTTCTAAGGTCTCTCAAATCAAGGAACAACTTGAAGTTGTGGATGAAGTAGTGTAGAACGGTGAAATTGTAATGACCACATTGAATGGCCTACCTAGGTCATGGGACTCCTTCATCCAAGGAATCTGTGCAAGAAGGAAACTGATCTCCTTCAGTAGACTATGGGAGGAATGTTCACAAGAAGAAGCTAGGCTTGTGGCCTGAGAAGAAAAGATGGGAAATTAAGATCAAGCTCTCACAACACATACCAAGAAGAGTAAGTCCAAAAGGGAGCCATCTCATAACAAAAGATCTTCACACCATCATTATCATAGAGATAAGAAAGATCTAAGATGTTTTACATGCAATGAGAAGGGACACTTTGCCTCAGATTGTCCTAAGAACAAAAAGAACAACAACAACAACTTCAACGAGAAGAAGAAGGGCAGCAAGAAGAGATATCATGCTCATGCTACTGAGGATGATGAACCACCCAAGAAGAAGGCTAGAGCATAAAGTGATGACTCATCAAGTGAAGATGAATATGTTCTAATCTCTGCTCTCACAGGTACTATCTCTCATGGATGTGATGATTGGCTTATTGATAGTGGGGCTTCCAAACACATGACTGGGTTTAAAGAATCCTTTGTATATCTATCTGAACATGAGTCGCCTCATAAAGTGAAACTTGGGGATGACTATCAATATCCCATCAAAGGAAGTGGTGAAGCCTCCTATAAACTAGACTTTGGGAAGTCTTTAAAGATGAAAGATGTTCTATATGTACCTGGGCTCAAGAAGAATCTCCTATCCATCATCTTTGGATGCAAAAGGAATTAGAGTTGCATTTATAGATGGCCAAGTACTCATGTGGTCAAAGGGTAAGACCATAGATGATGCAGTAGTGATTGGAGAGCAAGAGGGAGGATTGTAAAAATTGAAGGGACAACCTGAACATGCTATGGTACATGAATCCATGGAGCCAATTGAACTTTTGCATAGAAGGCTTGCACATGTGCACTATAGAGCACTACCAATTGCAAGCAAAGTTGTAGAAAGTGTTCCTGAAATCTAGTCAAAGCATGAAGGTGTTTGCAAAGGATGTGCAAAAGGAAAGAACACAAAGAAGGCATTTCCAAGCAGTGAAAGCAAAGCAAAAGGAATCTTGGATATTATCCACTCCGATGTATGCGGTCCAATGTCATCCAGTTTTCTAAGTGGGTATGTATACTATGTTGTTGATATATATGTAACTTCGGAATGTATTTCACCTATGTATATTGTACTCCTATAGAGATGTTATTATTCCTCTATACAGAAGTGTCGTCATTTGTATTGATAAGTGTTGTAACTTGCAGTGATGGGTTATTATACCACCGAGTGTGGGGTTGGCCCGGATTAATGTAACCATGGGTTATTAGACTAAGTTAGACTAGTCGGCCCTGTTAGTTTATTGGGCAGGACAGGATAAGTATAAATAGAGATCGGGATATCTCTATTTGATCATCTCATTACTCACTCTTCCATCACTCGGAAAGTGGCGCACATGTGAGGAGGAGGATCAGCTGCTAGGAGAAGACTATCTCTTGTACTTTGGTTGTATCATTGCTCTTTCTATCTCTGAGGAAGTTGTGGGGTTTTTCACCTTTATGGTTTTCCCCAGTGAAACTCTGTGTGTCTATTCTCTCATGTGATTGCTTGGTGTGATTGATATGCATTGTTATACTTGATATGTTGTACATGTTATTCTCTCAGTAAAGATCCTAGAATATATTGAATTAATGCTCAAAATTAACATGGTATCAGAGCTTCCCTGAGAAGAAGACATTGTGCAGTGGCAGAAACTAGGGTTTCTTGTTTATTGGGTTTCTCTCCACATATTTTGGAAAAGCAGCAAGGTAGATTGACTCTACTCATCAAGGAGAATCTTTCTTTCCAATCAGAATTCAATTCTGGGCACTTTCATTTTTGGCCCTAAAAATTAGGGTTTCCACAAAAATAGGCATTTCTGAAATCTGAGGACATAGATGGAAGCTCCTTGGAAAAATCAAATTTTAGAGCTTTCGATCGAGACTCTTGGTTGGGTGAAGCTTCGGGAAACTCAAACCCTAATTTTGGGTCCTCCCTAGTGAATCCGGGAAGACTAAAAGGCATTTCTGAAGGGTGAAACTTTACAGATTTCAAATTCTGAATATACCAGGCTGATCATCTCATCAAGGCGCATCTTTCTATCCTTTCAGAGAGTTGAAATTCACATTTTGAATTTTTAGGGTTTCTCTGACAAACTCTAATCCAGGACCAGATCCAGTTTTCCGCAAATCAAGTGATAAGATCTAATCTTTTCTATTTCCATTTAAAGTACTCTTTAATATGTCTCACCACACCAAGCTTGAGGATAAGCGTGAAGGGGATGATAACTTCCGAGCATGGAAGTATAGGATTGGGTTAATCCTGGAAGAAAATGAATTGGATACTTACATAAGTTCTGAGGTCCCTATCCCAGAGGAAGAAGAGGCTAAGGCCTTGCATAAGAAGAACTTGGTCAAAGCAAAGAGGATCATTATTGATTCTATCAAATACCATCTCATACCACATGTGTCATCTCTAAAGACACCCAAGAAGATGTTTGATTCCCTGACCAAGCTATTTGAAGGGAAGAACATAAATCGGAAGATAACTCTGCGAAAGCAATTGGAAGGGGTAAAGCTTCAGAATGGAGAGACCATTCAATCTTATTTCTCTAAGGTCTCTTAGATCAAGGAACAACTTGAAGCTGTGGATGAAGTGGTGGAGAATGGTGAACTTGTCATGACCACTCTGAATGGCCTTCCTAGGTCATGGGATTCCTTTATTCAAGGGATTTGTGCAAGAAGGAAATTGATCTCCTTCAGTAGACTATGGGAGGAATGTTCACAAGAAGAGACTAGGCTTGTAGCCCGAGAAGAAAAGATGGGGAATGAAGATCAAGCTCTCACATCACACAATAAGAAAGGAAAGTTCAAGAGGGAGTCATCTCACTTGAGGAAATCTTCACACCACCATTATCATAAGGATAAGAAAGATCTCAGATGCTTGACATGCAATGAGAAGGGACACTTTGCTGCAGATTGTCCCAAGAAGATGAAAGACAACAACTTCAACAAGAAGAGATATCATGCTCATGCTGTCGAGGATGATGAACCTCCCAAGAATAAGGCTAGAGCAGAAAGTGATGATTTATGAAGTGAAGATGAATATGTTCTAATATCTGATCTCACAAGTACTATCTCTCATGGATGTAATGATTGGCTTATTGATAGTGGGGCTTCTAAACACATGACTGGGTTTAAAGAATCTTTTGCAAATCTATCTGAACATGAGTCACCCCGTAAGGTGAAACTTGGGGATGACTATCAATACCCTATCAAAGGAAGTGGTGAAGCCTCCTACAACCTAGACTCTGGGAAGTCTTTGAAGATGAAAGATGTTCTATATGTACCTGGGATCAAGAAGAACCTACTCTCCATATCTGCATTGGATGCAAAAGGCATGAGGGTTGCATTTGTAGATGGCCAAGTCCTAATGTGTCCAAAGGGTAAAACTATAGATGATGCAGTAGTGATTGGAGAGCAAGAGGGAGGATTGTACAAATTGAAGGGACAACCTGAACATGCCATGGTGCATGAATCCATGGAGCCAAGTGAACTTTGGCATAGAAGGCTTGCACATGTGCACTATAGAGCACTACCAATTTCAAGCAAAGTTGTAGAAGGTCTTCCTAAAATCAAGACAAAGCATGAAGGTGTTTGCAAAGGATGTGCAAAAGGAAAGAACATTAAGAAGGCATTTCCAAACAGTGAAAGCAAAGCTAAAGGAATCTTGGAAATTATCCACTCCGATGTATGCGGACCGATGTCATCCAGTTCTCTAAGTGGGTATGTATACTATGTCTCTTTCATTGATGATTTCTCTAGGAAGACTTGGGTCTACGTCTTGAAGAACAAAGATGAAGTGTTTGATAAGTTCAAGGAATTCAAAGCCTTGATGGAAAATCAAACTGATAAGAAGATCAAGACATTCAGATCCGATAATGGCGGAGAATTCACTTCAAGTGATTTCAAGAACTTATGCAGTGATTCAGGGATTAAGATGGAGTTGACTGCTCCCTACAATCCACAACAAAATGGAGTTTCAGAAAGGAAGAATAGAATAATCATGGAAGCAGCACGAGCAATGTTGCATGACCAAGATCTGCGTATGCATCTATGGGTAGAAGTAGCTAAGATAGTTGTATATGTACAGAAAAGAACACCTCACAAGATATTGGACAACAAGACACCAGAAGAGGTCTTCTCTAGTAAGAAACCTGAAGTCAGCCATCTCAGAATATTTGGTTGTCCAATATATATACATGTTCCAAAGGAAAAGAGGAGAAATTTAGATCCTTCAGGAAAGAAGGGCATCTTCGTGGGATATAGTGAAAGCTCGAAAGCTTACAGAATATACTTTCCAGGGTTCAAGAAGATTGATGTCAGCGGGGATGTAACATTTGATGAAAACTTAGCCTTCATCAAATCAAGGAAGACATCTATTGAAGATCATGAAGAACCAAAGGAAACTAGATTTCAAGACACCAGCATGAATGAAGCAATTCCAGAAGCAGATCGTGAAGTTGAAGATTCACAAAGACATGTAGATCCACCCCGTGAGAATAACTCTCACAAGAGGAAACCTGCATGGGTTAGAGAGCTCATTCAAGATGCAGAAAGATATGGCATTCCAGAAGAAGAACACAGAGAAAGGAAAAGGACTAGATCACATACCAGTTATGTTTCCCTACTCTGTGATATTATGAACAAAGAACCTTCTAGTTATGAAGAAGCAGTGGAAAAGAAAGAATGGAAGGATGCCATGGTCGAGGAATATCAGTCGATCATGAAGAATGATGTTTAGGATGTAGTCCCAAGACCTGAAGGGAAGTTTGTGGTGACTTCCAAGTGGATCTACAAGATCAAGCATGCTGCAGATGGCAACATAGAGAAATACAAAGCGAGATTTGTAGCTCGTGGCTTCTCCCATAAAGAAGGGATTGATTATGAAGAGACTGTTGCTCCTGTGGCCAGATACACTTCCATTAGAACAGTACTTGCTATGGCTGTAGTGATGAAATGGAAGATACACCAAATGGATGTCAAGACAGCTTTCTTGAATGGTGTAGTCGAAGAGGAAGTATATGTGGAGCAGCCACTTGGTTTTGAGACACATGACAGAGAGTCATATGTGTGCAGGTTGAAGAAAGCCTTGTATGGCTTGAATCAAGCTCCTAGGACTTGGTATGGTAGGATGGACAGCTTTCTATCCAGTTTAGGCTTTACCAAAAGTAAAGCAGATTCCAACCTTTACTACAAGGTTGAGGAAGGCAATCCAATGATACTACTTCTGTATGTGGATGACCTGTTTGTTACAGGAGAAGATAGTTTGATTGCTGATACCAAGAGGAAACTTGCTGTCGAGTTTGAGATGAAGGACTTGGGGTTGATGCACTATTTTCTAGGCATGGAGGTGTGGCAGAGTGCAGATGGAATCTTCCTTGGACAAGGGAAGTATGCAGTAGAGATCCTGAAGAGGTTCAGGATGATGGACTGCAAGGCCATGGCCACACCTATGGCATTGAACCTGAAGCTTCTATGTGATGCTTCATCTGATTCGGTTGATGTCATAGTGTATTGTCAGATGATTAGGTCCTTGATGTACCTGACGAACACAAGACCAGATATTTGCTTTGTAGTGAACACATTGAGCCAGTTCTTGACAGATCCCAGAGGTGTTCACCTGGTTGCTGTAAAGCATATTCTGAGGTACCTGAAGGGTAAAATTGATTATGGGCTCAAGTATGATGCGAATCAAAAGTTTAACCTGCAGGGTTATGTTGATTTGGATTGGGCAGGTAGTGTTGCAGATAGGAAGAGCACATATGGGTGCTACTTCAGTATGGGATCAGGCGTGATCTCTTGGTTTAGCAAGAAGCAATCCTGTGTAGCACTGAGTACAGCCGAGGCAGAGTATGTTGCAGCTTGTTCAGCTAGTTGTGAGGCAGTATGGCTAAGGAAGCTATTGTCTGAGTTATTTGATCTCCTGCTGGAGGCTACTGGTATCTTTTGTGACAACCAGAGTCGTGTGAAGCTGTTTGAGAACCCGGTGTTCCATGACAAGTCAAAGCACATAGAGATCAAATATCACTATATCAGGGATATGGTGCAGAGAGGAGCAGTGAAGCTCCTGTATGTTGCGACGGATGAGCAGATTGCAGATGTGTTGACGAAGCCACTAGCCAGAGTGAAGTTTGAGTACTTCAAAGAGAGGCTTGGTGTCCTTCAGATTGATGACACTTCGAGGAAGAAGTGATGGACACATTTGCTGGAGCCATTCCAAGCATAGTGAGAGGAGGCTCCTTCCCATGGATGTGGATGTAAGCGCTAGATGATGAGCATCAGGACGATGCTCGAGTTACTGCTCTGTATATGCATCATGTTGGATGCTTGTTATGATCAGTTGGATCATGTATTTGTATATGCATCATGTTGGATGCTTGTTATGATAAGCTGGATCATGTATTTGTATATGCATCATGTTGGATGCTTGTTATGATCAGTTGGATCATGTATTTGTATATGCATCATGTTGGATGCTTGTTATGATCAGTTGGATCATGTATATGTATATGCATCAATTTGGATGCTGGATATGATCAGGTAGATCATGTATTTGATATGTATCAGGTAGATACTGTATATGCATCAGATGGATGCATTGTATGATCAGGATGATCATGGATGATGAGCTTCAGGATGTTGCTCCAGATGATATGCATCAGGACAATGCAGTGACAATGATCAGGATGATCATGCGATGATGACATGCATCAGGACGATGCAGTGATGATAATCAGGATGATGTATGGTGAGTATCAGGTTGATACTATGTGGCCATGGACAGGTTGTGCTTGAGAGGACATGTAAGTCCCGGGAGATCCGATAGATTGGGCTGTGTGACCGTAATAAATCCTGGGATGCTCTTTTGAGGGTTTGTCCTGTGACCACATGTAAGTCCTAGGAGATCCGATAGGTTGGGCTGTGTGCCCGTAATAAGTCCTGGGATGCTTTTTCGAGGGTTTGTGGTGGTGACTACATGTAAGTCCTGGGAGATCCGATAGGTGGGTTGTGTGCCCGTAATAAGTCCCGAGATTCTCTTTCGAGGGTTTGTAGTGGTGACTACATGTAAGTCCTGGGAGATCTGATAGGTTGGTTTGTGTGCCCGTAATAAGTCCTGAGATGCTCTTTCAAGGGTTTGTAGTGGAGATCACATGTAAGTCCTGGGATATCCGATAGGTTGGGCTGTGTGCTCGTAATAAGTCCTAGGATTTTTTTTCGAGGGTTTGTGATGAGGGTCACATATAAGACCTAGGAGATCCAATAGGTTGGGCCATGTGCCCGTAATCAGTCCAGGGATGCTCTTGCGAGGGTTTGTGACGCACATAATAAGTCTTGAGGATTCCACAGTATGGCCAGTGATGATGAAAACCTGCAGGTGGTGGGCCTACATCCAATATGAAAAAGGACTAGCTCTGTAGAACTTCCTATGACGAGTATATTGGAGATTGATTGAGATAACAGCAGCAGTGATGATGACGATGACTCGATGACGATGATTCAATGACGATGACCCAGATAAGAATACTTGTGCTAGCAAATCTATGTCAATAAATACCTTCCTAGTTAAGAGGGAGTGTTGATGTATAGGTAACTTCGGAATGTATTTCACCTATGTATATTGTACTCCTATAGAGATGTTATTATTCCTCTATAAGGAAGTGTCGCCATTTGTACTGACAAGTGTCGCAAGTGTCGTAACTTGCAGTGATGGGTTATTAGACCATCGAGTGTGGGGTCGACCCGGATTAATGTAACCATGGGTTATTAGACTGAGTTAGACAAGTCAGACCTGTTAGTTTATTGGGCAGGAAAGGACAAGTATAAATCGATATCGGGAGATATCTATTTGATCATCTCATTACTCACTCTTCCATCACTCGAAAAGTGGCGCACATGTGAGGAGGAGGATCAGCTGCTAGGAGAAGACTATCTCTTGTACTTTGGTTGTACCATTGCTCTTTCTATCTCTGAGGAAGTTGTGGGGTTTTTCACCTTTATGGTTTTCCCCAGTGAAACTATGTGTGTCTATTGTCTCATGTGATTGCTTGGTATGATTAATATGCATTGTTATACTTGATATGTTGTACATGTTATTCTCTCAGTAAAGATCCTAGAGTATATTGAATTAATGCTCAAAATTAACAAATGTCTCTTTCATTGATGATTTCTCTAGGAAGACTGGGGTTTATTTCTTGAAGAATAAAGATGAAGTGTTTGATAAGTTCAAGGAATTCAAAGCCTTGATAGAAAATCAAACTGATAAGAAGATCAAGACCTTCAAATCCGACAATGGTGGAGAATTCACTTCAGGTGATTTCAAGAAACTATGCAATGATTCAGGGATTAAGAGGGAGTTGACTGCTCCCTACAATCCACAACAAAATGGAGTTGTAGAAAGGAAGAATATAACTATCATGGAAGAAACACTGGCAATGCTCCATGACCAGGATCTGCCTATGCACATATGGGCAGAAGCGGCTAGGACAGCTATATATGTGCAAAACAGAACACCTCACAAGATACTTGACAACAAGACACCAGAAGAAGTCTTCTCTGGTAAGAAACCAGAAGTTAGCCATCTCAGGATATTTGGCTATCCAACATATACACACATTCCAAAGGAAAAGAGGACAAAGCTAGATCCTTCAGGAAAGAAGGGCAACTTTGTGGGTTACAGTGAAAGCTCGAAGGCTCATAGAATATACTTTCCAAGGTTCAAGAATATTGACATCAGCAGGGATGTAACATTTGATGAAGACTCAACATACATCAAATCGAGGAAGACACCTGTTGAAGACCATGAAGAACCAAAGGTAACCAGATTTCAAGACACCACTATGAATGAAGCAATTCCAGAAGAAGATCGTGAAATTGAAGATCCACAATAACCTATAGATCCACCCCGTGAAAAGAACTCTCACAATAGGAAACTTGCATGGGCCAGAGAGCTCATTCAAGATGCAGAAAGGTATGGCATTCAAGAAGAAGAACATAGAGAAAGGAAGAGGACTAGATCACACACCAGTTATGTTGCCTCACTTTGTGACATTATGAACAAAGAACCTTCCAGTTATGAAGAAGCAGCGGAAAAGAAAGAATGGAAGGATGCCATGATCGAGGAGTACTAGTTGATCATGAAGAATGATGTTTGGGATGTGGTCCCAAGACCTAAAAGTAAGTCTATTGTGACTTCCAAGTGGATCTATAGGATCAAGCATGCTGAAGATGGTAGCATAGAGAAATACAAGGTGAGGTTTGTAGCTCGTGGCTTCTCCCAGAAAGACGGAATAGATTATGAAGAGACTTTTGCTCCTGTATCCATATACACTTCCATCAAAATAGTACTTGCTCTGGCTGCAGTGATGAAGTGGAAGATACACCAGATGGATGCCAAGACAGCTTTCTTGAATGGTGTAGTCGAAGAGGAAGTGTATGTGGAGCAACCACTCAGTTTTGAGACACATGACAGGGAGTCATATGTGTGCAGGTTGAAGAAATCCTTGTATGGCTTGAAGCAAGCTCCTAGAACTTGGTATGGTAGGATGCACAGCTTTCTATCCAGTTTGAGCTTTACCAGGAGTAAAGCGGATTCCAACCTTTACTACAAGGTGTAGGAAGGCAATCCAGTGATAGTACTGTTGTATGTAGATGACCTATTTGTTACAGGTGAGGATAGGTTGATTGCCGACACCAAGAGAAAGCTTGCTTCCGAGTTCGAGATGAAGGACTTGGGGATGATGCACTACTTTCTAGGCATGGAGGTGTGGCAGAGTGCAGATGGAATCTTCGTTGGACAAGGGAACTATGCAGTAGAGATCCTAAAGAGGTTTGGGATGATGGACTACAAGGCCATGGCCACACCTATGGCATCGAACTTGAAGCTTCTGTGTGATGCTTCATATGAGCCAGTTGATGTCATGATGTATCATCAGATGATTGGGTCCTTGATGTACCTGATGAATACAAGACCAGATATATGCTTTCTTTGCAGTGAACACATTGAGCTAGTTCCTGACGGATCCCAGAAGTGTTCACCTAGTTGCTGTAAAGCATATTCTGAGGTACCTGAAGGGTACAGTTGATTATGGGCTCAAGTATGATGCGAATCAAAAGTTTAACCTACAGGGTTATGTTGATTCAGATTGGGCAGGCAGTGCTGTAGATAGGAAGAGCACTTCGGGGTGTTGCTTTAGTATGGGATCAGGTGTGATCTATTGGTTTAGCAGGAAGCAGTCCTGCGTAGCACTGAGTACAACCGAAGCAGAATATGTTGCAGCTTGTTTGGCTAGTTGTGAGGCAGTATGGCTTAGGAAGCTACTATCTGAGTTATTTGATCTCCCGTGGGATGCTACTGGTATCTATTGTGACAACCAGAGTTGTGTGAAGCTGTCTGAGAACCCGGTGTTCCATGACAGGTCGAAGCACATCGAGATCAAATATCACTATATCAGGGATATGGTGCAGAGAGGAGCAGTGGAGCTCCTGTATGTTGCGACGGATGAGCAAGTTGCAGATGTGTTGACGAAACCACTAGCCAGAGTGAAGTTCAAGTACTTCAGAGAGAGGCTTGGTGTTCTTCAGATAGAAGATACTTCGAGGAAAAAGTGATGGGACACATCTTGCAGGAGCCATTCCAAGCATGGTGAGAGGAGGATACTTCCTATGGAGGATCCTTCCTATGGCTGTGGATGTAAGCGTTGTGTGATGAGAATTAGGACGATGCTCAAGTTACTGCTTTGTATATGCATCAGTTGGATGCTTTGTATGATCAGTTGGATCATGTCTGGATAACATGCATCAGGACGATGCGGTGATGATGATCAGGATGATCATGTGTGATGAGTATCAGGATAATGTTCTGGATGACATGCATCAGGACGATGATCAGGGTGATCATGTGTGATGAGTATCAGGACAATGCTCTAGATGACGTGCATCAAGACGATGCAATGACGATGATCAGGGTGATCATGTACATCAGGATGATGTATGGTGAGTATCAAGTTGATACTCTGTGGTCGTGGACAGGTTGTGCAAATAAGCATATAATAGCGCCCTAGGAGGTTTGCAGATACTCTTTCGAGGTTTTTCCTATGGCATATAATAGCGCCTTGGGATATCTGGCAAATGCTCTTTCGAGGTTTTGTCCTATGGCATATAATAGTGCCCTGGGAGATCCGATAGGTTGAGCAGTACGCTCGTAATCAGTCCTAGGATGCTCTTTCGAGGTTTTTCCATGACCACATATAATACGTCCCAGAGATCCGGATAGGTTGTGCTAGTCACGTAAAAGGCCTCGGATGCTCTTTAGAGTTCTTGCTAGTCAAGACACTCTTTTAAGGTTTTGTGGTGGGGGTCACATGTAATACGTCCTGGAGATCCGGATAGGTTGTGCTAGTCACGTAAAAGGCCTCGGATGCTCTTTAGAGTTCTTGCTAGTCAAGACACTCTTTTAAGGTTTTGTGACAGTCAACATGTAATAGTGACCTGGGAGATCTTGCTGGTCGTGCTTAGGAACATAAAGGATCCTGGGATACTCTTTCGAGGTTTTATTGACGCACGCAATAAGTCTTGAGGATTCCACAGTATGGCCAGTGATGATGAAGACCTACAGGTGGTGGGCCTACATCCAGCATGAAAAAGGGCTAGCTCTGTAGAACTTCCTATGACAAGAAGAATTCATATATAGCCCAGTGATCGAGATGTCGAGTACAGCAACAGTGATGATGATGATGCTCCGCGATCCAGTTATGATGATCCAGCTCTAGAATTGAAGACTTGCGCTAATATGTATTGATGACCTGTGTTTAGAATAGCTTCCTAGTTAAGAGGGAGTGTTGATGTATTTGTAACTTCGGAATATATTCTTCTATGTATTACATTTGTACTTTATTGTATATCCCACAGAGATGTATTATTCCTCTGATTGGAAGTGTCGTCATTTGTATTTGCAAGTGTCGCAAGTTACATTGTAAGTGTCGTCATTTGTATTGATGGGTTATTAGACAACCAATGTGGGGTCGGCCCTAGTTAGGTCATGTGGTTGGGTTATTAGGCTTCATTGAGAAGTCAACCCTAGTGGATTAATGGCAGGTCAAGTCAGTGTATAAATAGAGAGGTTGTGTCTCTCATTTGATTCATTCACTCACTTCTCAAGCTCTCATAGCTAAGAGAGAAAGTGGCGCACATGTGGAGGAGGAGGAGAATCTGCTAGAGACATCTTATTGGGTTTGATCCTTGTGATCTTGTATTTGGGTTTATTCTACGTCTAAGGAAGTTGCGGGGTTTTTCACATTCTTAGTTTTCCTCGGTGAAACTCTATGTCTCTTGTGTGATTGCTTGTGTGTCTATGATTGATATGTTGTACATGTTATTCTCTTAGTGATCCTGATAACTGGATGGATTGATAATATATGGTATTTGACATTCCCCCACACAACAACAGGGAAGTACCTCTATACTTCCTTCGAAAACTTTATGCTGAGTTTGTGATGGGTAAACATGTCAACTATTTCAATATGTTGGGGTTCCAAGGCGATGGTATGGGGATGCCTCCAAACCATCCCAATGTTAGGCATAAAGATTCCAATCAACCGATACCTCGACCTCGTAGCCAGCTACCGAGGACAGACATCCCTCCTGCACATACGATGATACCCCAAACACAGGAGGGATTTTTGACGCGAGCTCAGGTCATTGTATGCCACATTACAACTATTGACCAGGAAGGGACCTCTTCCTCTAATGGGGTACAACCATAAGATTCCGGCGGCAGAGGACCATCCACTAGTGGGGATATACTGACGTCACATGAGACACAAATTGAGCCATATGTGTGCACGGCGTGTGGCCAAAACTGCTATGGTCGTGGACCAACACATGGCACCTCTACGATGACTTCTGGTCAAGTAAGGACATAGTTAAAACATTATTTTGTTGTTCAAATTATTTTTTTCCATATTGTACACATTAAAAGATTGTTAATATATACAATTTTTAATCTTGCAGGAGCTTGATGCCTCTACGTACTCAAGTGACACACATTAGGAAAAATGTCATATTTTCAACATGTCATTTTGTTAATACATGTCAGTTCGTTAATACATGTTAGTCGATTAATATCTTATATGTTATAATATATATAATTTTTTAAGATGCAGGAACCGCATTCTCAATAGGATGCGGGAGACATTGATCTGAGCGAATTCCCCACAACGAGCTTGTATGAGTTTTTTAGGAATGTAAGTACATGGTTATGACTTAATCTTGTTCAAATTATTTTTTTCTTAGTGTACTCCTTTAAAGATTGCTAACATTTATAATATTTAAACTTGCAAACCTTGTTATCTGGTTCTGCAGAGCGGAAATAATTTGGTAGTAGTGATCCCTCCCATGGGGGAGGTATGTCCCAAGCAGAGGTAAGTATTACAACATGTTAGTTTTTCAATACATCTCATTTCATCTACTCATCTCCATGTCTAACTATGACAACACTCTGTGACTGTAGGCATTAATGCAACTCAATCCACCACCGCTTTGGTTTGGCTCTCCCCACTATCCAAACGTAGAGAAGGATCTTTTCTACACTAGACATCGCTCTTCCATAAAAAGAGCGAGTGGACCTACTAATTCCACGGTAATTTACATAGCCTTCAATGATATTTGTTGGTTAGATTTCAATTCACTCCAAAACTTGTTTTTATTAATGTTTTTTTTTGCATGTTTATAGCATCAGGCTGGAGAGTCCTCCATGCCAGACATTAGCGGGGTTGTTGATGTTGTCGTTCAGGTTGCATGTACAATGGGAACAAGCCATGCAGAGGTATCTACTTGAATATTTGTACATGTACAGTTCATTTGTATTGTGTATGCACATGCATGATGTCTTTAACCATTTTACTATTTGGAGAATGTAGCCCTAGCCTATTCCAGTAGAGAATGTGACCCAGGTTCATGTTCAACCTACGGCTCCGCTCGCTACAGATGACACTCAATCTCCTGTCCCAGAGCATATTTTTTCAATGAGACATGTTCATCAATTATAACATTGGTTAGTACTTTATCACACATACATGTTGATAATTGTTGAGCTAATTGACATAGGATATTTTATTTGCAGAGCACCATTGTGGAGAGGCTTTTGGCTAGGAGGAGGACACCACAGGCCTCTATTTCTCGGATGGATTCAATGAGTGTTTGTTATAAGCAATTGAGTCGTATTTTAAATTTTTTAAGTTTGTTAGTGATTCGGTATTAGTTCAGTTACCTGATCAAGAAATATGATCTTTGACTTGTAGTCGGCAGAGATGCACAGCGGTCATAAACAGAGGCAAGATGCATCCCACTCAGGAAAAAACAAGAGAAAGTTAGAGTTTTGATGTGTGATCGTGGACATATGTACTTTTGTTTACATGTACATCATTGAACTTTTTGATACATGTGCATTGAAAGGTCATCTAAGGGCCTTTTATTTTTGTATTATATGACTTCCATGATATATTATATATTTCAGGTTGTGTCTTGACATCTTCATAGTTTGGTCTTATGTGTGATCATACATGTGTGGCCAATAATGTTTATATGCGTAATGTTTCCAATTTTTTATAGCTTGGACGATTGCATGGAGATATCGGTTATAATGTTGAGAAAAATGCACAATTACAACAATGCACATTTACAATGTTCTTGACAATGATCCAATTGCATATACAATGTTAAATTCTATCCACAACAATGCACATTTACAACATGTTCTTAACCACAATCGAATTATATGAAATTACATGTGAAATGATGTGAGTGACTCACCTAATCCACACAATGTACTAACACACTTAACCTACATAGTAAGAAATTAATACAACTAAGTGATGTACATAAACTCCTAACCCACATAAAAACTTAACAAGTGGGAGAAACACACATAGGCTATTCAGCTAGACTTTCACACACATGTAATGCACTCATGCAACCCATATAAGAAGGTTAAATTTTATTGTGATGACACTCATATAACAAAATGAACATGGGCATGCACATAAGTTCAATGTGACACTATCCTATTAACATGACCCTTGACCCCTAAATCAATAACACCTTTATCTTAAGCCCCACTCACAACTCACCAACTACACTCAAATACTTTTTATCATAACACACTAACACTGTTAATCATAACCACCTAATGCATCTCATGTTTCACCTCAGTCACATAAGCACCCAATGTACTCAAGTGACACACATAAGGAAAAATGTCATGTTTTCAACATGTCATTTTGTTAATACATGTCAGTTCGTTAATACATGTTAGCCGATTAATATCTTATATGTTATAATATATATAATTTGTTAAGTTGCAGACACCGCATTCTCAACAGGATGCGGGAGACATTGATCTGAGCGAATTCCCCACAACGGGCTTGTATGAGTTTTTCAGGAATGTAAGTACATGGTTATGACTTAATCTTGTTCAAATTATTTTTTTCTTAGTGTACTCCTTTATGTTGATGTATATGTAACTTCGTAATGTATTTTACCCATGTATATTGTATTCCTATAGAGATGTTATTATTCCTCTATACGGAAGTGTTTGTATTCCTATAGAGATGTTATTATTCCTCTATAAGGAAGTGTCGTCATTTAAATTGTAAGTGCCGTAACTTATACTTGATGCGTTATTAGACCACCTTGATGGGGTCGGCCCTGTATGAGTCATGTGGGTAAATAGGTTATTAGACCACCAAGTGTGGGGTCGGCCCGGATTAATGTAACCATGGGTTATTAGGCTAAGCTAGACAAGTCGTCCCACTGGTTTATTAGGCAGGACAAGACAAGTATAAATAAAGATCAGGAGATCTCTATTTGATCACTCATTACTCACACTTCTCTCATTCACAAAGTGGCGCACTTGTGAGGAGGAGGATCTGCTGCTAGGAGAATACTATCTCTTGTACTTTGGTTGTATCATTACTCTTTCTATCTCTGAGGAAGTTGCGTGGTTTTTCACCTTCTTGGTTTTCCCCGGTGAAACTCTGTGTCTCTTGTGTGCCTGCATTATTGTGTCCATGATTGATATGTTGTAGATATGCTGTACATGTTATTCTCTAAGTTAAGATCTTAGTTCAGATTGAAAATTCTGAAAAACTAACATGGTATCAGAGCTAGCCTGAAAGAAGGCATGGTATGGCATGTATGACACTTGTTGCACTTGCGATGTTAGGGCTTGATATAGCAAAAACTAGTCATCGTAGCACTTTCGCTATAAATCCATTTTGGCGAAGTTTTTGGATCTGAATCATTTACAGGTCGAAGATAAGATCCCCATGTACCTTGTGTCCAAAGGAAAACTTCTAATTCGTTGTACTTTGTGTTTTATGATCTGTACAATCTAGGGTTTCTGCCTCTTCCAGATCTGAGTCATAAACAACTGACCTAGGAAAAAGGGTCATAACTTGGGCTAGGAAGCTCCGAATTAAATTTAGTAAAAAGTGACAGGTACATCATGGACTTTGCTTTCACAGGTGCAAGGTTCAGAGGCCGAAAGTGAACTAGTGACACGTGGCACTCTATATAAGTTCGCTCTCCTGTTTTATCCCATAAACAAGTCACGTTGCGACACTTGGCATAACTCTCTCTCAGAGAATCCAATTGAGGTTAGACTTGTGGGGTTGGAAAGATGACAGGTCGAGCTACCACAGGTAGACGTTGCAGACCCTGTGGATTTGTAATTTCGGAGTTACACTAGAAACAATCAGGTGCATATTTCTAAAAAAATAGAATTGGATTTTGAGCACCTTCATTCATGTCTCCGGGAATTAGGGTTTTGGAGAAAGTTGGTATTTTTGTAATCAGAGACCACGGCTGAATGCTACTCATCAAAATCAAAATTTAGAGACAAAGATCAATTTTTTTGGTTGGGTAGAAGACCGGTCTTGATCAAACCCTAGTTCGGGACTTTAATCAGAAAAATGGAAAATTAGGGCTTCTGCAAAAGTTGGAATTTTTTAAGTCTGTGACCACGGCTGGAAGCTCCTCAGAAAAATCAAAGTTTAGAGCTTTGGATTGAACCTTTTGGTTGGGGAGAAGGGTGGGCTTTATCAAACCCTAGTTCGGGATCCTGTCCAGAAGATCCGGAAGTTTTCAAAGGCAATTTTGAGGGGTAAAACTTTACAGCTTTCAAATTCTGAGTATGCCAGCTTGATCAGCTTATCAAGGTACATCTTTCTATCCTTTCAGAAGTTTGAAATTCAAAGTTTGAATTTTTAGGGTTTCCCTAACAAACCCTAATCTAGTTCCAGATCCAGTTTCTACAAATACAAGTGGATTGGGTTAATCCTAGAAGAGAATGGATTGATCACCTGCATAAGTGAAGAAGTTCATGTTTCAGAGGGAGATGAGGTTGAGGCCTTACATAAGAAGATTACAATCAATCTCGACAGGTATGACTCATACAGGCATGTTTTGAATTATGTTCATAATTAAGTTTATGATATGTTTGTCTTCATATTATTACGGTTAGTACAATCTTGGTTAATTTTAGACTTGTCATATCACCTTAATAAAATTATGAATGCATGATAGAAGATATTCATTGATTAGGGATTTTGACACTTATGATTGTACTAATGCATTGTGATGTTGTATGGCGTTGATGTTGTCCACTAACATGGAAGGTACATCAAGAAAGACAAATCATGATCTAGTTCAAGAACATATGACCATGGTGACATGAAGACAAAGGTTCATTTATTGCCATGGATCACATAGAAGATCTACTTACGAGGTATGTATAACTTAGTTCTATAATGGTTAACCTATGAGATATGCAGGTAACTAGCACAAGTCATTGAATAAAACAAGAAGACATTATGTGGGGATGTTAGACATAACTAGCTAGCATGCTAATCCAAGTATGTTTTTCCTATATCAAGTTAGAATCCTACCTTGTGTTAGGATCTCTTATATAAGTATACATGACATGATTGATAATGATTATTTATGAAGTTAGAAATTTAAGTAATCTAGGGTTTATGCATATTATGTCTCTTACCTTGATTGATGATATTACTAACCAGAAAAGTCTTTTGGTCAAATATAAATATGCATGAGTAAGAGAAGTCTTCCTTAAAACATTGAATGCCAATGCTTATTATCTGTGTTTGAAATGATCATGGCTATACATGTTTAAGATTATTGTAGTATTGAGATTATACTAATGAATTTATGATTATGTATGAGATCTCGAGGATATCACAATAATGATACTTGTAAGCATGGATAGTGATCGAGGATGGATATAAGTTCAAGGACAGGTAATCTAAGAAGCAAAGATCAAGAGGGAGCACACTCCAGTAGTTTCTGCAAGGATGCAGATATTCAGAGGGAGTTGACCACTTCTCACAATCCACATCAGAATGGAGTTGCTAAGATTCAGAAGGAGTCCACCCAACATCAAAACAAAGATAAGTATTTGAATTGTCATTTCTTACATATTTGTTTGTTTAAATAATGTTGTTCAATGATGTATATGCTTATGTTCCTAGACTTAGGTTGTGTATTATGCATATTATAATAATTGCATTAATGAACAGTATACTACTAATATGCATGTGATGGGTAAGTGGCCTATGGCACTGTACAACATTCCATTGCTACTTATCTAGAATGAAATCTCTTTGCTGACATGTTGGGAGTAGTGCAAACTCTTAACAATGTTTTGGTAGAGATTGGAAGGCATCTAGAAAGTTACAAGATATGGATGAATGTTGTATTGAAGCATTGGCTAAAATAATTGCATGACTGTATGACATATTTCTTTATGTGTAAGAATTTGTTCTGAAAACTATGAGATGTTTCTAATCATGCAACTTAACTTGTTTTGTAGGAAAGATCATATACCTTCACCTACAAAAGAAGGACTACAACATTTGTTCCAACAACAAAGATATTTATTGAAGATATTGAAGATATTGAAGTTCCCAGGATCTGGGATGAAGTAATGGAAGAATGCCATGATCAGTCGATCATGAAGAATGATGTTTGGGATGCAATCCCAAGACCTGAAGGGAAGTCTGTTGTGACTTCCAAATGGATCTATAAGATCAAGCATGCTGCAGATGGTATCATGGAGAAATACAAAATGAGGTTTGTAGCTCATGGATTCTCCCAGAAAAAGGGATTGAGTATGAAGAGACTTCTACACCTATAGCCAGGCACACTTCCATCAGATCAGTACTTGCTCTGGCTACAGTGATGAAATGGAAGATACACCAGATGGATGTCAAGACAACTTTCTTAAATGGTGTAGTCGAAGAGGAAGTGTATGTAGAGCAGCCACTTGGTTTTGAGACACATGATGGGAAGTCATATATGTGCAAAACTTGGTATGGTAGGATAGATAGCTTTCTATCTAGTTTGGGCTTTACCAAGAGTAAAGCGGATTCCAACCTTTACTACAAGGTTGAGGAAGGCAATCCAGTGATACTACTTTTGTATGCGGATAACCTGTTTGTTACAGGTGAGGATAGATTGATTGCCGACACGCAGCGGAAGCTTGCTGCCAAGTTCAAGATGAAGAACTTGTGGATGATGCACTACTTTCTAGGCATGGAGGTGTGGCAGAGTGCAGATGGAATCTTCCTTGGACAAGGGAAGTATGCAGTAGAGATCCTGAAGAGGTTCGGGATGATGGACTGCAAGGCCATGGCCACACCTATGGCATCGAACCTGAAGCTTCTATGTGATGCTTCATCTGAGTCGGTTGATGTCACTATGTATCGTCAGATTATTGGGTCCTTGATGTACCTGACGAACATGAGACCAGATATTTGCTTTACGGTGAACACATTGAGCCAGTTCCTGACAGATCCGAGGAGTGTTCACCTGGTTGATGTAAAGCATATTCTGAGGTACCTGAAGGGTACAGTTGATTATGGGCTCAAGTATGATGCGAATCAAAAGTTTAACCTGTAGGGTTATGTTGATTCAAATTGGGCA